>CM055117.1:856252737-856805237 GCA_029206835.1 Rana muscosa
AAACAAAAAAACTCTTAAAGGGCCCGTTTTTTTTTTTTTTTACATTTTTCTTTTGGGTGACCACAGGTGGGGGGGCGGCGCCCGGGCGCCCCCTATGGACGGGCCGCCACTGGGTGTCAGGATGATTGAAGCGCATTATTTCTATTATTACATTGTAATATGAAATTAAATAGTTCAATGCAGAATCAGTGGGAGCCCCGAGTGTGTCATTTGCCACCGTCGCCTGCAATTGGTGGGAGCCCTGAGCGTGTCACTTGCCACACGTTGTGGATTGTCACTTGCCATGTCACCTGCCACATCTTGTGGATTGTCACTTGCCACACCTTGTGGATTGTCACTTCCCACATCACCTGCCACACCTTGCGGATTGTCACTTGCCACGTCACCTGCCACACCTTGCTGATTGTCACTTGCCACGTCACCTGCCACACCTTGCTGATTGTCACTTGCCTGCCACCAGATGCAGATTGTCATTTGCCACGTCACCTGACACAATTTGCGGATTGTCACTTGCCACGTCGCCTGCCACACCTTGCGGATTGTCACTAACTTGCCTGCTAAGGTGTAGTTTTTGTTGTCTCTTGCTGTGTCCCAGACTCCCAGAGTCAGGCAGCAGAGAGATAATGTAATCTCTCTGCTGCCTGCACAGTGAGGGCGGAAGTCACTGCAGGAATGTAGGGCAGGCACGGGCGGTGAGAGATGATCTCATCTCTCTGCTCCCCTGCTCCCGGCTAGCTGATTGGCCAGCTGCCACACTGAGCCTGCTCTCTCACTCTCACCTGCGCTGCCAACACACTGAGCAGCATGGTCTGCCCACGAACCGCGCCGCCCCCCGACAACAAACCACGCCACAAGCGGAGCCGCCCGCTTTCTTACCCGTCTGTGGAGCCGCACGCTATTGCACCTGCCCACAGAGCGGCCTGACGTGACTCACTGACGTCACTCATTGCAAGACGCCAAGCGGCCCAGGCGTTAGCAGCGAGTGCAGGGAAGAGGCTCCACCCACCTCCTCCTCCGCTCCTGGTATCGTGTCAGTGCGCCACGTAAACATTAGACGAGTCTCTCTCTCAGCGCCGCTGATCGGCTGATATGAGAAACTGAGAGAGACTCAGAGAGGCAGCGGCAGCCGCAGAACAAGTACTGTATATACTCGAGTATAAGCCGACCCGAATATAAGCCGAGGCACCTAATTTTACCCCAAAAAACTGGGAAAACTTATTGACTCAAGTATAAGCCTAGGGTGTCCTAGGCTTATACTTGCCTCACTGTGCCTCACTGTGCCCATGACTAGACTGATGTTTAACATGGAAGTCTATGGAAGGAGTGCCCGGCTTTGAAAAATCGGTTCTCCCAGACACCAAACTTTTCTAACTTATAGAGGAGACATGGGGCTACATGTGTGCCAAGTTTGGGGTCCAGAGGACCTACGACCAGCCGGTACTGGGTCCGCAAAATCACTGGAGAAATGACCGTTTAACATTGGAGTCTATGGAAGGGGTGCCCGGTTTTAAAAAATCAGTGCTCCACGGCCGTAAATCCCCCAGACACCAAACTTTGCACACTTGTAGAGAAGACATGTGGCTACATGTGTGCCAAGTTTGGGGTCCAGGGGACCTACGACCGGCCGGTACCGGGTCCGCAAAATCACCAGAGAAATTACCGTTTAACATTGGAGTCTACGGAAGGGGTGCCCGGATTTAAAAAATCAGTGCTCCCCGGCCGTAGATCCCCCAGACACCAAACTTTGCAAACTTGTAGAAGAGACATTGGGCTACATGTGTGCCAATTGTGGCGTCCAGGGGTCCTACGGCCGGCCGGTACCGGGTCCCCAAAGTTTGGGAGATCAGGCGCAAAAAAAAAAAACAGAGCAAGCAAGTGAGTGTGACAGATGGTCTCGGGGGGGGGGAGCAATTGCCCTGTTCCCCCCCCCCCCCTGGATCCGCCACTGAGTGAAACCTCTGAAGTACTGTAAATCAAACATTAAAGACCAAACAATTACAAATATGTCTGAATCAGTGTTTCTTGACACTTAAAGCCCCACTCCAGGCAAGAACATTTTTTTTTTTCTTCCAAGCACGCCCTCTCACCTACTTTTCACCCACACTGTAAATTCCCCCCTCCTTAAAACGGTTGTAAACCATGTTGCATCACATACTAGCACATTATGAAATACTCACCTTGGAACGAAGCTCTCCAGTGCTGAGAGGGCTGACATGTTTCCTGTCTTTCTTCTGGGTTTGCGCGCTCCGGCTATGTGATTGGCCAGAGCCGCGACTACATCACTCCCGCCCATGTGTGCGGGAGCCCTGAGTTCCGGTCCAAATCTCTAGTTTTGGCAAGGTATGCCGGACCTTCAGAGCGCATGCGCCGGTGATGTCACTGGCTGCATGCAGAGTTAATATCTCCTAAACAGTGCTGGTTTAGGAGATATTCATTTTACCTACAGGTAAGCCTTATTATAGGCTTACCTGTAAGAAAAAAATGACCAAGCAGGGTTTTAACTCATGGAGCGAGCTATACTCACTGAAGTCTCTCATCCAGGTCCTATGCTGTCACTGTTTCTCGGTCATGGGGACCACTGATTCAGTGCTGCGATGCCCCCTTGAAATTGACAGTTCCCAGACATCCCCTTCTGGTGCCTGAGAAGTTAGGTTTTCTTCCTAAAGTGTATCTTGTAGAATTATAGGGGTTGATTTAGGCATATAGGTTGTTTACTTTTCAAGGGAATTTGCCCCAGATCTTAGTGAATGAGGAGAAGCTCTGCTGACTTCTATCATTCAGTCATGTGAAAGTGGAAAAGTTTTATTTTTTGATATTTTTTGCAAAGTGAAACCTCGCCACATTTACTTAACTCTGAGGCAAATTGCTTTGCAAAGTGCAACTTCCTTTGCAAAGTCTATGTGCCCTTAAGAAATCTACCACATACGGTCAAATTTTTTTACCCTTACCCTACACACATCTTTCATATATCTGGGTGGGACATTACTGTCCTGGAATGATTCTTGAGGAATGCAGAACGGGCCAAATCTCCACTGCATGAATCTCTTTGTATGAATAAACTCTGCTAAACACCGGTGTGATTATTTTGTTTTGAAGCAAAGGCCGCCAGCATCCTTAACAGCCAGTGAATAGCTGGTTGTTAAGGAGCAGGCCATGAAGCCAGCCGTCAACATCCTTAACAATGGATTAGTCACCAGCTGTCAGCGGGGTTCTCTGCTGATAGCTAATTGTAAAAAACATTGCAAGCAATAAAAAAAAAAGAGAAAAAAGGGCATTAGGGTCCCCCAATCTATACCAGGCCCTATCCATACAAGTGTCCCATTGGGTCCCCCCAACTCATGCGAGCAAGCACCCCCCCTTCCTGCACTATACCAGGCCACATGCCTTCAACATAGGAATTGGGGGCTCCAACCCTGGCCGGTGGTTGTGGGGGTCTGCGTGCAGGGGGCTTATCAGAATCTGGAAGCCCCCTTTAACAAGGGGCCCTCAAATCCCAGCCCCCACTATGTGAACTAGTAGAAAAGTTTAAAAAATAAATAAAAACATCTTAAATAAAAAAAAAACTCCCCCCGGTGTAGATCCATCCTCAATCACGACGCCCACCAAACCGAATAGAAAAAAAAAAAAAACCTTTCGGTTCCGACGAAGTATAAAAAAATAAATAACTAAAGGGGCGCCACCCCCTCCCCCCCCCCCCCCGTTATTTAAGAGCTATCAGACGACAGGAGCCTTTGTCAGAACCGTTTTTTAAATGTTTTTTTTATTTGGGTCGGCGGGCGTCGTGATTGACGATGGATTTACACCGGGGAACATTTTTTTTAAATTTGGATTATTTAATAAAGGATTTGTCAAAAACTTGTGTTTTGTTTAAATTTACTTTTTGGGTGAATGAGTAGGGGTATGTACCCCTACTCAATTCACATAGGGGGGTAGTATCTTGGGGCCCTCTTGTTAAAGGGGGCTTCCAGATTCCGATAAGCCCCCCACATGCAGACACCCACAGGGGGATCACTCTGCTGAGCAGGCGGATGACAGGTCTGTCCGCTCTGCAGGGTGGACACAGCCAATTGTTCTTTATGGGGCGGTCGGATGCAAATGGACTGCATGTTCGTTTCAATTCGATCAGCTGGGTGGATGGCGAACGTATCCGCTGACATCTGCCATCCCATAGAGAACTATGGATGGTCCAAAAAACAGACAGCCGGACCCAATCGGTCCGCTGGTGTGAAAGGAGCATAAGGCTGAGGGGTTTGGAGTAAAACTGAGCGAATGGAATTCCTTTGACTGAGGCTTCCATCAAACCAAGAACTCTCAGAGGGAGCAGAGTGTGGATTTTTTTTCTTGTAGAAGAAAAACTCTGGACTGAGCTGTATTTGGAACAAGACCCAGATAATAGTATGTCTGATGGTCATGCTCTAAGGCAGAAAGACTATGGATAAGGGTTTATAATTGAACTCAGTTCCCTAATACATACAGTTGTGCTCATAAGTTTACATACCCTGGCAGAATTTATGATTTCTTGTCAATTTTTCTGAGAATATGAATGAGAACACAAAAACTTTTCTTTCACTTATGGTTCGTGTTTGGCTGAAGCCATTTATTATCAATCAACTGTATCTACTCTTTTTAAATCATAATGGCAACATAAACTACCCAAATGCCCTGATCAAAAGTTTACATACCCCAGTTCTTAACCACTTAAGCCCCGGACCATTTCGGGCCATTAGGACCAGGCCTGTTTTTGGGATTCGGCACTGCGCTGCTTTAACTGTAAATTGTGCGGACATGCAATGGTGTACCCAAATGAAATTTGCGTCCTTTTCTTCCCACAAATAGAGCTTTCTTTTAATGGTATTTGATTGCCTCTGCGATTTTTATTTTTTGCGATATAAACAGAAAAAGACCGAAAATTTTGAAAAAAAATTATATTTTCTACTTTTTGTTATAAGAAAAATCGAATAAACTCAATTTTAGTCATACATTTAGGCCAAAATGTATTCAGCCACATGTCTTTAGTAAAAAAAATGTCAATAAGCGTATATTTATTGGTTTGCGCAAAAGTTATAGCGTTTACAAACTAGGGTACATTTTCTGAAATTTACACAGCTTTAAATTTATGACTGCCTATCTCATTTCTTGAGGTGCTAAAATGGCAGGGCAGTACAAAACCCCCCCAAATGACCCCATTTTGGAAAGTAGACACCCCAAGGAAATTGCTGAGAGGCATGTTGAGCCCATTGAATTTTTTTTTTTTTGTCCCAAGTGATTGAATAATGACAAAAAAAAAAATTACAAAAAGTTGTCACTAAATGATATATTGCTCACACATGCCATGGTTATATGTGGAATTGCACCCCAAAATACATTCTGCTGCTTCTCCTGAGTACGGGGATACCACATGTGTGGGACTTTTTAGGAGCCTAGCCACGTACGGGACCCCGGAAACCAAGCACCGCCTTCAGGATTTCTAAGGGCGCAAATTTTTGATTTCACTCCTCACTACCTATCACAGTTTCGAAAGCCATAAAATGCCAAAATAGCACAAAACCCCCCCAAATGACCCCATTTTGGAAAGTAGACACCCCAAGCTATTTACTGAGAGGCATGTTCAGTCCATGGAATATTTTATATTTTGCCACAAGTTGCGGGAATATGACAAACCTTTTTTTTTTTGCACAAAGTTGTCACTAAATGATATATTGCTCACACATGCCATGGGCATATGTGAAATTACACCCCAAAATACATTCTGCTGCTTTTCCTGAGTACGGGGATACCACATGTGTGGGACTTTTTGGGAGCCTAGCCGCGTACGGGACCCCAAAAACCAAGCACCGCCTTCAAGGTTTCTAAGGGCATACATTTTTGATTTCACTCCTCACTACCTATCACAGTTTTGAAGGCCATAAAATGCCAAGATGGCACAAAACCCCCCCAAATGACCCCATTTTGTAAAGTAGACACCCCAAGCTATTTGCTGAGAGGCATGTTGACCCCATTGAATATTTTTTTTTTTGTCCCAAATGATTGAATAATGACAAAAAGAAAAAAAAAATGTACAAAAAGTTGTCACTAAATGATATATTGCTCACACATGCCATGGTTATATGTAGAATTGCACCCCAAAATACATTCTGCTGCTTTTCCTGAGTACGGGGATACCACATGTGTGGGACTTTTTGGGAGCCTAGCCGCGTACAGGGCCCCAAAAACCAAGCACCGCCTTCAGGATTTCTAAGGGCGTAAATTTTTGATTTCACTCCTCACTACCTATCACAGTTTCGAAGGCCATAAAATGCCAAAATAGCACAAAACCCCCCCAAATTACCCCATTTTGGAAAGTAGACACCCCAAGCTATTTGCTGAGAGGCATGTTGAGTCCATGGAATATTTTATATTTTGCCACAGGTTGCGGGAATATGACAAACTTTTTTTTTTTTGCACAAAGTTGTCACTAAATGATATATTGCTCACACATGCCATGGGCATATGTGAAATTACACCCCAAAATACATTCTGCTGCTTCTCCTGAGTACGGGGATACCACATGTGTGGGACTTTTTGGGAGCCTAGCCGCGTACGGGACCCCAAAAACCAAGCACCGCCTTCAAGGTTTCTAAGGGCATAAATTTTTGATTTCGCTCCTCACTACCTATCACAGTTTTGAAGGCCATAAAATGCCAAGATGGCACAAAACCCCCCCAAATGACCCCATTTTGGAAAGTAGACACCCCAAGCTATTTGCTGAGAGGCATGTTGAGCCCATTGAATATTTTTTTTTTGTCCCAAATGATTGAATAATGACAAAAAGAAAAAAAAAATGTACAAAAAGTTGTCACTAAATGATATATTGCTCACACATGCCATGGTTATATGTGAAATTACACCCCAAAATACATTC
The DNA here is from genome assembly GCA_029206835.1 of Rana muscosa. Lineage (NCBI taxonomy): Eukaryota > Metazoa > Chordata > Amphibia > Anura > Ranidae > Rana > Rana muscosa. The sequence goes on from CM055117.1 coordinate 856,259,639, forward strand.
TGCTGCTTCTCCTGAGTACGGGGATACCACATGTGTGGGACTTTTTGGGAGCCTAGCCGCGTACGGGACCCCAAAAACCAAGCACCGCCTTCAAGGTTTCTAAGGGCATACATTTTTGATTTCACTCCTCACTACCTATCACAGTTTTGAAGGCCATAAAATGTCAAAATAGCCCAAAACCCCCACAAATGACCCCATTTTGGAAAGTAGACACCCCAAGCTATTTGCTGAGAGGCATGGTGAGTATTTTACAGCTCTCATTTGTTTTTGAAAATTAAGAAAGACATTTTTTTTTCTTTTTTTACATTTTCAAAACTTTGTGACAAAAAGCGAGATCTGCAAAATACTCAACATACCTCTCAGCAAATAGCTTGGGGTGTCTACTTTCCAAAATGGGGTCATTTGGGGGGGTTTTGTGCCATCTGGGCATTCCATGGCCTCCGAAACTGTGATAGGCAGTGAGGAGTGAAATCAAAAATTTACACCCATAGAAATCCTGAAGGCGGTGCTTGGTTTTTGGGGTCCCGTACGCGACTAGGCTCCCAAAAAGTCCCACACATGTGGTATCCCCGTACTCAGGAGAAGCAACAGAATGTATTTTGGGGTGTAATTCCACATATGCCCATGGCATGTTTGAGCAATATATAATTTAGTGACAACTTTTTGTACATTTTTTTTTTTTTTTGGTCATTATTCAATCACTTGGGACAAAAAAAAAAAATATTCAATGGGCTCAACATGCCTCTCAGCAAATAGCTTGAGGTGTCTACTTTACAAAATGGGGTCATTTGGGGGGGTTTTGAACTGTCCTGGCATTTTATGCACAACATTAGGAAGCTTATGTCACACATCATCCACGCTTCTAACCACTTGAAGACAAAGCCCTTTCTGACACTTTTTGTTTACATGAAAAAAAAAATTTTTTTGCAAGAAAATTATGTTGAACCCCCAAACATTATATATTTTTTTAAAGCAAAGGCCCTACAGATTAAAATAGTGGGTGTTGCATTTTTTTTTTCCACACAGTATTTGCGCAGCGATTTTTCAAACGCATTTTTTGGGGGAAAAATAGGATTTTTTACTCACCGTAAAATCCTTTTCTCTGAGTCCATGGACCGACACAGCTTCTCTATTGACAAAGTGGGTATTATCCGTTAATTAGGAGTGACTAGGCAGAAAAACTTGTAAAAAGTGTTGCATCACACCTTCTACAGTACCGCCCAGGGGGCGGACCCTCTGGGTATACCCTCTCAGTCTGCACATCGCAGATCAGTTCGTCAAAAAGCAGTACAAACTTAAAAGGAGGGGTGGGTGCTGTGTCGGTCCATGGACTCAGAGAAAAGGATTTTACGGTGAGTAAAAAATCCTATTTACTCTTTCGTCCATGGACCGACACAGCTTCTCTATTGACAAAGTGGGACGTCCCAAAGCAGTGTCAGAGAAAAAACGAGGGGTGGTAACAGCATAAAAACAAACTTCACCCCAAAACACAAAACAGCACTCCTCCAACGGAGGAGTTGCAACTCTAAACAGCCGCCTGCAAAACCTTGCGGCCGAAAGAGGCATCCGAAGATGCACCTACATCAACTTTGTAGAATTTTGTGAAAGTGTGAGCGGACGACCAAGTCGCCGCTTTACATAGTTGGGAAACAGACGCTTGATGTCGGAAAGCCCAAGAGGCACCTATTGCCCTGGTCGAATGCGCCGTGACAGGAAAGGGGGGCGCCTGACCCTTTAAGGCGTAAGCCTGGATTACTATCTGTCGGATCCACCTAGAGATGGTGGCCGATGAGACTGCTTGGCCCTTCTTGGGACCAGCCACCGAAACAAACAGTGAGTCTGACTTCCGGAACAGGGAAGTAGCAGATATGTATACTCTCAAAGCTCGGACAACGTCCAAGGAATGCAACGCCGACTCCTTAGGATTCGACGGCTGAGGACACAAGGATGGAAGTACAATGTCTTTGTTGAGATGAAAAGCCGAAACGACCTTCGGAAGAAAGGAAGGCTGCGGCCGCAGCACCACCTTATCCTTGTGGAAAATCAAATAGGGAGCCTTGCAGGACAAGGCTGCCAGCTCAGAGACTCGTCTAACTGACGTAACAGCCACCAAAAAGACCACCTTCTGAGAAAGTGTCAACAGGGGAATATCTCTAATATTCTCAAACGGTGCCTTCTGCAGCACCGAGAGGACCAGGTTCAAGTCCCACGGAGGTAACGGGGGGCGGACCGGAGGGGCCACATGTCGAACCCCCTGCACAAATGTACTCACGAGAGAGTGAGTCGCCAGGGGTCGCTGAAAAAAGACAGCCAGGGCAGATATCTGTCCCTTAATCGTACTTAGGGCAAGCCTTTGGTCTACCCCATGCTGTAAAAACAGCAGGATTCTGGAAACCAAATAGGTACGCGGATGCCATTTCATTTCCTCACACATGGAGATGTAGGCCCTCCAAGTGCGGTGATAGACCTTCCTAGAGGACGGTTTCCGAGCACTTCTCATAGTAGAAATTACTGAGTCTGACAGGCCCCGGTCTCTCAGTACCTGGTTCTCAACAGCCATGCCGTTAAAGCCAATGACTGTAAAGCAGGATGGAATATGGGACCTTGCGACAGCAGGTCCTTCCGTAGTGGTAGGCGCCAGGGGACGTCTGCTACCAGACGTACTAGATCGGCGTACCAAGGACGCTGAGGCCAATCTGGAGCGATTAGGATCATTGGAATTCCCTCTGCCTCCACTCTGCGGAGCAGAAGAGGAAGAAGCCTTAAGGGAGGGAAGGCATAGATTAGCCGATACTGGCCCCACGATGCTACCAACGCGTCCGTTGCGTCTGCCCATGGGTCTCTTGACCGGGCCACAAACCTCAATACCTTCCGATTGAGTCGGGAAGCCAGAAGATCTACGTCTGGTGTGCCCCATCTTTGGCAGAGGAGTTGGAACACCTCCGGGTGTAAGGACCATTCTCCCTGGTCCAGCATCTGGCGGCTCAGGTAGTCCGCCTGCCAGTTTTCCACACCCGGAATGTACACGGCCGACAGTGCCGGTACGCTCCTCTCTGCCCACTTCAGGATGCGAGCGATCTCCGATGCTGCAGCTGAGCTTCTTGTTCCTCCTTGATGATTGACATATGCCACTGCTGTGGCGTTGTCTGACTGGATCCTGACTGGACGCCCTTGCAGTCTCTGAGACCATTTGAAGAGGCACAGCTTGATCGCCCGGATCTCCAGGACATTGATCGGCAGGAGGGCTTCCTCTGGGGTCCAGCGACCTTGCGCCGACTGGACACCCCAGACTCCCCCCCAACCTGTAAGGCTGGCGTCCGTCGTGATCACTATCCAGTAAACCGGAAGAAATGACTTCCCGGCCATTAGAGCCGGTGCTGTCAGCCACCATACCAGGGATCTCCTGACTAGGTGGCTCACTCGGATTTGATAATCCAGAGATGAAGGGCATCTGTTCCATCTGGACAGAACTTCCCTCTGTAACACTCGAGTGTGGTATTGAGCATATGGGACCGCCTCGAAGGAGGCTACCATGAGGCCCAACACTCGCATGCAAAAACGGAGTGACGACCAATTCCTGGAAGTCAGCTGCCGTACTGCAGCCCGGAGGGTCTGCAACTTCTCCACAGGGAGGAATACCTTTGCCTCTGAGGAATCCAGAATCAACCCCAGGTACACTAGGCGTTGAGTGGGCACCAATACTGACTTTTGCGTGTTTAGTATCCAACCACAGTCTCGAAGAGTCTGACAGGTAATGGACACGCTTACCTCTAATTCTGAGCTTGAAGGGCCCTTCAGCAGAAGGTCGTCCAAGTAACCTGTGATAGCGATACCCCGCTGTCTTAGAAGTGCCAGAATCGGAGCGAGCACCTTGGTGAACGTCCTGGGTGCTGAGGCAAGGCCAAACGGGAGGGCCACAAACTGGTAGTGGTTCTTCCCGATAGCAAATCGCAGAAACCTCTGGTGTCTGGAGTATATGGGGACATGCAGGTATGCGTCCTTGATGTCCAAGGAGGCCAGAAAGTCCCCCGGATGGAGAGCCGTGACTACGGATCGAACCGACTCCATCCAAAATCTTTGTACCTTCACAAAGCAATTGAGGGCTCTGAGATCCAAGATTGGACGAACCCCCTCCTTCTTTGGCACAATGAACAGATTTGAGTAAAAACCCTGACCCCGTTCCTGTTCTGGAACTGGAATAACTACCCCGCGTTCCAGTAGACCCTGGACCGCCCCATACAGGGCCTCCCGACGGGTCGGTAGTAGCTGGAGATTGGAGGTGATGAATCTGTCTGGTGGACAAGAGAGAAATTCTATCTTGTAGCCTGAGGAGATTACTTCGCAAACCCACCTGTCGGAGACTAGAGCAGTCCACTGAGTCGCGAATTTGCGAAGACGCCCCCCCACCCGAGAGCTGGGTGGGGGCGGACCTTCATGTGGACGCAGATTTGTCCACAGGCTTGTTGGGTCTGCGGGACCAAGGACGCTTTTGTCCTTGGGCAGGCGCTTTATCGGCCTGGGGTCTTTTCCCTGTCGCCTTAAGAGGGCGAAAAAACCGCTTACGTGCAGTAAAGGAGGGCCCTTGCCCTTGGCGTGGTCCCCTACCCTTGCTAGTTTGGGGAAGCAAAGTGCTTTTACCTCCTGTAGCATCCTTGATGATGTCATCCAGAGAAGCCCCAAAAAGTCTGTCGCCCTTAAAAGGCAGATCCAATAGGGCTTTCTTGGAAGTCTGGTCCGCAGACCAGCCCTTTAGCCAGATCAGGCGGCGTATTGCTACTGCATAAACCGAAGCTCTTGACAGCAGGGGAATAGTATCCATGTCTGACTCGCAGACAAACTTAAGGCCCTGGACCAACTGGTCGGCCAAAGTTATCTCATTAGGAGGAGCATCTCGCTCCTTTAACCCCTGGAGTAGCAATTTTGCCCATTCAGTAAGTGTCTGAGACACTAGGGCCCCCGCCAATGCCGGGCGTACTGCTGAGCCTACCACTGAGTATAGGTAGCGAGCGAGTGCTTCAGCCTTCTTATCCACAGGGTCCTTGAAAATAGGAGCCCCTTCTACTGGAATAGTGGTGGCTCTATTAAGTCTGGACACCGAAGGGTCCACTATAGGGGGAGAGGTCCATATCTTCAGAAAACTCTCCTCAAAGGGGTACCGTACTGCAAACCTCTTTGGGGCTGTAAAGACCCTCAGTGGGTTCTCCCATTCCTTGTATAAGAGTTTGTCAAAATAAGACACACAAGGGAACACCTTAGCAGTGCGGGCAGGTTTACGAAACCCAAAGGGGACTGGAGTATCTGCTACTTCTTCAGTCCTTTCCAACTTTAGCGTATCCCGCACTGCAGTAATAAGGTCAGATACCAAAGCCGTCTCGCGTACTGACCTGGACTTGGAGTCCTCCTCACTGTCCGATCGGTCACGGTCTGCAGTCTCTGATGCATCAGAATCTGGGCCATGAGCCGTAGCTGGACCTGGTTCTGCATCAGAAATATCCCCAGAAGATTGCAGGGGACGGGGGCGTTTATTACCCCCTGTATTCCCGTGTGCTGCTTCCACCCTGGCAGCAAACGCCTCTAGGATTGCCGACATAGCGTCCATAGACACCTCAGGGACACCAGCTGCTAAATCTGGTGTTTCAGGGGAGAAGACATCTGGCTCAGATGCCATGCTGACCACACGCTGACACTCACAGGGCTCCAGGCAAGATATCAATAGGCCACCCTCCTGCGCTGCAGAGATGCTGGGTTACCCAGAGGACTCACCACCCTGGATAGGTACTGCTATGCTGCGCCTATGATGCTGTCCCCTTGCTGCTGTGTCAGTCTGCTTCTTTTATCAGCACTTCCTGTGTGAATTTTCGCGCCAGTGTAATGCACCCTAGAGGCCGGAGGCTCTCGCAAAATGGTTGCCAAAACCGTCTGTATGGAAGATAATGTGGGCTCTAAGAAAATGGCCGCCGACAGAAGATAGAGGTCAGGCAGCCATAGCCCACAAAAAAGATGGCCGCCGAACGGCAATATCTGCATACAGGGTGGACAAACATGTCCGCCGATCACCTGATAGGGGCCAGTGGGTGTGGCCGAACTACAGGAAGATGGCCGCCAGGCAGTAACAAGAGGCCAAACTTGGCATGGACCACCTCAAAATGGCCGCCGACAGCATGGAGACACAGAAACACAGGTAAGCAAAAATGACATTTCTTTTAAATGTTAGTTACAGCCAGCCCCGCTCCAGTGGGACCCCCTAGGTGACCCCCAGCACCCAGCAACCTTTAGCTAGAAGCCCAGGGAGGAGGGAAAGGCAGGGAGAGAGGGAAGAAAGGGGCCACAACCACTTACTTGATCTCTCCAGGAATGTCCAGCTAAATCACCCAGCCGAGGCAGGGGAGTTTTACTTACCTATCCTGCATGTATTCTGCTGGAAGACATTCCAAACAGATCATCGTCCGCGCACGGAAGGTGACTGTTGGCCAGGCATGCTGTGATTGGACCCAGAAGGGACGATCATATGTATGCCCTGGAGCATGACGCTCACCGGACAGGCTGCTGCGACTCGGCCGTAAGGTCAGCCGAAGCTGAGCGGTCCGATGCAAGCCTTGGAGCGTAAGCTCACCGGCCAGGCTGCTGCGACTCGGCCGTAAGGTCAGCCGAAGCTGAGCGGTCCGATGCAGGCCCTGGAGCGTAGGCTCACCGGCCACCCGTGGAGCGACGGGCATGTCGTGGAAAACCCAGCGCGTAGCTAGGGTCGGCACACGCTCGATGGCCGAAACTGGGGAGACTACAAGGATCGAGGATCCAGCCTGTCACCCAGTCGGCAGTTGATCGAAGATCGCAGGAAACAACAAATGTAGCAAAAAAATAAAAAATATATATATCTTTTTTCCCCGGACCAATGAGCCCGAAGGGAGCCATGTCCTACTCCTTGCTAGACAGAAAAAAACTGATCTGCGATGTGCAGACTGAGAGGGTATACCCAGAGGGTCCGCCCCCTGGGCGGTACTGTAGAAGGTGTGATGCAACACTTTTTACAAGTTTTTCTGCCTAGTCACTCCTAATTAACGGATAATACCCACTTTGTCAATAGAGAAGCTGTGTCGGTCCATGGACGAAAGAGTAAACACACTTTATTTATTTTTAATGCACTAAAAAACACTAAATTGCCCAAATGTTTGATGAAATAAAAAAGATGATCATAGGCCGAGTACATGGATACCAAACACGACATGCTTTAAAATTGCGCACAAACGCGCAGCGGCGACAAACTACATTCATTTTTAAAAGCATTTAAAAGCCTTTACAGGTTACCACGTTAGATTTACAGAGGAGGTCTACTGCTAAAATGACTGCCCTTGATCTGACCTTCGCGGTGATACCTCACATGCATGATGCAATTGCTGTTTACATATGACGCTAGACCGACGCTTGCGTTCGCCTTTGCGCAAGAGCAGGGGGGGACAGCGGTGCTTTTTTTTTTTTTTTTTTTTTATTATTTATTTGGCTTTTTTATTTTATTTTTAAACTGTGCCTTCCATATTTTATTTTTTTACCATTTTTATCGTTATCTCAGGGAATGTAAATATCCCCTATGATAGCAATAGGTAGTGACAGGTACTCTTTTTTTGAAAAAAATTGGGGGGTTAGACCCTAGATCTTTCCTCTGCCCTCAAAGCATCTGACCACACCAAGATCGGTGTGATAAAATGCTTTCCCAATTTCCCAATGGCGCTTTTTATATCCGGGGGGGGGGACATTCCCTCCCACTGCTTGTAAAAGCAGTCTAGAGGCTAATTATCTGCTAGAATTGCTTTTACATGAAAGCCGGCCGCTGGCTGAAAAGAATGATACCAAGATGATACCTAAACCCGCAGGCATCATTCTGGTATAAACATTCAAAGTCCAGCAACATACCAGTACGTTGCTGGTCCTTGTTGGACATGTATTGTAATCTTTTTTTTCATACAGCCTATTGGCTGAACGAAAAAAAGAGATTGATTGGTGGGTATGCCCACCATTAGAATACCTCCCTTCATCCACCCACTTCTAATGATGGGCATATATGCCGAAGCATGGGGGCATCCTCCCGCAAAAAAGTTATGCCGCGTACACACGGTCAAGCCTTCGTCGGAATTTCGACCGTATGTACGCAGCATAAAAGGTTATGCCGCGTACACACGGTCGGACTTTTCCACGGGCAAGCCTCCGTTGGAATTTCGACCGTATATACGCGGCATTAGGAGCAAAATCGCTCCTCCGCCCCTGCTGCCCCCATGCTTCGGCATATATGCTCTTTTTTTTAACTGTGGTGGTGAAATCACCTCCTACAGCGTTGGAGTCACGGCTTTATGTATCGTGGGAGCAAACGCTGTTGCTGTCAAGATAAATAGATCTGCGCTGCAACTGAATGGCGTACCTGCTAAGCAAATGGTGGTTAACATTAAAACAAAGTAACATTACAGTACAACAGTAAGACCTTACCATGCCATACCTGCAAAGCAAATACCAAAACAAAACCTAGTAAAAAATAAAAAAATGTTTTAACGCAACCTGTGCCTAAAATATATATATGCCGAAGCATGGGGGCATCCTCCCGCAAAAAAGTTATGCCGCGTACACACGGTCGGAATTTTCCACGGGCAGGCCTCCGTCGGAATTTCGACCGTATGTACGCGGCATTAGGAGCAAAATCACTCCTCCGCCCCTGCTGCCCCCATGCTTCGGCATATATGCTCTTTTTTTTAACTGTGGTGGTGAAATCACCTCCTACAGCGTTGGAGTCACGGCTTTATGTATCGTGGGAGCAAACGCTGTTGCTGTCAAGATAAATAGATCCGCGCTGCAACTGAATGGCGTACCTGCTAAGCAAATGGTGGTTAACATTAAAACAAAGTAACATTACAGTACAACAGTAAGACCTTACCATGCCATACCTGCAAAGCAAATACCAAAACAAAACCTAGTAAAAAATAAAAAAATATTTTAACGCAACCTGTGCCTAAAATATATATATGCCGAAGCATGGGGGCATCCTCCCGCAAAAAAGTTATGCCGCGTACACACGGTCGGAATTTTCCACGGGCAGGCCTCCGTCGGAATTTCGACCGTATGTACGCGGCATTAGGAGCAAAATCGCTCCTCCGCCCCTGCTGCCCCCATGCTTCGGCATATATGCTCTTTTTTTTAACTGTGGTGGTGAAATCACCTCCTACAGCGTTGGAGTCACGGCTTTATGTATCGTGGGAGCAAACGCTGTTGCTGTCAAGATAAATAGATCCGCGCTGCAACTGAATGGCGTACCTGCTAAGCAAATGGTGGTTAACATTAAAACAAAGTAACATTACAGTACAACAGTAAGACCTTACCATGCCATACCTGCAAAGCAAATACCAAAACAAAACCTAGTAAAAAATAAAAAAATGTTTTAACGCAACCTGTGCCTAAAATATATATATGCCGAAGCATGGGGGCATCCTCCCGCAAAAAAGTTATGCCGCGTACACACGGTCGGAATTTTCCACGGGCAGGCCTCCGTCGGAATTTCGACCGTATGTACGCGGCATTAGGAGCAAAATCGCTCCTCCGCCCCTGCTGCCCCCATGCTTCGGCATATATGCTCTTTTTTTTAACTGTGGTGGTGAAATCACCTCCTACAGCACTGGAGTCACGGCTTTATGTATCGTGGGAGCAAACGCTGTTGCTGTCAAGATAAATAATTCCGCGCTGCAGTTGAATGGCGCACCTGAAAACAAAAAATTACATACCTGAAAAGCAAGCATGATAAAACATTGCAGAATAGAATACAGTAAAAAAGAGCAGAACAATAGAGAGAAAATAGAGAGAGAGAGAACAATAAAACGACAACTATTTTTGGTTTTTTTATTTTATATTTTTTTGTGTTTTGTTTTTAACGTTTTTTTTTTTCTTTTTTACACTTTTTTTTGTAACTTTACAACTGTAATGGTTCGGGTCTCTCAAAATGTAATGGCATCTTGGGAGACCCTGTGTAAGTGTGTCCTTGTCTGTGAAATGCTGTACCCTACGCTAAAACTTCACTTTTGAGTGGTAGCGTTCAAAACATTCACCTTGGCAAAGACCAGGCTTGTCAGGACAGAGTGGACAAAAACTACGGGTGTCACGCCTAAATCCGCGCTTGCTACAGACACGACATCTTTTTTGGGGGTGGCTTTGGGTAGGGGTACTCGGGAGGACATACGAATAATGCCTCTCATGCAGCCGGCTTACTGCATTTGGTTGGGGATGGTGAGGTGCAGAACCGCCTGGATACAGGAGTTCTTTGACTATCTCATTCTGGAATTTTAGAAGAGATAACGTCCCGCCTGAAGCTCTGTATAGCACATGAGCGTTCAGCAAAGCCAATTGGAATAATGATAGAGACACTTTTTTGTACCAGCGTCTCGCCTTACGGTCAATTAGATACGGCGCCATCAACTGGTCGTTGAGGTCCACCCCTCCCATATTTTGGTTATATTCGTGGACACAGAGGGGTTTCTCCACAACACCAGTCGCCGTACGAATTTGGACTGTCGTGTCTGCATGAAGAGAGGTAAGAAGGAAAACATTCTTATTGTCCCTCCACTTCATAGCGAGCAAGTTATTACACTTCAAGCAGGCTCTCTCCCCCAGCCTAAGACGGGCATCTACAAGCCGCTGGGGAAAGCCCCGGCGATTAGGTCGCACGGTGCCACATGCTCCAATCTTATGATCAAACAAGTGACTAAACAGTGGCACGCTCGTGTAATAATTGTCCACATACAAGTGGTACCCCTTTCCGAATAAGGGTGACACCAAGTTCCACACTATCTTGCCAGCGCTCCCTATGTAATCCGGGCAGTTGACCGACTCAATCTGACTGTCTTTTCCCTCATAAACCGTAAAGTTCACTACATAGCCTGTTGCCCTGTCACAGAACTTGTAGAGCTTGACCCCGTATCTGGCACACTTGCTGGGAAGGTACTGCTTGAAAGACAAGCGGCCAGAAAATTTAAGAAGGGACTCATCAACGCAGACAACTTGATCGGGAGTAAACAAGGCTGCAAAACGTTCGTTGAAGTGGTTTATGAGGGGCCGAATTTTATAGAGCCGGTCGTATTCAGGGTCCCCACGTGGACGACAAAGTTCATTGTCGTTGAAGTGCATGAACCGCAAAATCTGCTCGTATCGTGCCCTGGACATGGAGGCAGAGAACACGGGCATGTGGTCAATTGGGTGCGTGGACCAATAAGCACGCAATGACGGAAATTTATGTGTGCCCATGTTGAGGGAAAGGCCCAGAAAGGTCTTAAATTCGGAAACCGTAATTGGTTTCCAATTTCTGGCAATTTTAGGCAACTGGGGGTTAGCGGCGATAAATTGACCAGCATATAAATTACTCTGGTCCACAATAGATCTATAGAGATCTTCCGTGAAAAACAGCGAATAAAAATCAATTGGAATAAAATCAGCTGTTTCCACCTGAATACCGGGTTGGGCAGTGAATGGGGGAAGTATGGGTTCTGCAGAAGTGGTGGGGACCCAATCAGGATAGGCAAATTCTGCAGGAAGGGCAGTATGGGCACGACGGGCCTGCCTTTGTCTTCTTGGTGGCAGCGGGACACTACTTGTGCTTGCCACCTCGCCAGCTTGAACTGCACTTATGGGACTCGCCACGTCACCAAGTGTTACTGCAGTGCTGGATGTACGTCCAGGCTGTACTAGGCCGCTGGTGCTTGCCAGTTCACCAGAAGGAATGGCGGCGCTAGTACTACTCTGCTCCATGATACGAGAGACCTGCGGTTCTTGCTCCTCAACAACCTCAGAAGATCGGGATCGGGTACACCTGACCTTAGCAGGGACCTCAACTTCGTCGTCAGAGCTATCTGACGTGGGGCCGCTGACGTCACTGTCTTCTACGGGAAGATATTCTGAGCCTGAATCTGACAGATACGTGACCTCCTCTTCACTATCTGTCATGCTCAGAATCTCGTAGGCCTCTTTACTAGTGTACCTTCGTCTTGCCATTTTGGGCTCTAAATTTAGGGGTACACTAGTAAGATTCACAGGAAAAAAAGCACCTGACTGTCGTCAGCAAATATATCAAACGCTACAAAAAAACTGTTAGCGATCGCAGGGATCAGGCCTGTCTCTGCGAACGCTGCAGTTATGTGTGTTGTGTTTGGTAAGTGACAGTGATCGATCGATACTGCACTTGGGTGGGCTGGGCTGGGCTGGGCTGGGCGGAGGGGCTAAACGCAGGCGCTAGCAGGTATCTGGGCTGATCCCGCTAACACTGCGTTTTTGGGAACCCTAAACCGCTGGGGATGCTAGTATAGATCTGATCAGATACTATACCACTAAGGGGGGTGTATGCTTTGCGCGTGGGTGTTAGCGTTACTGGAACTAACCTAACACTGCCTGGGGCGACGCAGACCCTCTCTGGCGCTAAAACCTAATTGATCTCACCCGCCGGGCGATCAGGGGGGTTAAACCTTTATTGGGTTATATACGGCGGGTGCCCTGATGCTATAAAAAGCAAACTAATCAACCAGCGTCACCTGTAACCTTTATATGGTGATCACTGGTGAAAGGGTTAACTAGGGGCAATCAGGGGGTTAAAACCTTTATTAGGTTAAATATGGGGGTACCCAACGCTATATAAAAACCTGACGGGTTACCTAAATAACTAGATAACTTACTGGCTAACCAGTGACACCAGTGACGCTTATACGGCGATCACTGGTGAAAGGGTTAACTCTAGGGGCAATCAGGGGGTTAAAATAATATATGGGGGTACCTGACACTAATAAAAACCTGCGGCGAACCTAAAAAAAAATAACTGCCTATCTAAAACACCAGCGACACGAATACAGCGATCGGAAAAACAATCGCTTAGTGACGCTGAAGTTAGGGGGTGAAAGGGTTACCTGGGGGGTGATCAAGGGGTTAAACCTTTATTAGGGAGGGGGGTTAGGGGGCTACCCTGGACCTAAAGGGGCCTAATCCTAACTGCCCTGCAACTTTTTACAATCACAGATGACACTAAATGCAGTGATCAGTAAAATAAATGATCACTGCAATCAGTGACACTGTGATTGGGGGCTTTGGGGTGACCTGGGGGGTGATCTGGGGGTGACTGGGGGGTGATTTGTGTGCCTATGTGTACCTACGTGTCAGTGGACTGTTGGAGCACTAACCTGCTTCTTCTCTGCTCGGCGCCGGGAACGAAAAGACCGCGGCGAGGGAGATGACATCACTTCCTCCAGCCTGTGTTTACATCACATGGCGGAGGAAGCATTTTCATTGGCCGGGAGCGATCGCGAGGGGGGGGGGCGGAATCGAGCGGCCGCCCCCTCATGCCTGATCGCTCCCGAACACTTAACGGCCGCTCACTGCAGTGAAGGGGGGTCCGGATGGACCCCCCAACTGCACAAAGGCGATCATGTAGATCTACGTGATTCTGCCTGTCCGTGCCATTCTGCCGACGTAAATCGGCGGTGGGCGGTCGTTAAGTGGTTAATACTGTGTATTGACCCCTTTAACACCAATGACAGCTTGAAGTCTTTTGTGGTATTTGTGGATGAGGCTCTTTATCTTCTCAGATGGTAAAGCTGCCCATTCCTCTTGGCAGAAAGCCTCCAGCTCCTGTAAATTCTTGGGCTGTCTTGCATGAACTGCACATTTGAGATCTCCCCAGAATGGCTCAATGATATTGAGGTCAGGAGACTGAGATGGCCACTCTAAAACCCTCACTTTATTCTGCTGTAGCCAATGAAAGGTCAACTTGGCCTTGTGTTATGGATCACTGTCATGTTGGAATGTCCAAGTACATCCCATGCGTAGCTTTCTGGCCGATGAATGCAAATGTTCCTCCAGTATTATTTTATAACATACTGCATTCATCTTGCCAACAATTTTGACCAAATTTCCTGTGTCTTTGTAGCTCACAAATCCCCGAAACATCAGCGATCCACCTCGGTGTTTCACAGTAGGAATGGTGTACCTTTCATCATAGGCCTTGTTGGCTCCTCTCCAAATGAAGCGTTTATGGTTGTGGCCAAAAAGCTAAAATTTGGTCTCATCACTTCAAATGACTTTGCGCCAGGAGGTTTTGAAGCTTGTCTCTGTGCTGTGTGGCGTATTGTAAGCGGGATACTTTGTGGCATTTGCGTAGTAATGTTTTTTTTCTGGAGAATCAGCCATGCAGCCCATCTTTCTTCAAGTGCCTCCTTTCTGTGCATCTTGAAACAGCCACACCACATGGTTTCAGAGAGTCCTGTATGTCACCTGAAGTTATTTGTGGGTTTTTCTTTGCATCTCGAACAAATTTCCTGGCACTTGTGGCTGAAATTTTAGTTGGTCTACCTGACCGTGTGGTTTGGTTTCAACAGAACCCCTCATTTTACACTTTTTGATTAGGGTTTGAACACTGCTGATTGGCATTCTTGATTCCTTGGATATCTTTTTATATCCATTTCCTGTTTTATACAGTTCAACTACCTTTTCTCGCAGATCCTTTGACAATTCTTTTGCTTTCCCAATGTCTCAGAATCCAGAAACGTCAGTGCAGCACTGGATGAAAGATGCAAGGGTCTGTCAGGAGTCCAGAAACTCATTGACCATTTATACACACACACTAATTACAAGCAAACAGATCACAGGTGAGGATGGTTACCTTTAATAGCCATTCAAACCCCTTTGTGTCAACTTGTGTGCATATTATCAGGCCAAAATCATGAGGGTATGTAAACTTTTGATCCGGGTCATTTGGGTAGTTTCTGCTGCCATTATGATATAAAAAGAGTAAACATAGTTGATTGATAATAAATGGCTTCAGCCAAACACTAACCATGAGTGAAACGGAAGTCCACCGCCTGATATTTGAAAGAACCGTATGATGGGGAGTCTTCACGGTATCTCTCCAGTGGATCCTAGATCCTACAAGCCTTTCTGACCCCCCTGAGTAAGAGTGGTCGCTGGCTTTCTGGTAAACCTCTTGTATCTTCATGGTGACGGGTTTCACGTGGTCAAGTATAAGCTCCACTTACTATGAAAGTTTTTTTTCTTCACTGAAGGCTCACAGCACCTGAATTTATGAACTTTATCAATTTTCATACGCACATTGGTGTCTAGTGGCAATTTGAGCACTTACATGATGTATTGGATTCTATATTTATAATATGTCCACATGAATTCATCATAAGATTAATGTTTAAATCATTACTACCTGCATTTTGCACTTTAATACTTAAATTCTGTTAATAGCATTTTTGTGTTAATGTTTATAAGCTCTGCACTTTTTGTTATTTATCGGTTTTCGTACCCACTATCTGGGCTATAGTGCTTAGCTGCTGTATGTTGTTTTTTACTAAGCGCGGATATTACCTCCAAAAGTCCTTTACAATAATTTATATATAGATCATCTGATGAATGAACTCTCACCCCAAATGCAAGCACAGCTCCAGGGGACTATCAAGACCCCCAGGCAGCCCAGCAAAGTATCAGTGTGTCATAGAGGGGGTAAACCCCTTAATTGAACCTGCAGAAACATATAATCAGTTATACTTGTAATGTCCAATATAGCACACAAATTATTGCATGACTAATAAATTGTACCTACATTACTTGTTATGTCCAAGTATAACTGATTATATGTTTCTGCAGGTTCAAGTGGTTAACCACTTCAGCCCCGGACCATTTCGCTGGTCAAAGACCAGGCCACTTTTTGCGATTCGGCACTGCGTCGCTTTAACTGACAATTGCGCGGTCGTGCGACGTGGCTCCCAAGCAAAATTGATGTCCTTTTTTTCCCACAAATAGAGCTTTCTTTTGGTGGTATTTGATCACCTCTGCGGTTTTGATTTTTTGCACTATAAACAAAAATAGAGCGTCAATTTTAAAAAAAAAACAATATTTTTTACTTTTT
Source organism: Rana muscosa (assembly GCA_029206835.1). Taxonomy (NCBI): domain Eukaryota; kingdom Metazoa; phylum Chordata; class Amphibia; order Anura; family Ranidae; genus Rana; species Rana muscosa. The sequence continues at coordinate 856,275,555 of CM055117.1, forward strand.
GCTATAATAAATATCCCCAAAAAATATATAAAAAAACATTTTTTTTCCTCAGTTTAGACCGATTTTTTGGTAAAAAAAATAAAAAATTGCAATAAGCGTTTATTGATTGGTTTGCGCAAGAGTTATAGTGTCTACAAAATAGTGGATCATTTTTTGGGCATTTTTATTAATATTTTTTTTTTTTACTAGTAATCGCGGCGATCAGCGATTTTTATCGTGACTGCGACATTATGACACATTGGACACTTTTGACACCATTTTGGGACCATTGTAATTTTTACAGCGATCAGTGCTATACTGTAAAAATGACACTGGCAGTGAAGGGGTTAACCACTAAGTGGCGCTGTAGGGGTTAAGTGCGACCTGGTGAGTGATTTTTACTGTAGGGGGGATGGGCTGTGTGTGACATGACACTGATCTCCGCTCCGATTACACGGAGCGGAGATCAGTGTCATTGTCACTAGGCAGAGCGGGGAGATGCTTGTTTACATTAGCATCTCTCCGCGAGACGATCGCGGGTATCCCCGCAGCGATCGAGTCCCTGGGACCCACGGTCGGGCTCACGGAGCTCGCGGCAGGGTCGATCACATGGCGGCATCTTAAAGGGGACGTACCTGTACGCCCTTATGCCTGTCCTTGCCATTCTGTCAACGTAAATAGTCGTGCGGCGGTCCTTAAGCGATTAAAGAGTGGTATGTAACTTGATAAAGGCTGTATGATCTAAAGCATGGGTGCTCAACCTGCGGCCCTCCAGCTGTTGTGGAACTACAAGTCCCATCATACCTCTGCCTTTGGGAGTCATGCTTGTAACTGTCAGCCATGCAATGCCTCATGGGACTTTTTCTGCAACAGCTGGAGGGGCACAGATTGAGCATGCCTGATCTAAAGGAACATATAAAACACCCATAAGAACCTATCTCAGTAATCAAGCCCATCAAGAACAATTCTAATGTTCTATTCATCTTACCTAGATAACCACTTCCTCAATGCAAAAAACTGAAAATTTATTACCAAATACTTACCGTAATTTTCCTTTCCTGATAGACTCCATGGCAGACTACGTGTGGGTTAACCCCGCCTCCTCTCCACAGCTATAGGACCCCTTACCCATAAATTTGAGCTCACCTCCACAGACAGGTGTTCCGTAACTAGCCGACTCACATTTCAACTCTCATATTTTTAATTCATGGGTGGGAACTCCGTCTGCCATGGAGTCTATCAGGAAAGGAAAATTACGGTAAGTATTTGGTAATAAATTTTCAGTTTTCCTGACAGACTCCATGGCAGACTACGTGTGGGAAATAACTAGCCAATCCACACGGGAGGGTATGCTTGCTCAAAAAAAATATTTTAATCTTTCCCGTCAACTGACAGGATTTTTCGACCAAAATTAACAGAGGAAAGGGAAGCAGGCTCAATACAATAATGAGACATAAATGTATGAATAGAAGACCACGAGGCTGCCCTGCATATCACTTCAGGAGCCACGTGTCGAGCTGCTGCCCATGAGGCTGCCATGCCTCTGATGGAATGAGCCGTCACCGCCTCTGGAGGAGCTAAGCCCTTTGCCCTGTAAGCCTGTTGAATAGATTGGACGATCCAGGCTGCTATTGTTCTGGAGGAAGCCCTCTTTCCTTTGTTGCTACCAGTGTGTAACAAGAACAGGTAGTTCAAGCTTCTAAAAGATGAAGTGACTCGCAAATATTCTTTCAGAGTCTCACCTACATCCAAGGGATGAACATCTGCTGATTCTGGAGAATTGAAAGTAGGAAGGACTATTTCCTGATTCTCGTGAAAAACTGACTTGACTTTTGGTTTAGACCCAAGCATGGGAATAAGGACCACTCGGTCCGGGAAGAAAGTCAAAAAGGGTTCTTGACAACCCAGGAAGCTTATTTCTGAAACCCTTTTGGCTGAAGTAATGGCCACTAGAAAGGCCAGTTTGATTGATAAGTCCTTAATAGAAAGATCCTTGCTGTTGAGTGCTGAAAGAGCATCAAGGACGAGCAGAAGATCCCATTTGGGGAATCTAGGTTTCCTCTGAGGCCTGATTCTCGAAGCCCCCTGAAAGAATTGTTGAACCAGGGGATGAGTTGCCCATGATGTTCCTGAAAATGCCGATAAGGCTGAAACTTGTCAATCAGTTCCCTCAGAGTACGAAGGAAGATCCAAGCCTGATTGTAGAAAACTCAAAACGTCTTGAACTCCAGGATTTCTGAAAGATTTTCCAGCAGAAGTCATGAAGCTGACAAACCTGGTCCAGATTCTGTTGTAGGTTTTGTTCATGTTAGGCTTTCTGGAGCTCATAAGGGTAGAGATTACCCCTAAAGCACACCCAAGAGACTCTAGCGGGTCCCTGAAGCTCATCAGATTCAGGAGAAGAAACCATGGCCTGTTCGGCCAGTATGGTGCTATTGTTATCACTTCGCCTTTCTCCAACTGGAGCCGCTGCAGGAATTTTTGCATGCCCGGAGGTGGAGGGAAGGCATATGCCTTGTTGAATTTCCATTGGCTTGTTAATGTATCTACTCCGAAGGCTTGACTGCACCGACCTCGAGTGTAGTATCTGTCTACTTTGTGATTGCAGGGGGATGCAAACAGATCCACTTCTGGATCGATTCCCAACGATAGGATTCACTTGAATGTCTGTGTATGCAGTGACCATTCGTTGTTGTCTAGGTTGCTGCGTGACAGAAAGTCCGCTTGAATGTTCTGTTCCCCTGGAATGAAGACTGCTGTTAAGTTGAGTAGATTCCTCTGAGCCCAGGTCATAATGGGCTCGACCTCTTGGAGAAGGGCAGAGCTCCGAATGCCCCCTTGTCTCTTCACATATGCCACAGCGGTGGTATTGTCCATTTTCAGTAGGACCGACTTCCCTTTCAGAAGGTGGGAGAAAGCGTGAAGGGCGCACCATGCCGCATGCAATTCCAGAACGTTTGACCCTGGAATGTGGAGATGGGCATCCCATTTGCCCTGAGCCAGTTCTGCCCCACAATGTGCTCCCCAGCCCGCATTGCTGGCATCGGATGAAACAGTCATCCATTGGATGGGAGCAAGGGAGTGGCATGTTAACAAGTTTTTGTGTTGAAGCCACCAGAGAAGACTGTTCCTCATTGAGTAATCCTGATCAGCTGATTGCGATCGTCTGTCTTCCATTACTGAAGGAATCCTGATTGAAAAGGCCGAAGCCTCCACATTGCCCATTTGACCATGGGGAACGTGGCCACCATCGTGCCGATTATCTTCAGGCACTGTGACGCCCTTAGGTGAGAGTAGTCTAGGGCTAAAGATATTCTTACCCGAATGACCGGGATTTTTCTTCCGGAAGAGAGATGGTATTCTCTACTGTGACGAATTGAGCTCCTAGGTAGGTTAGGCGTAGGGTCGGGTCTGGCTGACTTTTCTCTCGGTTTAGGAGCCATCTGAACTCTATCAATGTAGAGATCACTTGATCTTTGTGGATCAGCAGCTGCTGCTTGTCTTGGGACAGTAGTAGCAGCTCGTCCAGGTAATGATACAGACGCACACCCTGTATTCTGATAAGAGACACAATTACCGACAGTACCTTGGAAAAAAGACCCTTGGAGAGGTCGTTAGTCCAAATGGAAGACAAATAAATTGTAAGTGCTCTCGTTCGACCTGAAATCGAAGGTATTTGTGGAATTCTTCTGCCACGAGAACATGAAAATACGCGTCCTTAACATCTATTGAGATCAACCAGTCGCCTGGTTGAACGACTTTTTGGATGGTTGAGAGTGCTTCCATCTTGAATTTCTCGTGCTTTATGTACCTGTTCAGGAAAGTGAGATCTATAACTGGACGCCAAGAGCCGTTCTTCTTTTGTACTAGGAAGAGGGGGAAGTATACCCCCTGGAATTCCTCGTCCTTTGGGACGGGCACCACTGCTCCTTGATCTTTCAGGGCATTCACATATGAAAGAAGAACTTGTTGTTTTTCTTCTGATTGAGGCAGTGAAGATTGCATTGGTCTGCATGGAGGGACTTTGGTGAAGGACCATGCGTGACCTGTTGAGACCGTTTTGATGGTCCAATAATCTGAGATCAAGGTCACCCAGACGTGCCGGCAGAGACGTAGGCGAGCCCCTACCTGACCGCTTGGGCAGGCCCAATCTCAAAAGGACTTGGTTGGCTCGCGCCCACCGGGCGTCTGTTTCTTGCCAGATTTTTTGGAAAGATATCTGCCTATTCCAGTTCCAGCTTCTCCTAAAATCCCTTCCGGGCCTATAGGAGCATGCCTCTCTTGAACGCTCTGTACTGCATCTCTGCTGAGGTTTTCTTTGGTTAAACGGACGTTTGTCCTGAGGGAGGAATCCCGACTTTCCGCCTGTAGCCTTTGAAATGGCATTATACAGTTTGTTTCCAAACAAGGAAGTTCCTTCAGAAGGAATTTTGCACCATGCCTGCTTTGAGGCAGGATCAACAAGCCAGGGGCGCAACCATAGTGCTCGTTTGGCTGTGACCGAAGATAGCAAGGATCTAGCCATCAAGCGGATGAGATCAATTGAAGCTTCTCCCAAAAAGGCGATAGCCAGTTTAAGTTCTTGCACTGCTGAACTTTGTGCCAATTCCTGCGAGACACCTTTCAGAACGGAGTCAACATTTTCCACCCAGGCCTCCATTGCTTTGGAGGTGACTGCAAGGGCTAGAGCTGGTTTGCAAGCCATACCGTTCAAGTTATATATTCTCTTAATGTCTTGGTCAATCTTTCAATCCAGACCATCTTTAAAAGATACAGTGTCATCTAGCAGAAGGGTGACATGCTTCGCTAGGCGCATTACTGCTGCATCCACGAGGGGAGCATTTTCCAAACCTTCTTATCCCCCTTGCTCCATTCTTCCTTAAACACTCCTTTCAGCTCGGTGTGAAATTGGAACATTCTTTCCCCAGTTTCTTAAACAGTTCCTTTGTTTCTCTGGGGGGGGGGGGGCAGTGGTATCTTCCAACTTTAAGGTTTCCATCACTGCCTTGATCAGTGGAGAGACTAAAGCGTAGTCGAATCCCACTACAGAATCATCTCCCTCCATCTCGTCTTGCGAGGAATCATGGGAGGAATCACAGAATCATCTCCCTCCATCTCGTCTTGCGAGGAATCATGGGAGGAATCACAGAATCATCTCCCTCCATCTCGTCTTGCGAGGAATAATGGGAGGAATCATGGGGCTGGAATTGGCCGGAATCCTCCTGGGCCTCGTCAGCCAAGGAGCCAGACAAGGTGGTGGACTGGCTCCTCGTGTGGGGGGGCATCTATTTCCATCATAGACTGCTGTACCACACGTTTAATAAGAGACTCGAGATTTTGATTTTTCGGTCTCTTTCTCACCGACCGCTCGGGCATAGCATGGGTCACACAGCGATTTGCCCTCTGGGATTCTAGTTTTACATCCCCAACAGGCTCTGTGATCAGAGCGATCATCGCGGTGGTGGTAGCGGTGACTTGAGGAGGAATGGGAACATCTCCTATATTTAGAGGGGGAATGTGAGCGTCCCCTATGATAGTGGGTCCCAGACAGAGTGTCACGTCTGGACCTGGAGGATGATTGGTGATGGTGATGATGATGGTGATGATGATGGTGCAGCCTGTCAAGGTCCCTATCCTGTGACCGATGAACTGATGTAGCCGGGCTGTAAGAGATAATACAGACAAAGGGAGGGGGAGGAAGGTGGGCAGGTTGTAACCGTTAGCAACCACCAGAAAAAAATGACACCAAAGACACCAACCCCCTACCCACTCCGCACAGACCTTGTGCGGGAGGGCTGGCCACACGGCGGTGCAGATGAGTCCATGACGAGGAAGACACACAATGATGCGTAACTCCACTACCTAGACTAAGGATAAGCAAATCAATGCAAGAACAGCGCAGAAAAAAAAAAGTTTATTTTTTTAAAACTGTCCCTTTAAGAGACACTAAGCATTACAAGCATTACATGCATTACATTGCCAAGAAGTGCTTACCCCGTCCTGGTAGTATTGAGACTCTGGGAGGCTGCTGCTATATGCCCACAGGTTATCCCACCTGTATAGGGCTCCTCAGCGGTTTAAATCACCCGCCGGAATGACGTCATGGCCGGTGCCGCTGTGCGCATGCATCGGAGGGACCGAACCTACTGCGCCTGCGAGGCCCCTGACCCCTCCGCCATACTGCGCATGCGCGAAAACCAAGCCTCGGTTTCACCGTGGCTCTGCGCATGCACAGACGATCAACAGGCCGGGATCAGGAAGGGAATGGCATCCTGGAACGCAAAAGCGTTCCACACATATACTAAGCTTAGCGGCGCTGTATGACAGAGAAAAAACAGCAGAGAAAGATATACAAACAAACAAACAAAAACTATCTGCCATGGAAATAGAAAAAGTCTTCAGACCTTGCCAGCTGAGATCCACCGTCCGTCATGGTACGCTGGGGCCACATCCCTTCCACCATAGGGGTATCCATCAGCCCAAAAACCACTCACCCGCTCATAGCTGGGCCCTGGGTGCACCGCACAACTCGTACCTGATCCGACAGACATCCTGGACTGCACCTGAATTGCATAATGAAGGGTCCATGTGAGGAGGACAAAAAAGGAACACCTGTCTGTGGAGGTGAGCTCAAATTTATAGGTAAGGGGTCCTATAGCTGTGGAGAGGAGGCGGGGTTAACCCACACGTAGTCTGCCATGGAGTCTGTCAGGAAATAGGATTTTTTACTCACCGTAAAATCCTTTTCTCTGAGTCCATGGACCGACACAGCTTCTCTATTGACAAAGTGGGTATTATCCATTAATTAGGAGTGACTAGGCAGAAAACTTGTAAAAAGTGTTGCATCACACCTTCTACAGTACCACCCAGGGGGCGGACCCTCTGTGTATATCCCCTCAGTCTGCATCTCGCAGATCAGTTCGTCAAAAAGCAGTACAAATTTAAAAGGAGGGGTGGGTGCTGTGTCGGTCCATGGACTCAGAGAAAAAGGATTTTACGGTGAGTAAAAAATCCTATTTACCCTTTCGTCCATGGACCAACACAGCTTCTCTATTGACAAAGTGGGACGTCCCAAAGCAGTGTTAGAGAAAAAACGAGGGGTGGTAACAGCATAAAAATAAACTTCACTCCAAACACAAAACAGCACTCCTCCAACGGAGGAGCTGCAACTCTAAACAGCCACTTGCAAAACCTTGCGGCCGAAAGAGGCATCCGAAGATGCACCTACATCAACCTTGTAGAAATTTCTGAAAGTGTGAGCGGACGACCAAGTCGCCGCTTTACATAATTGGGAAACAGACGCTTGATGTCAGAAAGCCCAAGTGGCACCTATTGCCCTGGTCGAATGCGCCGTGACCGGAAAGGGAGGTGCTTGACCCTTTAAGGCTTAAGCCTGGATTACTGTCGGATCCACCTAGAGATGGTGGCCGACGAGAATGCTTGGCCCTTCTTGGGACCAGCCACCGAAATAAACAGCGAGTCTGACTTCGGGAACAGGGAAGTAGCAGATCTCAAAGCTCGGACAACGTCCAAGGAATGCAACGCCGACTCCTTAGGATTCGACGGATGAGGACACAATGATGGAAGTACAATGTCTTTGTTGAGATGAAAAGCCAAAACAACTTTCGGAAGAAAGGAAGGCTGCGGCCGCAGCACCACCTTATCCTTGTGGAAAATAAAATAGGGAGCCTTGCAGGACAAGGCTGCCAGCTCAGAGACTCGTCTAACTTAACGTAACAGCCACCAAAAGGACCACTTTTTGAGAAAGTGTCAACAGGGGAATATCTCTAATATTCTCAAACGGTGCCAGGGGTCGCTGAAAAAAGACAGCCACAGCAGATATCTGTCCCTTAATCGTACTTAGGGCAAGCCTTTGGTCCACCCCATGCTGTAAAAACAGCAGGATTCTGGAAACCAAATAAGTACGCGGATGCCATTTCATTTCCTCACACATGGAGATGTAGGCCTTCCAAGTGCAGTGATAAACCTTCCTAGAGGACGGTTTCCGATTACTTCTCATAGTAGAGATTACTGAATCTGACAGGCCCCGGTCTCTAAGTATCTGGTTCTCAACAGCCATGCCGTTAAAGCTAGTGGCCGTAAAGCAGGATGGAGTATGGGACCTTGTAATAGCAGGTCCTTCCGTAGTGGTAGGCGCCAGACATACTAGATCAGCATACCAAGGACGCTGAGGCCAATCTGGAGCGATTAGGATCATCGGAGTTCCCTCTGCCTCCACTCTCAGAAGAGGAAGAAGCCTTAAGGGAGGGAAGGCATAGATTAGCCAATACTGACCCCACGATGCCACCAATGCGTCAGTTGCGTCTGCCCATGGGTCTCTTGACCGGGCCACAAACCTCAATACCTTCCGACTGAGTCGGGAAGCCAGAAGATCTACGTCTGGTGTGCCCCATCTTTGGCAGAGGAGTTGGAACACCTCCGGGTGTAAGGACCATTCTCCCTGGTCCAGCGTCTGGCGGCTTAGGTAGTCCGCCTGCCAGTTTTCCACACCCGGAACGTACACGGCCGATAGTGCCGGTACGCTCCTCTCTGCCCACTTAAGGATGCGAGCGACCTCCGATGCTGCAGCTGAGCTTCTTGTTCCTCCTTGATGATTGACATATGCTACTGCTGTGGCATTGTCTGACTGGATCCTGACTGGACGCCCTTGCAGCCTCTGAGACCATTTGAAGAGGCACAGCCTGATCGCCCGGATTTCCAGGACATTGATCGGTAGGAGGGCTTCCTCTGGGGTCCAGCGACCTTGCGCCGACTGAACACCCCAGACTCCCCCCCAACCTGTAAGGCTGGCGTCCATCGTGATCACTATCCAGTAAACCGGAAGAAATGACTTCCCGGCCATTAGAGCCGGGGCTGTCAGCCACCATACCAGGGATCTCCTGACTAGGTGGCTCACTCGGATTTGATAATCCAGAGATGATGGACATCTGTTCCATCTGGACAGAACTTCCTTCTGTAACACTCGAGTGTGGTATTGAGCATATGGGACCGCCTCGAAGGAGGCTACCATGAGGCCTAACACTCGCATGCAAAAAACGGAGTGACGACCAATTCCTGGAAGTCAGCTGCCGTACTGCAGCCCGGAGGGTCTGCAACTTCTCCACAGGGAGGAATACCTTTGCCTCTGAGGAATCCAGAATCAACCCCAGGTACACTAGGCGTTGAGTGGACACCAATACTGACTTTTGCGTGTTTAGTATACAACCACAGTCTCGAAGAGTCTGACAGGTAATGGACACGCTTACCTCTAATTCTGAGCTTGAAGGGGCCTTCAGTAGAAGGTCATCCAAGTAGCCCATGATAGCGATACCCCGCTGTCTTAGAAGTGCCAGAATCGGAGCGAGCACCTTGGTGAACGTCCTGGGTGCTGAGGCAAGGCCAAACGGGAGGGCCACAAACTGGTAGTGGTTCTTCCGGATAGCAAATCGCAGAAACCTCTGGTGTCTGGAGTATATGGGGACATGCAGGTATGCGTCCTTGATGTCCAAGGAGGCCAGAAAGTCCCCCGGATGGAGAGCCGTGACTACAGATCGAACCGACTAAGAAAATGGCCGCCGAGCCGAAGATAGAGGCCAAAGCAGCCGTAGACCACAAAAAGATGGCCGCCGAACGGCAATATATACATAAAGCGTGGATCATTACAAACATGGCCACCGATCAGTCGATAGAGGCCAGAGGGTGTGGAACTACAAGAAAATGGCGCCGAAACCACAGGAAGATGGCCGCCGGGCAGTCACTAGAGGCCGAACCCGGCATGGAACACCGCAAAATGGCCGCCGACAGCATGGAGGGGGAAGAAGCACACACCAGGTAAGCAGAAATGACATCTTTTTAAATGTTAGTTACAGCCAGCCCCACTACAGTGGAACCCTCTAGGTGACCCCCAGCAACCTTAGCTAGAAGTCCAAGGAGGAGGGAAGGGCAAGGAGAGAGGGAAGAAAGGGGCCACAACCACTTACTTGATCTCTCCAGGAATGTCCAGCTAAATCACCCAGCCGAGGCAGGGGAGTTTTACTTACCTATCCTGCATGTATTCTGCTGGAAGACATTCCAAACAGATCATCGTCCGCGCACGGAAGGTGACTGTTGGCCAGGCATGCTGTGATTGGACCCAGAAGGGACGATCATATGTATGCCCTGGAGCATGACGCTCACCGGACAGGCTGCTGCGACTCGGCCGTAAGGTCAGCCGAAGCTGAGCGGTCCGATGCAAGCCTTGGAGCGTAAGCTCACCGGCCAGGCTGCTGCGACTCGGCCGTAAGGTCAGCCGAAGCTGAGCGGTCCGATGCAGGCCCTGGAGCGTAGGCTCACCGGCCACCCGTGGAGCGACGGGCATGTCGTGGAAAACCCAGCGCGTAGCTAGGGTCGGCACACGCTCGATGGCCGAAACTGGGGAGACTACAAGGATCGAGGATCCAGCCTGTCACCCAGTCGGCAGTTGATCGAAGATCGCAGGAAACAACAAATGTAGCAAAAAAATAAAAAATATATATATCTTTTTTCCCCGGACCAATGAGCCCGAAGGGAGCCATGTCCTACTCCTTGCTAGACAGAAAAAAACTGATCTGCGATGTGCAGACTGAGAGGGTATACCCAGAGGGTCCGCCCCCTGGGCGGTACTGTAGAAGGTGTGATGCAACACTTTTTACAAGTTTTTCTGCCTAGTCACTCCTAATTAACGGATAATACCCACTTTGTCAATAGAGAAGCTGTGTCGGTCCATGGACGAAAGAGTAAACACACTTTATTTATTTTTAATGCACTAAAAAACACTAAATTGCCCAAATGTTTGATGAAATAAAAAAGATGATCATAGGCCGAGTACATGGATACCAAACACGACATGCTTTAAAATTGCGCACAAACGCGCAGCGGCGACAAACTACATTCATTTTTAAAAGCATTTAAAAGCCTTTACAGGTTACCACGTTAGATTTACAGAGGAGGTCTACTGCTAAAATGACTGCCCTTGATCTGACCTTCGCGGTGATACCTCACATGCATGATGCAATTGCTGTTTACATATGACGCTAGACCGACGCTTGCGTTCGCCTTTGCGCAAGAGCAGGGGGGGACAGCGGTGCTTTTTTTTTTTTTTTTTTTTTATTATTTATTTGGCTTTTTTATTTTATTTTTAAACTGTGCCTTCCATATTTTATTTTTTTACCATTTTTATCGTTATCTCAGGGAATGTAAATATCCCCTATGATAGCAATAGGTAGTGACAGGTACTCTTTTTTTGAAAAAAATTGGGGGGTTAGACCCTAGATCTTTCCTCTGCCCTCAAAGCATCTGACCACACCAAGATCGGTGTGATAAAATGCTTTCCCAATTTCCCAATGGCGCTTTTTATATCCGGGGGGGGGGACATTCCCTCCCACTGCTTGTAAAAGCAGTCTAGAGGCTAATTATCTGCTAGAATTGCTTTTACATGAAAGCCGGCCGCTGGCTGAAAAGAATGATACCAAGATGATACCTAAACCCGCAGGCATCATTCTGGTATAAACATTCAAAGTCCAGCAACATACCAGTACGTTGCTGGTCCTTGTTGGACATGTATTGTAATCTTTTTTTTCATACAGCCTATTGGCTGAACGAAAAAAAGAGATTGATTGGTGGGTATGCCCACCATTAGAATACCTCCCTTCATCCACCCACTTCTAATGATGGGCATATATGCCGAAGCATGGGGGCATCCTCCCGCAAAAAAGTTATGCCGCGTACACACGGTCAAGCCTTCGTCGGAATTTCGACCGTATGTACGCAGCATAAAAGGTTATGCCGCGTACACACGGTCGGACTTTTCCACGGGCAAGCCTCCGTTGGAATTTCGACCGTATATACGCGGCATTAGGAGCAAAATCGCTCCTCCGCCCCTGCTGCCCCCATGCTTCGGCATATATGCTCTTTTTTTTAACTGTGGTGGTGAAATCACCTCCTACAGCGTTGGAGTCACGGCTTTATGTATCGTGGGAGCAAACGCTGTTGCTGTCAAGATAAATAGATCTGCGCTGCAACTGAATGGCGTACCTGCTAAGCAAATGGTGGTTAACATTAAAACAAAGTAACATTACAGTACAACAGTAAGACCTTACCATGCCATACCTGCAAAGCAAATACCAAAACAAAACCTAGTAAAAAATAAAAAAATGTTTTAACGCAACCTGTGCCTAAAATATATATATGCCGAAGCATGGGGGCATCCTCCCGCAAAAAAGTTATGCCGCGTACACACGGTCGGAATTTTCCACGGGCAGGCCTCCGTCGGAATTTCGACCGTATGTACGCGGCATTAGGAGCAAAATCACTCCTCCGCCCCTGCTGCCCCCATGCTTCGGCATATATGCTCTTTTTTTTAACTGTGGTGGTGAAATCACCTCCTACAGCGTTGGAGTCACGGCTTTATGTATCGTGGGAGCAAACGCTGTTGCTGTCAAGATAAATAGATCCGCGCTGCAACTGAATGGCGTACCTGCTAAGCAAATGGTGGTTAACATTAAAACAAAGTAACATTACAGTACAACAGTAAGACCTTACCATGCCATACCTGCAAAGCAAATACCAAAACAAAACCTAGTAAAAAATAAAAAAATATTTTAACGCAACCTGTGCCTAAAATATATATATGCCGAAGCATGGGGGCATCCTCCCGCAAAAAAGTTATGCCGCGTACACACGGTCGGAATTTTCCACGGGCAGGCCTCCGTCGGAATTTCGACCGTATGTACGCGGCATTAGGAGCAAAATCGCTCCTCCGCCCCTGCTGCCCCCATGCTTCGGCATATATGCTCTTTTTTTTAACTGTGGTGGTGAAATCACCTCCTACAGCGTTGGAGTCACGGCTTTATGTATCGTGGGAGCAAACGCTGTTGCTGTCAAGATAAATAGATCCGCGCTGCAACTGAATGGCGTACCTGCTAAGCAAATGGTGGTTAACATTAAAACAAAGTAACATTACAGTACAACAGTAAGACCTTACCATGCCATACCTGCAAAGCAAATACCAAAACAAAACCTAGTAAAAAATAAAAAAATGTTTTAACGCAACCTGTGCCTAAAATATATATATGCCGAAGCATGGGGGCATCCTCCCGCAAAAAAGTTATGCCGCGTACACACGGTCGGAATTTTCCACGGGCAGGCCTCCGTCGGAATTTCGACCGTATGTACGCGGCATTAGGAGCAAAATCGCTCCTCCGCCCCTGCTGCCCCCATGCTTCGGCATATATGCTCTTTTTTTTAACTGTGGTGGTGAAATCACCTCCTACAGCACTGGAGTCACGGCTTTATGTATCGTGGGAGCAAACGCTGTTGCTGTCAAGATAAATAATTCCGCGCTGCAGTTGAATGGCGCACCTGAAAACAAAAAATTACATACCTGAAAAGCAAGCATGATAAAACATTGCAGAATAGAATACAGTAAAAAAGAGCAGAACAATAGAGAGAAAATAGAGAGAGAGAGAACAATAAAACGACAACTATTTTTGGTTTTTTTATTTTATATTTTTTTGTGTTTTGTTTTTAACGTTTTTTTTTTTCTTTTTTACACTTTTTTTTGTAACTTTACAACTGTAATGGTTCGGGTCTCTCAAAATGTAATGGCATCTTGGGAGACCCTGTGTAAGTGTGTCCTTGTCTGTGAAATGCTGTACCCTACGCTAAAACTTCACTTTTGAGTGGTAGCGTTCAAAACATTCACCTTGGCAAAGACCAGGCTTGTCAGGACAGAGTGGACAAAAACTACGGGTGTCACGCCTAAATCCGCGCTTGCTACAGACACGACATCTTTTTTGGGGGTGGCTTTGGGTAGGGGTACTCGGGAGGACATACGAATAATGCCTCTCATGCAGCCGGCTTACTGCATTTGGTTGGGGATGGTGAGGTGCAGAACCGCCTGGATACAGGAGTTCTTTGACTATCTCATTCTGGAATTTTAGAAGAGATAACGTCCCGCCTGAAGCTCTGTATAGCACATGAGCGTTCAGCAAAGCCAATTGGAATAATGATAGAGACACTTTTTTGTACCAGCGTCTCGCCTTACGGTCAATTAGATACGGCGCCATCAACTGGTCGTTGAGGTCCACCCCTCCCATATTTTGGTTATATTCGTGGACACAGAGGGGTTTCTCCACAACACCAGTCGCCGTACGAATTTGGACTGTCGTGTCTGCATGAAGAGAGGTAAGAAGGAAAACATTCTTATTGTCCCTCCACTTCATAGCGAGCAAGTTATTACACTTCAAGCAGGCTCTCTCCCCCAGCCTAAGACGGGCATCTACAAGCCGCTGGGGAAAGCCCCGGCGATTAGGTCGCACGGTGCCACATGCTCCAATCTTATGATCAAACAAGTGACTAAACAGTGGCACGCTCGTGTAATAATTGTCCACATACAAGTGGTACCCCTTTCCGAATAAGGGTGACACCAAGTTCCACACTATCTTGCCAGCGCTCCCTATGTAATCCGGGCAGTTGACCGACTCAATCTGACTGTCTTTTCCCTCATAAACCGTAAAGTTCACTACATAGCCTGTTGCCCTGTCACAGAACTTGTAGAGCTTGACCCCGTATCTGGCACACTTGCTGGGAAGGTACTGCTTGAAAGACAAGCGGCCAGAAAATTTAAGAAGGGACTCATCAACGCAGACAACTTGATCGGGAGTAAACAAGGCTGCAAAACGTTCGTTGAAGTGGTTTATGAGGGGCCGAATTTTATAGAGCCGGTCGTATTCAGGGTCCCCACGTGGACGACAAAGTTCATTGTCGTTGAAGTGCATGAACCGCAAAATCTGCTCGTATCGTGCCCTGGACATGGAGGCAGAGAACACGGGCATGTGGTCAATTGGGTGCGTGGACCAATAAGCACGCAATGACGGAAATTTATGTGTGCCCATGTTGAGGGAAAGGCCCAGAAAGGTCTTAAATTCGGAAACCGTAATTGGTTTCCAATTTCTGGCAATTTTAGGCAACTGGGGGTTAGCGGCGATAAATTGACCAGCATATAAATTACTCTGGTCCACAATAGATCTATAGAGATCTTCCGTGAAAAACAGCGAATAAAAATCAATTGGAATAAAATCAGCTGTTTCCACCTGAATACCGGGTTGGGCAGTGAATGGGGGAAGTATGGGTTCTGCAGAAGTGGTGGGGACCCAATCAGGATAGGCAAATTCTGCAGGAAGGGCAGTATGGGCACGACGGGCCTGCCTTTGTCTTCTTGGTGGCAGCGGGACACTACTTGTGCTTGCCACCTCGCCAGCTTGAACTGCACTTATGGGACTCGCCACGTCACCAAGTGTTACTGCAGTGCTGGATGTACGTCCAGGCTGTACTAGGCCGCTGGTGCTTGCCAGTTCACCAGAAGGAATGGCGGCGCTAGTACTACTCTGCTCCATGATACGAGAGACCTGCGGTTCTTGCTCCTCAACAACCTCAGAAGATCGGGATCGGGTACACCTGACCTTAGCAGGGACCTCAACTTCGTCGTCAGAGCTATCTGACGTGGGGCCGCTGACGTCACTGTCTTCTACGGGAAGATATTCTGAGCCTGAATCTGACAGATACGTGACCTCCTCTTCACTATCTGTCATGCTCAGAATCTCGTAGGCCTCTTTACTAGTGTACCTTCGTCTTGCCATTTTGGGCTCTAAATTTAGGGGTACACTAGTAAGATTCACAGGAAAAAAAGCACCTGACTGTCGTCAGCAAATATATCAAACGCTACAAAAAAACTGTTAGCGATCGCAGGGATCAGGCCTGTCTCTGCGAACGCTGCAGTTATGTGTGTTGTGTTTGGTAAGTGACAGTGATCGATCGATACTGCACTTGGGTGGGCTGGGCTGGGCTGGGCTGGGCGGAGGGGCTAAACGCAGGCGCTAGCAGGTATCTGGGCTGATCCCGCTAACACTGCGTTTTTGGGAACCCTAAACCGCTGGGGATGCTAGTATAGATCTGATCAGATACTATACCACTAAGGGGGGTGTATGCTTTGCGCGTGGGTGTTAGCGTTACTGGAACTAACCTAACACTGCCTGGGGCGACGCAGACCCTCTCTGGCGCTAAAACCTAATTGATCTCACCCGCCGGGCGATCAGGGGGGTTAAACCTTTATTGGGTTATATACGGCGGGTGCCCTGATGCTATAAAAAGCAAACTAATCAACCAGCGTCACCTGTAACCTTTATATGGTGATCACTGGTGAAAGGGTTAACTAGGGGCAATCAGGGGGTTAAAACCTTTATTAGGTTAAATATGGGGGTACCCAACGCTATATAAAAACCTGACGGGTTACCTAAATAACTAGATAACTTACTGGCTAACCAGTGACACCAGTGACGCTTATACGGCGATCACTGGTGAAAGGGTTAACTCTAGGGGCAATCAGGGGGTTAAAATAATATATGGGGGTACCTGACACTAATAAAAACCTGCGGCGAACCTAAAAAAAAATAACTGCCTATCTAAAACACCAGCGACACGAATACAGCGATCGGAAAAACAATCGCTTAGTGACGCTGAAGTTAGGGGGTGAAAGGGTTACCTGGGGGGTGATCAAGGGGTTAAACCTTTATTAGGGAGGGGGGTTAGGGGGCTACCCTGGACCTAAAGGGGCCTAATCCTAACTGCCCTGCAACTTTTTACAATCACAGATGACACTAAATGCAGTGATCAGTAAAATAAATGATCACTGCAATCAGTGACACTGTGATTGGGGGCTTTGGGGTGACCTGGGGGGTGATCTGGGGGTGACTGGGGGGTGATTTGTGTGCCTATGTGTACCTACGTGTCAGTGGACTGTTGGAGCACTAACCTGCTTCTTCTCTGCTCGGCGCCGGGAACGAAAAGACCGCGGCGAGGGAGATGACATCACTTCCTCCAGCCTGTGTTTACATCACATGGCGGAGGAAGCATTTTCATTGGCCGGGAGCGATCGCGAGGGGGGGGGGCGGAATCGAGCGGCCGCCCCCTCATGCCTGATCGCTCCCGAACACTTAACGGCCGCTCACTGCAGTGAAGGGGGGTCCGGATGGACCCCCCAACTGCACAAAGGCGATCATGTAGATCTACGTGATTCTGCCTGTCCGTGCCATTCTGCCGACGTAAATCGGCGGTGGGCGGTCGTTAAGTGGTTAATACTGTGTATTGACCCCTTTAACACCAATGACAGCTTGAAGTCTTTTGTGGTATTTGTGGATGAGGCTCTTTATCTTCTCAGATGGTAAAGCTGCCCATTCCTCTTGGCAGAAAGCCTCCAGCTCCTGTAAATTCTTGGGCTGTCTTGCATGAACTGCACATTTGAGATCTCCCCAGAATGGCTCAATGATATTGAGGTCAGGAGACTGAGATGGCCACTCTAAAACCCTCACTTTATTCTGCTGTAGCCAATGAAAGGTCAACTTGGCCTTGTGTTATGGATCACTGTCATGTTGGAATGTCCAAGTACATCCCATGCGTAGCTTTCTGGCCGATGAATGCAAATGTTCCTCCAGTATTATTTTATAACATACTGCATTCATCTTGCCAACAATTTTGACCAAATTTCCTGTGTCTTTGTAGCTCACAAATCCCCGAAACATCAGCGATCCACCTCGGTGTTTCACAGTAGGAATGGTGTACCTTTCATCATAGGCCTTGTTGGCTCCTCTCCAAATGAAGCGTTTATGGTTGTGGCCAAAAAGCTAAAATTTGGTCTCATCACTTCAAATGACTTTGCGCCAGGAGGTTTTGAAGCTTGTCTCTGTGCTGTGTGGCGTATTGTAAGCGGGATACTTTGTGGCATTTGCGTAGTAATGTTTTTTTTCTGGAGAATCAGCCATGCAGCCCATCTTTCTTCAAGTGCCTCCTTTCTGTGCATCTTGAAACAGCCACACCACATGGTTTCAGAGAGTCCTGTATGTCACCTGAAGTTATTTGTGGGTTTTTCTTTGCATCTCGAACAAATTTCCTGGCACTTGTGGCTGAAATTTTAGTTGGTCTACCTGACCGTGTGGTTTGGTTTCAACAGAACCCCTCATTTTACACTTTTTGATTAGGGTTTGAACACTGCTGATTGGCATTCTTGATTCCTTGGATATCTTTTTATATCCATTTCCTGTTTTATACAGTTCAACTACCTTTTCTCGCAGATCCTTTGACAATTCTTTTGCTTTCCCAATGTCTCAGAATCCAGAAACGTCAGTGCAGCACTGGATGAAAGATGCAAGGGTCTGTCAGGAGTCCAGAAACTCATTGACCATTTATACACACACACTAATTACAAGCAAACAGATCACAGGTGAGGATGGTTACCTTTAATAGCCATTCAAACCCCTTTGTGTCAACTTGTGTGCATATTATCAGGCCAAAATCATGAGGGTATGTAAACTTTTGATCCGGGTCATTTGGGTAGTTTCTGCTGCCATTATGATATAAAAAGAGTAAACATAGTTGATTGATAATAAATGGCTTCAGCCAAACACTAACCATGAGTGAAACGGAAGTCCACCGCCTGATATTTGAAAGAACCGTATGATGGGGAGTCTTCACGGTATCTCTCCAGTGGATCCTAGATCCTACAAGCCTTTCTGACCCCCCTGAGTAAGAGTGGTCGCTGGCTTTCTGGTAAACCTCTTGTATCTTCATGGTGACGGGTTTCACGTGGTCAAGTATAAGCTCCACTTACTATGAAAGTTTTTTTTCTTCACTGAAGGCTCACAGCACCTGAATTTATGAACTTTATCAATTTTCATACGCACATTGGTGTCTAGTGGCAATTTGAGCACTTACATGATGTATTGGATTCTATATTTATAATATGTCCACATGAATTCATCATAAGATTAATGTTTAAATCATTACTACCTGCATTTTGCACTTTAATACTTAAATTCTGTTAATAGCATTTTTGTGTTAATGTTTATAAGCTCTGCACTTTTTGTTATTTATCGGTTTTCGTACCCACTATCTGGGCTATAGTGCTTAGCTGCTGTATGTTGTTTTTTACTAAGCGCGGATATTACCTCCAAAAGTCCTTTACAATAATTTATATATAGATCATCTGATGAATGAACTCTCACCCCAAATGCAAGCACAGCTCCAGGGGACTATCAAGACCCCCAGGCAGCCCAGCAAAGTATCAGTGTGTCATAGAGGGGGTAAACCCCTTAATTGAACCTGCAGAAACATATAATCAGTTATACTTGTAATGTCCAATATAGCACACAAATTATTGCATGACTAATAAATTGTACCTACATTACTTGTTATGTCCAAGTATAACTGATTATATGTTTCTGCAGGTTCAAGTGGTTAACCACTTCAGCCCCGGACCATTTCGCTGGTCAAAGACCAGGCCACTTTTTGCGATTCGGCACTGCGTCGCTTTAACTGACAATTGCGCGGTCGTGCGACGTGGCTCCCAAGCAAAATTGATGTCCTTTTTTTCCCACAAATAGAGCTTTCTTTTGGTGGTATTTGATCACCTCTGCGGTTTTGATTTTTTGCACTATAAACAAAAATAGAGCGTCAATTTTAAAAAAAAAACAATATTTTTTACTTTTTGCTATAATAAATATCCCCAAAAAATATATAAAAAAACATTTTTTTTCCTCAGTTTAGACCGATTTTTTGGTAAAAAAAATAAAAAATTGCAATAAGCGTTTATTGATTGGTTTGCGCAAGAGTTATAGTGTCTACAAAATAGTGGATCATTTTTTGGGCATTTTTATTAATATTTTTTTTTTTTACTAGTAATCGCGGCGATCAGCGATTTTTATCGTGACTGCGACATTATGACACATTGGACACTTTTGACACCATTTTGGGACCATTGTAATTTTTACAGCGATCAGTGCTATACTGTAAAAATGACACTGGCAGTGAAGGGGTTAACCACTAAGTGGCGCTGTAGGGGTTAAGTGCGACCTGGTGAGTGATTTTTACTGTAGGGGGGATGGGCTGTGTGTGACATGACACTGATCTCCGCTCCGATTACACGGAGCGGAGATCAGTGTCATTGTCACTAGGCAGAGCGGGGAGATGCTTGTTTACATTAGCATCTCTCCGCGAGACGATCGCGGGTATCCCCGCAGCGATCGAGTCCCTGGGACCCACGGTCGGGCTCACGGAGCTCGCGGCAGGGTCGATCACATGGCGGCATCTTAAAGGGGACGTACCTGTACGCCCTTATGCCTGTCCTTGCCATTCTGTCAACGTAAATAGTCGTGCGGCGGTCCTTAAGCGATTAAAGAGTGGTATGTAACTTGATAAAGGCTGTATGATCTAAAGCATGGGTGCTCAACCTGCGGCCCTCCAGCTGTTGTGGAACTACAAGTCCCATCATACCTCTGCCTTTGGGAGTCATGCTTGTAACTGTCAGCCATGCAATGCCTCATGGGACTTTTTCTGCAACAGCTGGAGGGGCACAGATTGAGCATGCCTGATCTAAAGGAACATATAAAACACCCATAAGAACCTATCTCAGTAATCAAGCCCATCAAGAACAATTCTAATGTTCTATTCATCTTACCTAGATAACCACTTCCTCAATGCAAAAAACTGAAAATTTATTACCAAATACTTACCGTAATTTTCCTTTCCTGATAGACTCCATGGCAGACTACGTGTGGGTTAACCCCGCCTCCTCTCCACAGCTATAGGACCCCTTACCCATAAATTTGAGCTCACCTCCACAGACAGGTGTTCCGTAACTAGCCGACTCACATTTCAACTCTCATATTTTTAATTCATGGGTGGGAACTCCGTCTGCCATGGAGTCTATCAGGAAAGGAAAATTACGGTAAGTATTTGGTAATAAATTTTCAGTTTTCCTGACAGACTCCATGGCAGACTACGTGTGGGAAATAACTAGCCAATCCACACGGGAGGGTATGCTTGCTCAAAAAAAATATTTTAATCTTTCCCGTCAACTGACAGGATTTTTCGACCAAAATTAACAGAGGAAAGGGAAGCAGGCTCAATACAATAATGAGACATAAATGTATGAATAGAAGACCACGAGGCTGCCCTGCATATCACTTCAGGAGCCACGTGTCGAGCTGCTGCCCATGAGGCTGCCATGCCTCTGATGGAATGAGCCGTCACCGCCTCTGGAGGAGCTAAGCCCTTTGCCCTGTAAGCCTGTTGAATAGATTGGACGATCCAGGCTGCTATTGTTCTGGAGGAAGCCCTCTTTCCTTTGTTGCTACCAGTGTGTAACAAGAACAGGTAGTTCAAGCTTCTAAAAGATGAAGTGACTCGCAAATATTCTTTCAGAGTCTCACCTACATCCAAGGGATGAACATCTGCTGATTCTGGAGAATTGAAAGTAGGAAGGACTATTTCCTGATTCTCGTGAAAAACTGACTTGACTTTTGGTTTAGACCCAAGCATGGGAATAAGGACCACTCGGTCCGGGAAGAAAGTCAAAAAGGGTTCTTGACAACCCAGGAAGCTTATTTCTGAAACCCTTTTGGCTGAAGTAATGGCCACTAGAAAGGCCAGTTTGATTGATAAGTCCTTAATAGAAAGATCCTTGCTGTTGAGTGCTGAAAGAGCATCAAGGACGAGCAGAAGATCCCATTTGGGGAATCTAGGTTTCCTCTGAGGCCTGATTCTCGAAGCCCCCTGAAAGAATTGTTGAACCAGGGGATGAGTTGCCCATGATGTTCCTGAAAATGCCGATAAGGCTGAAACTTGTCAATCAGTTCCCTCAGAGTACAAAGGAAGATCCAAGCCTGATTGTAGAAAACTCAAAACGTCTTGAACTCCAGGATTTCTGAAAGATTTTCCAGCAGAAGTCATGAAGCTGACAAACCTGGTCCAGATTCTGTTGTAGGTTTTGTTCATGTTAGGCTTTCTGGAGCTCATAAGGGTAGAGATTACCCCTAAAGCACACCCAAGAGACTCTAGCGGGTCCCTGAAGCTCATCAGATTCAGGAGAAGAAACCATGGCCTGTTCGGCCAGTATGGTGCTATTGTTATCACTTCGCCTTTCTCCAACTGGAGCCGCTGCAGGAATTTTTGCATGCCCGGAGGTGGAGGGAAGGCATATGCCTTGTTGAATTTCCATTGGCTTGTTAATGTATCTACTCCGAAGGCTTGACTGCACCGACCTCGAGTGTAGTATCTGTCTACTTTGTGATTGCAGGGGGATGCAAACAGATCCACTTCTGGATCGATTCCCAACGATAGGATTCACTTGAATGTCTGTGTATGCAGTGACCATTCGTTGTTGTCTAGGTTGCTGCGTGACAGAAAGTCCGCTTGAATGTTCTGTTCCCCTGGAATGAAGACTGCTGTTAAGTTGAGTAGATTCCTCTGAGCCCAGGTCATAATGGGCTCGACCTCTTGGAGAAGGGCAGAGCTCCGAATGCCCCCTTGTCTCTTCACATATGCCACAGCGGTGGTATTGTCCATTTTCAGTAGGACCGACTTCCCTTTCAGAAGGTGGGAGAAAGCGTGAAGGGCGCACCATGCCGCATGCAATTCCAGAACGTTTGACCCTGGAATGTGGAGATGGGCATCCCATTTGCCCTGAGCCAGTTCTGCCCCACAATGTGCTCCCCAGCCCGCATTGCTGGCATCGGATGAAACAGTCATCCATTGGATGGGAGCAAGGGAGTGGCATGTTAACAAGTTTTTGTGTTGAAGCCACCAGAGAAGACTGTTCCTCATTGAGTAATCCTGATCAGCTGATTGCGATCGTCTGTCTTCCATTACTGAAGGAATCCTGATTGAAAAGGCCGAAGCCTCCACATTGCCCATTTGACCATGGGGAACGTGGCCACCATCGTGCCGATTATCTTCAGGCACTGTGACGCCCTTAGGTGAGAGTAGTCTAGGGCTAAAGATATTCTTACCCGAATGACCGGGATTTTTCTTCCGGAAGAGAGATGGTATTCTCTACTGTGACGAATTGAGCTCCTAGGTAGGTTAGGCGTAGGGTCGGGTCTGGCTGACTTTTCTCTCGGTTTAGGAGCCATCTGAACTCTATCAATGTAGAGATCACTTGATCTTTGTGGATCAGCAGCTGCTGCTTGTCTTGGGACAGTAGTAGCAGCTCGTCCAGGTAATGATACAGACGCACACCCTGTATTCTGATAAGAGACACAATTACCGACAGTACCTTGGAAAAAAGACCCTTGGAGAGGTCGTTAGTCCAAATGGAAGACAAATAAATTGTAAGTGCTCTCGTTCGACCTGAAATCGAAGGTATTTGTGGAATTCTTCTGCCACGAGAACATGAAAATACGCGTCCTTAACATCTATTGAGATCAACCAGTCGCCTGGTTGAACGACTTTTTGGATGGTTGAGAGTGCTTCCATCTTGAATTTCTCGTGCTTTATGTACCTGTTCAGGAAAGTGAGATCTATAACTGGACGCCAAGAGCCGTTCTTCTTTTGTACTAGGAAGAGGGGGAAGTATACCCCCTGGAATTCCTCGTCCTTTGGGACGGGCACCACTGCTCCTTGATCTTTCAGGGCATTCACATATGAAAGAAGAACTTGTTGTTTTTCTTCTGATTGAGGCAGTGAAGATTGCATTGGTCTGCATGGAGGGACTTTGGTGAAGGACCATGCGTGACCTGTTGAGACCGTTTTGATGGTCCAATAATCTGAGATCAAGGTCACCCAGACGTGCCGGCAGAGACGTAGGCGAGCCCCTACCTGACCGCTTGGGCAGGCCCAATCTCAAAAGGACTTGGTTGGCTCGCGCCCACCGGGCGTCTGTTTCTTGCCAGATTTTTTGGAAAGATATCTGCCTATTCCAGTTCCAGCTTCTCCTAAAATCCCTTCCGGGCCTATAGGAGCATGCCTCTCTTGAACGCTCTGTACTGCATCTCTGCTGAGGTTTTCTTTGGTTAAACGGACGTTTGTCCTGAGGGAGGAATCCCGACTTTCCGCCTGTAGCCTTTGAAATGGCATTATACAGTTTGTTTCCAAACAAGGAAGTTCCTTCAGAAGGAATTTTGCACCATGCCTGCTTTGAGGCAGGATCAACAAGCCAGGGGCGCAACCATAGTGCTCGTTTGGCTGTGACCGAAGATAGCAAGGATCTAGCCATCAAGCGGATGAGATCAATTGAAGCTTCTCCCAAAAAGGCGATAGCCAGTTTAAGTTCTTGCACTGCTGAACTTTGTGCCAATTCCTGCGAGACACCTTTCAGAACGGAGTCAACATTTTCCACCCAGGCCTCCATTGCTTTGGAGGTGACTGCAAGGGCTAGAGCTGGTTTGCAAGCCATACCGTTCAAGTTATATATTCTCTTAATGTCTTGGTCAATCTTTCAATCCAGACCATCTTTAAAAGATACAGTGTCATCTAGCAGAAGGGTGACATGCTTCGCTAGGCGCATTACTGCTGCATCCACGAGGGGAGCATTTTCCAAACCTTCTTATCCCCCTTGCTCCATTCTTCCTTAAACACTCCTTTCAGCTCGGTGTGAAATTGGAACATTCTTTCCCCAGTTTCTTAAACAGTTCCTTTGTTTCTCTGGGGGGGGGGGCAGTGGTATCTTCCAACTTTAAGGTTTCCATCACTGCCTTGATCAGTGGAGAGACTAAAGCGTAGTCGAATCCCACTACAGAATCATCTCCCTCCATCTCGTCTTGCGAGGAATCATGGGAGGAATCACAGAATCATCTCCCTCCATCTCGTCTTGCGAGGAATCATGGGAGGAATCACAGAATCATCTCCCTCCATCTCGTCTTGCGAGGAATAATGGGAGGAATCATGGGGCTGGAATTGGCCGGAATCCTCCTGGGCCTCGTCAGCCAAGGAGCCAGACAAGGTGGTGGACTGGCTCCTCGTGTGGGGGGGCATCTATTTCCATCATAGACTGCTGTACCACACGTTTAATAAGAGACTCGAGATTTTGATTTTTCGGTCTCTTTCTCACCGACCGCTCGGGCATAGCATGGGTCACACAGCGATTTGCCCTCTGGGATTCTAGTTTTACATCCCCAACAGGCTCTGTGATCAGAGCGATCATCGCGGTGGTGGTAGCGGTGACTTGAGGAGGAATGGGAACATCTCCTATATTTAGAGGGGGAATGTGAGCGTCCCCTATGATAGTGGGTCCCAGACAGAGTGTCACGTCTGGACCTGGAGGATGATTGGTGATGGTGATGATGATGGTGATGATGATGGTGCAGCCTGTCAAGGTCCCTATCCTGTGACCGATGAACTGATGTAGCCGGGCTGTAAGAGATAATACAGACAAAGGGAGGGGGAGGAAGGTGGGCAGGTTGTAACCGTTAGCAACCACCAGAAAAAAATGACACCAAAGACACCAACCCCCTACCCACTCCGCACAGACCTTGTGCGGGAGGGCTGGCCACACGGCGGTGCAGATGAGTCCATGACGAGGAAGACACACAATGATGCGTAACTCCACTACCTAGACTAAGGATAAGCAAATCAATGCAAGAACAGCGCAGAAAAAAAAAAGTTTATTTTTTTAAAACTGTCCCTTTAAGAGACACTAAGCATTACAAGCATTACATGCATTACATTGCCAAGAAGTGCTTACCCCGTCCTGGTAGTATTGAGACTCTGGGAGGCTGCTGCTATATGCCCACAGGTTATCCCACCTGTATAGGGCTCCTCAGCGGTTTAAATCACCCGCCGGAATGACGTCATGGCCGGTGCCGCTGTGCGCATGCATCGGAGGGACCGAACCTACTGCGCCTGCGAGGCCCCTGACCCCTCCGCCATACTGCGCATGCGCGAAAACCAAGCCTCGGTTTCACCGTGGCTCTGCGCATGCACAGACGATCAACAGGCCGGGATCAGGAAGGGAATGGCATCCTGGAACGCAAAAGCGTTCCACACATATACTAAGCTTAGCGGCGCTGTATGACAGAGAAAAAACAGCAGAGAAAGATATACAAACAAACAAACAAAAACTATCTGCCATGGAAATAGAAAAAGTCTTCAGACCTTGCCAGCTGAGATCCACCGTCCGTCATGGTACGCTGGGGCCACATCCCTTCCACCATAGGGGTATCCATCAGCCCAAAAACCACTCACCCGCTCATAGCTGGGCCCTGGGTGCACCGCACAACTCGTACCTGATCCGACAGACATCCTGGACTGCACCTGAATTGCATAATGAAGGGTCCATGTGAGGAGGACAAAAAAGGAACACCTGTCTGTGGAGGTGAGCTCAAATTTATAGGTAAGGGGTCCTATAGCTGTGGAGAGGAGGCGGGGTTAACCCACACGTAGTCTGCCATGGAGTCTGTCAGGAAATAGGATTTTTTACTCACCGTAAAATCCTTTTCTCTGAGTCCATGGACCGACACAGCTTCTCTATTGACAAAGTGGGTATTATCCATTAATTAGGAGTGACTAGGCAGAAAACTTGTAAAAAGTGTTGCATCACACCTTCTACAGTACCACCCAGGGGGCGGACCCTCTGTGTATATCCCCTCAGTCTGCATCTCGCAGATCAGTTCGTCAAAAAGCAGTACAAATTTAAAAGGAGGGGTGGGTGCTGTGTCGGTCCATGGACTCAGAGAAAAAGGATTTTACGGTGAGTAAAAAATCCTATTTACCCTTTCGTCCATGGACCAACACAGCTTCTCTATTGACAAAGTGGGACGTCCCAAAGCAGTGTTAGAGAAAAAACGAGGGGTGGTAACAGCATAAAAATAAACTTCACTCCAAACACAAAACAGCACTCCTCCAACGGAGGAGCTGCAACTCTAAACAGCCACTTGCAAAACCTTGCGGCCGAAAGAGGCATCCGAAGATGCACCTACATCAACCTTGTAGAAATTTCTGAAAGTGTGAGCGGACGACCAAGTCGCCGCTTTACATAATTGGGAAACAGACGCTTGATGTCAGAAAGCCCAAGTGGCACCTATTGCCCTGGTCGAATGCGCCGTGACCGGAAAGGGAGGTGCTTGACCCTTTAAGGCTTAAGCCTGGATTACTGTCGGATCCACCTAGAGATGGTGGCCGACGAGAATGCTTGGCCCTTCTTGGGACCAGCCACCGAAATAAACAGCGAGTCTGACTTTGGGAACAGGGAAGTAGCAGATCTCAAAGCTCGGACAACGTCCAAGGAATGCAACGCCGACTCCTTAGGATTCGACGGATGAGGACACAATGATGGAAGTACAATGTCTTTGTTGAGATGAAAAGCCAAAACAACTTTCGGAAGAAAGGAAGGCTGCGGCCGCAGCACCACCTTATCCTTGTGGAAAATAAAATAGGGAGCCTTGCAGGACAAGGCTGCCAGCTCAGAGACTCGTCTAACTTAACGTAACAGCCACCAAAAGGACCACTTTTTGAGAAAGTGTCAACAGGGGAATATCTCTAATATTCTCAAACGGTGCCAGGGGTCG
Source organism: Rana muscosa (assembly GCA_029206835.1). Taxonomy (NCBI): domain Eukaryota; kingdom Metazoa; phylum Chordata; class Amphibia; order Anura; family Ranidae; genus Rana; species Rana muscosa. The sequence goes on from CM055117.1 coordinate 856,302,884, forward strand.
CTGAAAAAAGACAGCCACAGCAGATATCTGTCCCTTAATCGTACTTAGGGCAAGCCTTTGGTCCACCCCATGCTGTAAAAACAGCAGGATTCTGGAAACCAAATAAGTACGCGGATGCCATTTCATTTCCTCACACATGGAGATGTAGGCCTTCCAAGTGCAGTGATAAACCTTCCTAGAGGACGGTTTCCGATTACTTCTCATAGTAGAGATTACTGAATCTGACAGGCCCCGGTCTCTAAGTATCTGGTTCTCAACAGCCATGCCGTTAAAGCTAGTGGCCGTAAAGCAGGATGGAGTATGGGACCTTGTAATAGCAGGTCCTTCCGTAGTGGTAGGCGCCAGACATACTAGATCAGCATACCAAGGACGCTGAGGCCAATCTGGAGCGATTAGGATCATCGGAGTTCCCTCTGCCTCCACTCTCAGAAGAGGAAGAAGCCTTAAGGGAGGGAAGGCATAGATTAGCCAATACTGACCCCACGATGCCACCAATGCGTCAGTTGCGTCTGCCCATGGGTCTCTTGACCGGGCCACAAACCTCAATACCTTCCGACTGAGTCGGGAAGCCAGAAGATCTACGTCTGGTGTGCCCCATCTTTGGCAGAGGAGTTGGAACACCTCCGGGTGTAAGGACCATTCTCCCTGGTCCAGCGTCTGGCGGCTTAGGTAGTCCGCCTGCCAGTTTTCCACACCCGGAACGTACACGGCCGATAGTGCCGGTACGCTCCTCTCTGCCCACTTAAGGATGCGAGCGACCTCCGATGCTGCAGCTGAGCTTCTTGTTCCTCCTTGATGATTGACATATGCTACTGCTGTGGCATTGTCTGACTGGATCCTGACTGGACGCCCTTGCAGCCTCTGAGACCATTTGAAGAGGCACAGCCTGATCGCCCGGATTTCCAGGACATTGATCGGTAGGAGGGCTTCCTCTGGGGTCCAGCGACCTTGCGCCGACTGAACACCCCAGACTCCCCCCCAACCTGTAAGGCTGGCGTCCATCGTGATCACTATCCAGTAAACCGGAAGAAATGACTTCCCGGCCATTAGAGCCGGGGCTGTCAGCCACCATACCAGGGATCTCCTGACTAGGTGGCTCACTCGGATTTGATAATCCAGAGATGATGGACATCTGTTCCATCTGGACAGAACTTCCTTCTGTAACACTCGAGTGTGGTATTGAGCATATGGGACCGCCTCGAAGGAGGCTACCATGAGGCCTAACACTCGCATGCAAAAAACGGAGTGACGACCAATTCCTGGAAGTCAGCTGCCGTACTGCAGCCCGGAGGGTCTGCAACTTCTCCACAGGGAGGAATACCTTTGCCTCTGAGGAATCCAGAATCAACCCCAGGTACACTAGGCGTTGAGTGGACACCAATACTGACTTTTGCGTGTTTAGTATACAACCACAGTCTCGAAGAGTCTGACAGGTAATGGACACGCTTACCTCTAATTCTGAGCTTGAAGGGGCCTTCAGTAGAAGGTCATCCAAGTAGCCCATGATAGCGATACCCCGCTGTCTTAGAAGTGCCAGAATCGGAGCGAGCACCTTGGTGAACGTCCTGGGTGCTGAGGCAAGGCCAAACGGGAGGGCCACAAACTGGTAGTGGTTCTTCCGGATAGCAAATCGCAGAAACCTCTGGTGTCTGGAGTATATGGGGACATGCAGGTATGCGTCCTTGATGTCCAAGGAGGCCAGAAAGTCCCCCGGATGGAGAGCCGTGACTACAGATCGAACCGACTAAGAAAATGGCCGCCGAGCCGAAGATAGAGGCCAAAGCAGCCGTAGACCACAAAAAGATGGCCGCCGAACGGCAATATATACATAAAGCGTGGATCATTACAAACATGGCCACCGATCAGTCGATAGAGGCCAGAGGGTGTGGAACTACAAGAAAATGGCGCCGAAACCACAGGAAGATGGCCGCCGGGCAGTCACTAGAGGCCGAACCCGGCATGGAACACCGCAAAATGGCCGCCGACAGCATGGAGGGGGAAGAAGCACACACCAGGTAAGCAGAAATGACATCTTTTTAAATGTTAGTTACAGCCAGCCCCACTACAGTGGAACCCTCTAGGTGACCCCCAGCAACCTTAGCTAGAAGTCCAAGGAGGAGGGAAGGGCAAGGAGAGAGGGAAGAAAGGGGCCACAACCACTTACTTGGTCTCTCTAGGAATGTCCAGCCAAATCACCCAGCCGAGGCAGGGGAGTTTACTTACCTATCCTGCATGTATCATACTGGAAGACATTCCAAACAGATCATCGTCCGCGCACGGAAGGTGACTGTTGGCCAGGCATGCTGTGATTGGACCCAAGGGGACGATCATATGTATGCCCTGGAGTGCGACGCTCACCGGACAGGCTGCTGCGACTCGGCCGTAAGGTCAGCCGAAGCTGAGCGGTCCAATGCAAGCCTTGGAGCGTAAGCTCACTGGCCAGGCTGCTGCGACTCGGCCGTAAGGTCAGCCGAAGCTGAGTGGTCTGATGCAGGCCCTGGAGCGTAGGCTCACCGGCCACCCGTGGAGTGACGGGCATGTCGTGGAAAACCCAGCGTGTAGCTAGGGTCGGCACACGCTCGATGGCTGAAACCGGGGAGACTAGAAGGATCGAGGATCCAGCCTGTCACCCAGTCAGCAATTGATCGAAGATCGCAGGAAACAAAAAAAATGTAGCAAAAAAATATCTTTTTCCCCCGGACCAATGGGCCCGAAGGGAGCCATGTCCTACTCCTTGCTAGACAGAAAAAAACTGAGATGCAGACTGAGGGGATATACCCAGAGGGTCCGCTCCCTGGGCGGTACTGTAGAAGGTGTGATGCAACACTTTTTACAAGTTTTCTGCCTAGTCACTCCTAATTAATGGATAATACCCACTTTGTCAATAGAGAAGCTGTGTCGGTCCATGGACGAAAGAGTAATATACATTTCCTTTTCTCTATACCAATAAGATACCAACAAGAAAGGAGGAATCCAAACTGACAGCCATTGCCAAGGGAGAAAATAATCCCCTATAAGCAATAGTGTAATCAGTCAATATCAGGTAAGTTAAACATACAGATTCAAATTTGCTAGAATCAAACAGGGCGAGCGGCCGCAGCAACACCACAGCTGCCCTGAGGGTCTTGCCAATTACCAATCAATAGGCGTTGTGTATTATATGGAATGTCAATGTGACATGTTTTACGTTGGTAAGACTAAGAGGCCATTGTTCCAAAGATTTAGGGATCATCTAGGATTGGTTAATGCAAAGAAATTTGAGAGCCCAATAAGCTGCCATATGGGCAATTTGATGGCACCAAGATGAAGTGTTTCGCCTTCAAGCATATTACAAAAAAAGAAAGCGGAGATGTAGATGAATTGCTCCTACGAGAAACAAAATAGATTTTTACCTTGTCTGCTACCAAACATCCAGGGTTAAATGATACTCTTCATTTGAAAACATTTCTTTAAGCCTGCCCACACACACACACACAATCCAGATGACCAGAGATCTAGTTCGATATACCCCTGTTCTGATGAGTAGTGTTCCTGTAGTTGTTAATTTGCATTCCTAAAGTGCATCAAATAATAAATAAAATAGTGTGATGGTCCTTTGGTGGTTGTTATCTTATCACGAAGTGTGGCCCTGAGCTCCATGTGGATCATTGTGGCCTTGCGGTCAGTTTGGTGGAGTGGGTGGTCATACGGACGCCCAGGGCGTCATTCTGTGCATACGGTCTGATTAACCCTTCGGGGAATCGCTTTGTGCCCGGATGGCGCCAATGTTGTTCCCTCTGGCCTTTTCCCCACTTTTCTATGTTAGTATGCCTAACAATGGGGTTATGGATGATCATTGCAGATGTGCTCCATTTATGTCCAGTGATAGTGCAGTTTATATAGTGTGGTCGCCTAATGGAGGAATTACTTTTTGGACTCCTATATTTGTATTGACTGGCTATTGATACAACTGGTATATCTATCTTTGATATCATGTATCGTCGCCTTTTTTAAGGAGTAATGCATCTATCGCACCATTGTAGCACTTAGGGGGATTGTTTAGGTAGATGGAGGGAGATTGCTGTTTATTTTTGTCCCTTTTCTCCCACCTCTCACGCTCCTGTTTGGTGTCAGCTACTAACTGGGGATTGTTGACACGATCGCGGCTATCTCGCGCATGCGTGGGAGCCGCTGTGTGTCTCTGAGGGAATGAGGAGTTTCCAAAATGGCCTAGGCTGTTTCGCACATGTGCAAAATACCGCCGCCATCAGATTCGATCGCTTTTATCGCAAGAATCACTCGTTTAGTTTGAGACAGGTGGGAAGGAGGGGTGTCCGCACCCAGGCGGTGACGTCAGCCACTGCAAGATGGAGGGGCATTTAAGACCCTCAGGGCAGCTGTGGTGTTGTTGCAGCCACTCGCCCTGTTTGATCCCTGCAGGATACGGTTTTTAAGTTTCAAGTAAGTTGATATATGGCAAGTTGATTCTTGCAAATTTGAATCTGTATGTTTAACTTACCTGATATTGACTGATTGCACTATTTCTTACAGGGGATTATTTTCTCTCTTGGCAATAGCTGTCAGTTTGGATTCCTCCTTTCTTGTTGGTATAGAGAAAAGGAAATGTATATTTTGCATTGAGGAAGTGGTTATCTAGGTAAGATGAATAGAACATTAGAATTGTTCTTGATGGGCTTGATTACTGAGATAGGTTCTTATGGCTGTTTTATTTGTTCCTTTAGATCATACAGCCTCTATCAAGTTACATACCACTCTTTGAAGTGATGTCCATCATTGACACAATTACTCAGTGTTGTTTCCAATTTCCTTGACCATTTGCTGAAACAGGGTAGGTAAAATGGACTAGTCATGCAATATTGGACATTACTTGTTCTGTCCAAGTATAACTGATTATATGTTTCTGCAGGTTCAATTAAGAGGTTTAGCCCCTCTATGGCACACTGATACTTTGCCGGGCTGCCTGGGGGTCTTGATAGTCCTCTGGAGCTGTGTTTGGGGTGAGAGTTCATTCATCAGATGATCTATATATTATTGTAATGCATTAACTGTAGATTTTTAGACCCACATGGTCTCTATATGCATTGTGTTCTCATTCAATTGCTTGTTTAAAAAATGTTTATTTTATTTATAGTGATACTGTACATAAGGCCTTGCAAAAGCTCCTAAAAAGCCATGATTATGGCGAAACATGTAGAGGCGGGAAAACTTTTGTACAATGACCATATGAATGCATGTGTTGGTTTAAATACATTAACAATGTTTATTAAATATAATTTGTGAAATTGATATTCACACTTTGATTCATTTTGCACCGTAAAACTGACACTTGCACTTTTCAATAGTTCCTGCACTACTTTTAGCAACTTCAGGTGCGATTTCAAGACATCTGTGCAAGAACCCACACAGATGTCCGTCAAATCACCCCCCAAGTTGGACTGCATTGCTGGGTTGAAAACGTGCAAGTTCAGCTGAACGATTTCTAACATGCAGCAATGTGAACCTGAGGCTGGGTTCACACTGGTCCGACAAACGCTCCGACATTGGGAGCTCATGTCGCATGACGTGTGAAAATCAATGTTTCCCTATGAGAGCCGTCTTAACTGGTCTGACACAAGTCGGTCCGACTTTGAAAATGCTCCCTGTACTACTTTGGTCCGACTTTGATCCTTCTTCAGCCCATTGAATATCATTGAAGTCGGATCAAAGTAGGATCCTTGTCCTAACCATCCGACTTTTGACATCCGACATGGTGATTACAGCAGCAGTAAAAGGAATTTATCTCACCCTGGGATTGTTTTGATTGGTCAAAGGACAAGTCAGACTAGCACAAAGTCGGATCAAAGTAGTATCCTGTTCATGAAAGTCGGATGGATGTCGGACCAATGTAGGATCAATGTAGGACTGATGTCGCAGAGCAAAGTAGGATGAAAGTTGTATGACTGTTGTGTTGTACCAGTGTGAACCCAGCCTCAGGCTTATGGCCTTTTGTGGAACACAGACTAGTGAGTTTCAGCCGCAGGCTGTACCCAGTTTTAAAACATACTCGCACAGCATCAATAACGGCGCTATATCAGCTGATTGTGGCTTCTTATTAAGAAACTTTTAAGGACAGATTTAGGAGACTCTTCATCCCACACAGCCCATTTTAAGGGACAAAGACTGGCAGAGGTGCAGGAATGACAACTAAAGATTCTGGAGAGAAAATCCGTCAAACTACACTGACGGCCTTTGTACTCCGTCAGCTATCAAGACAGTGATTCTGTTCGCAACATCCAGCATAGCTGTAGAGAAATTTTCCCTGGATAAGGCAGGGGAGCTAAAGGTGACTAAACACTTATAGACCATTCAAGATCAGACTATATAGCAGGCATGTCCAAAGTCCAGCCAACGTTTCAGTTTAATATGGGCCCCCTGGTAGTTTGGATATACAATGACAACACGTCTTTCTAAATACATTGGAATGTCTACTTTCCAAAAAGGGGACTTTGGGGGGTGTTTGTACTTCCTTGGCTTGTTAGGGTCTCAAGAAATTAGTACATCAGGTGTGATCAATTTTCAGAGATTGGCACCATAATTTGTAGATTCTAATTCTCACAAAGACCAATTTTGGTTATTTTTACCAAAGATATAATTTTTACCAAAGATATGTATCAGTATATATTTGCCAAAATTTATGCAGAAAAATTAGCAAAATTTTATAACTGAAATTAAAAATGCATTTTTTGCTAAATTTTCAGTCTTCATTTATAGCACAAAAAAAAAAAAAATGAAACCCATTGGTGATCTAATACTACCAAAAGAAAACGTTCCATGACCGAGTAATTGTCATGCAAAATGTGAGAGCATTGAAAGCTGAACATTGGTCTGGTTAGGAAGGGGGTTTAAGTGCCCAGTGGGCAAGTGGTTATGCAAGAGATCGGGTCCATGGATTATAACAAACTGACAGGAACTAACGTAAATTTACAGTGCTGTATTATATAGTATTAATTAGTGCTACAAATACCTGTGATAAATATTTAACTCTGAGCAGGGATTAAATTAGGTTCTGAAAAGCAGAGTTAGTTTCTTACTGGTAACTCTGTTTCCAGTAGTCTTCCAAGGCAGCCCTTGAGAGATGGAGCTCCTCCTCACAATCAGGAAACACATTGCCATAAATTTTTCCTCCCCTTAAGAGGCGGTCCCTCAGGTCCCTGGTCAGTCCTCCCCGAGAACCGAAGGCCGGAATCTGAAATGATATAATACACAACACAACCCCACGAGGTTAGACATTTTAGGGTGGGATCGTGCTGCCTTGGAAGACTACTGGAAACAGAGTTACCGGTAAGAAACTAAATCTGCTTTTCCCCCAGTCGTCTTCCAAGTCAGCCCTTGAGAGGATAACCAAGAACTCACCAAATCTAGGGTGGGACAACGGCTTGGAGGACTTTCCTACCAAAAGCCTGATCCTGGCTGGAAACCAGATCCAGTCTGTAATGCTAAACAAAGGTCGAGAATCTTGACCAGATTGCAGCCCTGCAGATTTGTTCTGGAGTGGCTCCTGCCCTTTCTGCCCATGAGGCTGCTGAAGCCCTTGTTGGAGCTTTAAGTTCTTTAGGTGGTGTAATTGCCATGACACTATAGCACTCTAATATGGCTGTCTTGATCCATCTAGCTATTGTCTTTTTGGACGCTTGTTTACCCTTTAGTTGGCCTGTGTATAAGACAAATAGGGCATCTGATGTTCTAAATTCATTAGTGACTTCTAAATATTGAAGTAGACACCTTCTGACATCAAGAAGACTTAGTTCCTGCTCTTTGCTGTTATTGGGTAAACTGCAAAATGAAGGCAAGACTATATCCTGGGATTTGTGAAAAGTTGACGTCACTTTTGGAGTAAATCCCGGATCTGTTTGAAGGACGATTCGATCGTCGTGAATCTTCAAAAAAGGTTCTCTAACGGATAGAGCCTGTATTTCCCCTATCCTACGTGCCGTTGTGATGGCTACTAGGAAAACTGTTTTAAGAGTCAATAATCTTAAAGATGTATCTTGTAGTGGCTCGAAGGGAGGTTTAATGATTCCCCTGAGGACCACTGACAAATCCCAAGTGGGACATTTTTGTGTCTTGGGCTTTTTGTATTTTGCCAATGCCCTGCAAAAACGAGAGACCAAAGGGTCCTCTTGTAGTGTCCTTTCTAGATACACCGATAGCGCTGCAATCTGTACTTTCAGAGTACTGAGCGCTAACCTAACCCTTTATCAATGCCCTGTTGTAAAAATTCAAGGATGGTGGGTGTATCCATTTTTAGTCTTTTATTTTCAGTGCACCAACTGTTAAATTTTCTCCAGGTCTTTCTGTAGATGGCTCTGGTGTTTGGTTTCCTAACGCTCAGAAGCGTTGTCACCACCTTATCTGAGAGTCCTTTAGATCTCAAGAGGTCCTCCTCAGTAACCAGGCCGCCCATTTGAAACTCTCTTGTTTTAGGCCTGTCAGGGGTCCCTGACACATCAGGTCTTCCCTGTGAGGTAGAAGCCACGGTTCTGCTGCCGAGAGACTGAGGAGTTGAGAGAACCAGGTTCTCTTGGGCCAGTATGGTGCGATCAGTATCAATTTCGTCTGTTCCTGTAGAAACTTCTTTACCACCCGCGGTATCAGATGAACCAGAGGGAAAGCATAGCATAGCATAGCTTGAAGTTCCAAGGGTTTTGTAGAGCGTCTATCCCAAGAGGCTGATCTTGCTGGGTTAGCGAGAAGAAATGTTTCACCTGAGCATTCTTCTGAGAGGCAAACAGGTCTATGTTTGGCATTCCCCAGCGGGCTGTAATTTCCCTGAACACCTCCGGGTGTAATACCCATTCCTCTTGGGAGATCTCCTGGCGGCTGAGGAAGTCCGCTACTTGGTTGTCTTCCCCTTTTAGATGGACTGCTCCTAGTGATAGCAGATTCTCTTCTTCCCACTGGCAAATTTGGTTGGAGATGTGGCTTAGGGATGGGCTTCTTGTGCCCCCTTGCTTGTTCACATAAGCCACTGCTGTGGCATTGTCCGAAAGAATCAGAATGTGACGACTTCTGAGTTGGTTTTGGAAAAACTCCATGGCCTTGGCTATCGCCATAAGTTCTCTCCAGTTCGAAGATGCCTTGGCTTCTTCTGGGGACCATCTCCCCTGAGCAGGTTGCCCTGTTAGGTGAGCTCCCCAACCCCAACTGCTTGCGTCTGTGGTCAATTTCTGTGAGGTCGGAAATGACCAAGCCAGACCCTGATTTAGGTTCGTGTGGATCCTCCACCACCACAGCGACCTTTTTACGGATGTCGGGAGTAAAACTTACATGTCCAGATCTTCTCTTTCGTTTTTTAAGAGAAATACTTGAAGTGACCTTAGATGGTATTTTGCCCACTGGACTGCTGGTATCGATGATATCGTCATCAGACCCAGAACCGACATCAGCTCCCTGATAGATATTGGGAGGTTGTTCTGTATTGAACTCACCCTCTCTTGATGAGGTTTTGGATTTTCTCCTCCGGTAGGGAAGTCTTCTGTTCTATGGAGTTGAGCAGATATCCCAGGAACCGAATGTTCTGAGTGGGACACAGATTGGACTTTTCTACGTTTAGAATCCAGCCTAGTGACTTTAACCACAGTTGAGCTTCTGTGAGGTCTTTTGTCAGCTGTGCTTTCGAAGGCGCTGCAAATAGTAGATCGTCTAAGTATGGTATTACGGTCATCTTTTTTAACCTTAGAGGGGCCAGAGCTTCTGCTAACACTTTGGTGAATATCCTTGGGGACGAAGATAACCCGAAAGGAAGAGCTCTGCTCTGGAAATGATATTCCTTTCCCTCTATCTCCACTGCTAACCTCAGATATTTCTGTGACTCCTGTCGGATGGGAATGTGGAGATATGCATCTCTGAGATCCATGGTCGCCATGAAGGTTTCTGGTTGTAGAATGTTTTTGACCGAAAATATGGACTCCATGCAAAATTTTTTGTATTGAATCGCTTGGTTTAACGGTTTTAAGTTTAGTATTAACCGAAACTTCCCGGAAGGTTTTTTGATCACAAAAATGTGAGAGTAAAAACCCCTTCTTTTTTCCTTCTCTGGGACTGGAGTAAGGACCTTCTGGTCCACCATCTCCCCTATCAACAGTGAAAGAGCCTTGGCTTTCTCTGGATCCCTGGGAAGTCTCGTTACTAGAAATCTCTCTGGAGGATGACAATTGAATTCCAGAGAGTAGCCCCTTGCGATAATGTCCCAAATAAATTGATTGGCTGTGGCCTTCTGCCATTGAGGTAGGAAGGTAGCCAGTCTTCCCCCTACTGGCACTCTGTTGTCATTGTTTGGTAGCTTGGTTAGAAGAGCCAAAGAGGACATTACTCTTTGGTTTCCCCTTGTGACCTGTCCAGTTTTTCTTAGGGTACTCTTTCTTTTCTTCTTGGGGACGATCTCTTTGCCCACGAAAAACCTCTTTTGTGGAGGTTTTCGTTTTTCAGCCGGAAAAGCTTTCTTCCTGTCCGCTGTTCTTTCCAAGGCCTCGTCCAGGCCGGAACCAAAAAGCAAATCCCCAGTAAATGGGAGATTGCACAGCCTTGTTTTGGATGCAGCAACACCTGTCCAGGTCTTCATCCAAATCGCACGTCTTGCTGCAACTGCTAGTCCACCTGACCTTGCTGCTAGCTTGACTGATTCTGCGGATGCATCCGCAATATAACCAACCGCTTTGGAGAGAACTGGAAGTGTATTCAGAATCTCCTCCCTAGGCGTATCATTTTTAATATGGTCTTGCAGCTGTGAGAGCCAAAACTAAGTTTCTTGCCACGCAAGTGGTGGCTAGGGCTGGCTTCAGACTAGCGACACTTGTCTCCCAAGCTCTTTTTAGGATAATGTCGCCCTTTTTATCCATGCCATCTTTTAGGTGTCGCATGTCTTCAAATGCCAATGAAGAATTTTTTGAGACCTTAGAAAGTGGCGCATCCAATTTGGGATTTTTATTCCAAACTTCTTTTGGATCTTCACTAAAAGGAAATCGCTTTTTGTGACTGGCCGCAAAAATGCAAGTTAGACTTACCGGTAACTTGTTTTCCAAGAGTCTTTCAGGACAGCACATCAGAGAGTGGCTCCACCCACTAGGAAACAGGAAACACAATCTCCACCATAATTTAAAAGGAGGCGACTCCCCACATCTCGTCAGTTGTAGTAGAGTACCTCCGGCCCAAGCTGGAACACATAATCAGAATATGGTTAATCACAGCATGTATGTACATTTATATATATATATATCATCCATATATACAAACCAAGAAGGGCGGGTAGCTTGCTGTCCTGAAAGACTCTTGGAAAACAAGTTACCGGTAAGTCTAACTTGCATTTTCCCTTATCGTCTTTCAGGACAGCACATGAGAGGATAATCGAGACTTACCAACTAGGGAGGGACAACAGCCTGCAGGACCTTTCTGCCAAATGCCTGATCATCGGCTGACAGCAGGTCCAGTCTGTAATGATAGACAAATGTCAAATAGCTTGACCACGTAGCCGCCTTACAGATCTGATGTGGGGTGGCACCAGCTTTTTCTGCCCATGTAGTGGCTAGAGCTCGAGTAGAGTGCGCTCGTATTCCCTGTGCAGGAGACAAACCCGTCTGGGAATAAGCTTCAGAAATAGCCAGTTTTAGCCATCTAGCAATTGACCCCTTCGATGCTTGGCGTCCCTTTCTGTTACCAGAAAAAATAACAAATAAAGAGTCCGAAGACCTAAAGTCCTTTGTTATTTCCAAGTAGTGTAATAAAATTCTTCTTACATCTAAGTTATGGAATAAAGTCTCCCTTCTTCCTGAAGGATTTGAACAAAAAGTCGGCAGGATAATTTCCTGCGATCTGTTATGAACTGATGCCACCTTTGGCAAAAACCCTGGATCTGTTTTAAGCACAATCCTGTCTGGGTAAATTAACATAAAAGGTTATTTTATTGAAAGAGCGTGTAGTTCACTGATTCGTCTCGCAGTCGTAACTGCAACTAAGAATACCGTTTTAAGAGTCAAATCTTTCAACGAGATTGTCTGTAAGGTTCTTTCGTGAAGGCTTGCAAAACTACTGACAGGTCCCATTTAGGAAAATGTTTAGTAGGCACTGGCCTGGCTCTAGTAAGTGACCTAAAGAATCTTGTGATCAAAGGAACTGAGGAAATTGGTTTTTCCAGGTATACTCCCAGGGCAGCCACTTGCACTTTGAGAGTGCTAATTGCAAGACCTTTGTCCACACCATTTTGTAGAAACTCCAGAATCGACACAATGTCTTCTAGGGTTCGGTTTGATGATTGACACCAACTGTTGTAGACTTTCCAAACCTTTGCGTAGATATCTCTAGTTACTCTCTTTCTACTGGCGAGTAAAGTAGATACTAGAGGCTCTGACAGTCCTTTGTTCCTTAATAACTGCTCCTCAGATACCAAGCCGTGAGGCTTAGTCTGGCTACATCCGGGTGGTACACTGGGCCCTGAAGTAGCAAGTCCTGTCTGAGAGGAAGCTGCCAGAAAGGTTTGATCATCATTTGTAGGATGGAGGAAAATCAGGCTCTTTTCGGCCAGAACGGAGTGACCAGGATTACTGATACCTTTTCCTTCTGTATCTTTCTCAATACCAGAGGGATTAGCTGAAAAGGAGGGAAGGCATAACCCAGATGGAAGTTCCAGGGATGTGCCAAGGCATCTATCCCTATTGATCTGCTGTCTCGGTGCAGAGAGAAGAATTGAGGGAGCTGGGTGTTTTCTTTTGATGCAAACAGATCTACCTGAGGACATCCCCACTTTTTGGTGATCAGTGAGAATATCTCCGGATTCAGGCTCCACTCTGCCTTTTGAATTCTCTGTCTGCTCAAGAAGTCTGCTACTTCGTTCAGCGTGCCTTTGAGATGCACTGCTGACAGGGAGAGTAAATGCTTCTCTGCCCACTCTAGGATTTCTGATGACAGCAACAGTAGAGCTTTGCTCCTTGTGCCCCCTTGTTTGTTCAGGTATGCCACTGTGGTGACATTGTCTGAAAAAATCTGCACATGGGACCCTTGGAGGTTTGGAGAGAAGGCAGCTAAAGCTAGAGCAACTGCTTTTAACTCCCTCCAGTTTGAGGACCTTCCTGCTTCGGATTTGGACCAAACTCCCTGTGCTATGTTTTGATCCCAGTGGGCTCCCCATCCCCAACTGCTGGCGTCTGTCGTGACCCTTACTTCTGTCGGAAAGGACCAAAGCAGGCCCCTTGACAGAACTGCCTGATTCCTCCACCACCAAAGAGTCCTCTTGACCCTGGTGGGAAGTTTTACTTTTGTGTCTAAGGTTTCTGGGCTGTGAACCTATACCTGAAGAAGAAAACTCTGGAGGGGCCTGAAATGGAGCCTCGCCCTTTGAATGGCCGGCATTGTTGAGGTTAAGGTACCCAGGACTGACATAATCCTCCTGATTGATACCTCCTGGTTTGTCTGAAGACTGGCTACTACACGCAAGACCTTGTCTTTCTTTTCTTCTGGGAGAAAAATCCTTTGCTCTACAGAATCTATCAGATAACCTAGAAACTGAACTCTTTGAGCAGGATTGAAATTTGATTTTTGAGTGTTTACAATCCAGCCCAAGGCTTCCAGATGACTGCGGGCCTTGGTTAGATCTACCTGCAACCTCTCTCTGGAAGGGGCAAAAATTAGGAGGTCGTCCAGGTAAGGGATGACCGAGATTCCCTGTAGACGGAGAGGAGCTAGAGCTTCCGCCATTATCTTGGTGAATATCCGCGGAGCGGATGATAGACCAAACGGGAGGGCCTTGAATTGTAAATGAAGCACCTCCTTCCCCATATTTATTGCCAACCTTAGGTATTTTTGAGACCGAGGGGCTATGGGCACATGCAGGTATGCGTCTCTTAAGTCGATTGACGCCATGAAGCATCCTTTGACTAAGAGATTTCTCACCGAAAAAATGGAGTCCATGCGGAACCGCCTGTATTGGACTGACTTGTTTAACGGTTTTAAATTGAGAATGAGATGGAAGCTTCCTGATGGTTTCCTTATCAGGAAGATTTGGGAATAGAAACCCTGGTAACGTTCCTCTGGAGATACCTGAACCACAACACCCTGTCTCATAAGATCCTCCAAGAGGTTTTTCATGGCTAGGGCCTTTGTTGTGTCCCTTGGCAGGTTTGTTACACAGTATCTTTCTGGAGGAAGATCCGAAAGTTCTATTTTGTATCCCTGGGCCAGCGTGTCCAAGATAAATGTGTTTTCCGTCACGCTTGCCCAAAGAGGAAGGAATTTCTGAAGCCTTCCCCCCACAGGCAATGACAAGTCATTGCGTTTTATTGGTTGGCGCAGGAGGATTGAAGAGGACATTCCCTCTGCCTTTACCTTTTTGCGCCGACCAATTCTTTCTTTTTTCTTGGGGCCTGCTTCCCTGATCCTGATCTTTTTGAGGTCGAAAAAAACGCTTAACTGGTTGTTTTTTCTTTTTAACAGGAAAGGACTTCGTTTTGTCCGCTGTCCTATCTAAAATAGAATCCAGATCAGGACCGAACAAAAGATCTCCAAAAAAAGGAATTCCACATAACCTACTTTTGGAAGCTGCGTCCCCTGGCCATGTCTTAAGCCATAGAGCTCTCCTGACTGAGTTGGTTAAGGCCCCAGATATGGCTGACATCCTAATTGATTCTGCAGAAGCGTCAGAAATATAAGCCACAGCTGCTGCTAGGGTAGAAAAAGAATCAAGGATCTCCTACTTAGGTGAGTCTGCTATAATATGAGCTTTAAGCTGATTAAGCCAGAACTCCATGTTTCTAGAAACACAGGTAGTAGCCATATCTGGTTTAGGCCTGGTTCACACTGGTCCGACAAACGCTCCGACATTGGGAGCTCATGTCGCATGACGTGTGAAAATCAATGTTTCCCTATGAGAGCCGTCTTTTTTTTGTTTAATATATTTTTATTGAGAAGCTATGTAGATACAACAATAGAAACAGATACAAAGAAAATGGTACGTCGGGTTAGAAAACAAAGGAGAGTCAACCCGTTTTAGAATGAAAACATCTTGAGTAACCCAAGTACAATGAAATAAACAACTCAAATTAACAAATATAGAAGAGAGGAGGAAAAAGGAGGAAGAAAAGGTGAAAAAAAGGGGGGGCTAGGAGAGAGGGGGCAAGGGAGGAGGAAGCAGGAAGGGGAGAGGGGAGGCTGGCATACTTGGCAGTAGCAATGAGCAAATATCAAATACGTTTACAGTAGGAAGATCTTAGAGGGAGGTTAGTGCCTCTACAGTCAATATAAATGTAACAAAAACGGTATCAGGAATAGCGGTTAAGCTATGTAAGAAGCTTGGGCAGCTCAAGGGGAAGAGGAGATAATGTCTTTGTAGCATTGGGTGGAGAGGAAGGAGGACCAAGGTGCCCAGGTTAGGTTATGCTGTTTAGTAGTGTCTCTCGCAATGTGGGTAAGTTCCTCCATGAGACATACTTCTGAAACTTTTTGTATCCAGGTCTTTATGGATGAAGTTGTGGGTTGGCCCCAGAGGGTAGGTATGAGAGCTTTAGCAGTATTGAGGAGATGTGGCGTGAGTGTACGTTTATATCTTCCTATGGACATCGAGGTAGCGTGAAAGAGGACTATCCACGGATCCATAGGTAATCTAACTTTGGTGACTTGGTGAATCAGGTCTAGTACTGCAGTCCAGTAAGGGCGAATAAGGGGGCAAAACCACCATATGTGGGCATGAGTGGCATTTTGACCACAATTCCTCCAGCATAGCGGGGAGTTAATAGGGAATAGGGATGGACAAACATCTCCCGGGACGGTTCGCGAACGCGGGTAAATGTTCGCGAACCGCGGGTTCGCGGCGGGCCCCATTCATTTCAATGGGAGGCGAACATTAAAAACCTCCATGTTATATTTGCAGCCACAAAATAATTACTAGCTGTGCACACATAGTCCCACAACATGGACAATGACATAACAGAAGTATTAAGCAAATTTGAGATCGACAACGACAAGCATTCTTTTTTTATCTGAAATTTTTTGTCAATTCAGGAGCGCATAAAGGCCATGGAAGAGACGCAAGGCCAGGCTATGAAGGGGGTGCATGAGATGATCCTGCTATTGGAAAAGTTGCCATAAATGTTTTTTTTTTTTTTTATAAGTTGTATAAATCGTTTATACAGTTATAACTTTTATTTCGTTTTTTGTAATATTGCTCGGTTTTATTGTAATAGCTCGGCCTAAATCAGCCGGAACTGACAGCAGCCGGTAAATACATGTCAAATACATATAGGGTCCATTCACACGTCTGTAAAATGGGTCCGCATCCGTTCCACAATTTAGCGGAATTGATTTTCAATTCCAGTCTGAAAAATTAGGCATTCACAGCCTGGATAAAGAAGTAAGTGTCGGCCAGTACAGGCCCCAAAAATTAGCCAACAGGCATTCATCTGACAGCAAAGAACTTTAAATTCTGTGGCTGGAGGTACATTAGGCATTCACAGGATAAATACGTTTCGGGCACTACAGGCCCCAAAAATTAGGCATTCAACGAACATAAAAGGCCTTTTATGCCGCTGTATTTACCCAAGAAGACAAGGACCATAAATAATTGTTATAGGTGGTGGTGGATATTTGTGGCCTGTCATGAGGAATTTGAATAAAACATGGTCTACTGGTCACATGTGTTGAATTCCTCAGAGATCCATGCCTCATTCATTTTTATAAATGTGAGGTAGTCAACACTGTTGTGAGCTAAGCGAGTGCGCTTATCGGTCACGATCCCCCCTGCTGCGCTGAACGTCCTTTCGGACAGGACACTGGACGAGGGGCAAGCCAACAGTTCCATTGCAAATTGTGCAAGCTCTGGCCAGAGGTGAAGCCTGCCCACCCAGTAGTCCAGGGGTTCATCACTTCTCAGAGCGTCCACATCGGCCGTTAATCCGATGTAGTCGGACACCTGTCGGTCTAGGCGTTCCCTGATGCTGGATCCGGATGAGACCTGTCGATGGGTCGGCTGAAAGAATGATCTCATATCAGAAGTGACCAAGACATCTTCAAACCGCCCTCTTCTTGCAGGCGCTGTTGGATTGGTATCCACAACTGTTCCTCTGGAAGTGGAAATTCCTCTGCCAGCGCACGCAAAAGCAGAATGCAGCATTTCTCGAAGCAAGGCCTGGAAGTGCTCCATTCTGACAGCCCTCTGTGATAGTGGTAACATTTCTGCCATTTTTTGTTTGTACCGGGGGTCCAAGTACGTTGCCACCCAGTAATGGTCCTTGCCCTTTATGCTTTTTATACGGGGGTCCCTCTTAAAACACTGGAGCATGAAGGCTCCCATTTGCACTAAACTGGAAGCAGTGTGGTGGCCTGGCTCCTGCTCGTCATCATCCAGGATAATGTCGTCCTCGATCTCCTCCCCCCATCCACGAACAACAACAGCAGGGATCCCAGAAAGGTTTAAAGCATGCTCTTCTTGCTCCTCCTCATCCGCCCCGGCACCATCCTCCTCTGACTCCTCTTCAGACTCCTGTTGTTGACTTGTCTCAGATAGAGTAGCCCCCCCTGGGAATTCATCCAGCATTGCGACTTCCTCATCTTCCTGCTCCTCGACGGCTTGATCAATGACACGACGCAATGCACGCTCTATAAAGAAGGCATAAGGTACGATGTCACTGATGGCACCATGGCTGCGACTGACCAGTTTGGTGATCTCATCAAATGGCCGCAAAAGTCTGCCTGCGTCGCGCATGAGCAGCCACTGACGCGGTGAAAAAAAACCAAGATCCCCAGAACCTGTTCTGGCGCAGAGTTCGTACAGGTAGTCGTTAACTGCACGTTTCTGCTGGAGCAGCCTATTAAGCATATACAAGGTTGAGTTCCATCGCGTCGGGCAGTCACAAATAAGACGTCTGACCGGCAGATTGTGTCGCCGCTGAATGTCAGCAAGGCGAGCCATGGCCGTGTAAGATCTTCTGAAATGGCCCGAGATTTTCCTTGCCTGCCGCAAGACGTCCTGGACCCCAGGGTATTTGACAACGAATCGCTGCACGACCAAGTTCAAGACGTGTGCCATGCATGGCATGTGTGTAATTTTGCCCTGTTTCAACGCGCTCAGCAGATTGGCACCGTTGTCGCACACCACTTTACCAACTGTCAAATTGAGCGGTGTTAGCCACTGATCTGCCTGTGAACGCAAAGCTGAAAGGAGTGCAGGGCCAGTGTGGCTCTTGGCTTCCAGGCACAACAGACGCAGCACAGCATGGCAACGTCTCACCTGGCATGTCGAATAGGTTCTGGGGATCTTGGGCGGCGCAGCGGAAGAGACGGTATCAGCGGAAGAGGAGGAGTCAGCCGAGGAGGAGAGAGAGGATGGAGTAGGAGGAGAAGAAGAGGCAGGCCTGCATGCAATCCGTGGCGGTAAAACCAAATCTACACGGGTGCCACGGGTTACATGCTTGACGGCCGTCAGAAGGTTCACCCAGTGGGCAGTAAAAGTAATATACCTTCCCTGCCCATGTTTGCTAGACCACGTGTCTGTGGTCAGATGTATCTTCGCACCGACACTGTGTGCCAGAGATACATTCACTTGCCGCTGAACATGGCCATATAGCTCTGGGATGCCCTTCTGGGAAATATTTCCTTCCTGGGACCTTCCATTGTGGTGTTCCAATGGCCACAAATTTTCGAAAGGCCTCTGAGTCCACCAGTTTATATGGCAGTAGTTGGCGGGCTAGGAGTTCTGACAAGCCAGCGGTCAACCGTTGGGCAAGAGGGTTATCCGGCGTCATCATTCTTTTACGCTCGAACATTTGTCCCACGGAAGCCTGCCTTTTTCCAGATAAACTTGGGGACGTGATGATGGAAGGTGGAGTGGAGGACAACTGTGAAGAGAGAGGAGAAGTAGTAGAAGAGGCTGGACGGTGAGAGCCTGGAGTTTGGCTTTGTGGGTTCTGACGGCGTTGCTCCCACTGGGCTCGGTGATGGGAGTTCATGTGCCTTCTTAAGGCGGTCGTCCCTAGGTGAGTGTTGGGCTTACCGCGACTTATGCGTTGACTGCAAAGGCTGCAGATAGCAACACTATTGTTAGCAGCGGACACTTTAAAAAAAGCCCACACTGCGGAGCCATGTGCCGGAGTCCTGGGAGCGCCAGATGTGACCGTACATGGTTGATGGCTCGCTCTGAGTCCTGATACATTAGCAGTCTTGTTTGTCACTCCTGTGCAATGTAAGTTCCGCCTACCTTTCCTCCCTATCTGCTGGTCCATCTCTCCCTCTGAACTCCCCTCCTGGTCCTCTCTTGTGGGCACCCACGTGACATCCATAGACACATCATCATCTACGTCACCTTCCCCACCACTAACATTAGAGATCTCAGAGTAGGCAGCAACAGCGGGGACCAACATCCTTGGGCTGATCTGGGTACTGTCGTCAGACTGCTGAGTGGCGGTTGTTGCTACCTCCTCTTCCTGATCCAATGTCAAGAATGCCTGCGCATCAGAGAAGTCTTGTGATGGATTGGAAAATAATTCCTGTGACTCAAGCGGAGGGTATATGGTGGCGGTGGTGTTGGTGGTAGTGTCTTTGGGGGTGCACACAGCAGAGAGTGAAGAGGGTGCAGATAGAGAGGATGAGGAGGGTGCAGAAGAGTAAGGCTGAGTGAGCCAGTCAACCAAGTCTGGTGTGTCCTTTGACGTAATCGAACGCACCTTCTGCAACTTCCCACTTTGGCTCCGGCCTGGTGCTCCTGCCCTACCACCCCTGCGGAAGGGCCTGCCTCTTCCTCTGTCTGTCATCTTTTTAAATGACCCTGTGACAAAAGGCTGTAGAGAAGGGCAGTATATGTGGAAGAAGGTATATAACACCCCGCTTCAAACTGTCGTTTTCGGGGGCCACTGGTCTATCACAGCAGTTATAATACTTTTTTCTAATTGCGTTTGTCACTCTTTGTAGTATCGCTGCAGAACCTCTCAGCAGTCACAATGCTGCACAGTAGAAATGCACTATACTATTCTTCCTATATGTGAAAGTTTTTTATGCGTGTATTAGACCCCTATATACTGCACACCAAATAGTACACACCTATACCAGTCCTTAAAATTAACTTTTGGGGAGCTTTATTGGTTAGCGATTTTAGTCCCTAGTCTGTGCCTGCGACACACAGCGGCAATTTCTACCTAAACCGAGAAAAGAGCTGCAGCACAACCGCTCAGAAGCTGTACAGTAGAAATTCTGCACAGTTGAAATGCACTATATATTATATAGTATAGTATATATTATATAGTATGTTTGAAAGTTTTTTATGCGTGTATTAGACCCCTATATACTGCACACCAAATAGTACACACCTATACCAGTCCTTAAAATGAACTTTTGGGGAGCTTTATTGGTTAGCGATTTTAGTCGCTAGTCTGTGCCTGCGACACACAGCGGCAATTTCTACCTAAACCGAGAAAAGAGCTGCAGCACAACCGCTCAGAAGCTGCACAGTAGAAATGCTGCACAGTTGAAATGCACTATATATTATATAGTATAGTATATAGTAGGGGTGCGGAAATTAACGATTAATTGTTCGATTAATCGTTAATTTCTTTGATCGATCAAAAAATGTTTGATCGATGACGATCCGCGGAGTGAGCTCCGCGGTCTCGTCCATAGGAAAGGCCGCGGCTTCGGCCTAGCTCCGGAGCACGGCGGCCATCTTGGTCCACCCTGCGGCAGCCTAGTAGCGGCGCGCTGACGTCATCATCAGCCGCCTGCTTGTGCCGTCTACTCTGCGGACCGTTCTACCTGGATCTTAAGGTATGGGGGAGATGTGGACATTACGGGGGAGATGTGGACAATGACATTACAGTGGGAGCACATGTGGGCATTACATTATGGGGGGAGATGTGGACATTACGGGGGAGATGTGGACATTACAGTATGGGGGGGAGATGTGGACATTATGGGGGAGATGTGGACATTACGGGGGAGATGCGGACATTACGGGGGAGATGCGGACATTACAGTATGGGGGGAGATGTGGACATTACGGGGGAGATGTGGACATTACAGTATGGGGGGAGATGTGGACATTACAGTATGGGGGGAGATGTGGACATTACGGGGGGAGATGTGGACATTACGGGGGGAGATGTGGACATTACGGGGGGAGATGTGGACATTACGGGGGGAGATGCGGACATTACGGGGGGAGATGCGGACATTACGGGGGAGATGCGGACATTACGGGGGAGATGCGGACATTACGGGGGAGATGTGGGCAGTATGTGGGGAGATGCGGACATTACAGTATGGGGGGAGATGCGGACATTACAGTATGGGGGGAGATGCGGACATTACAGTATGGGGGGAGATGTGGACATTACAGAATGGGGGGAGATGTGGACAACTAACAAACTAACTTTCTACGTTTTTCTTAAAGCTTAATAAAAAAAAATTCTTGTAAAAACAGTATGTGCGTTATAATTAATCAAAATTAGTCGATTAATCGATTAAAAAAAAAAAAAACGATTAATCGAACAAGAAAATTTTAATCAGTAACAGCCCTAGTATATAGTATATATTATATAGTATGTTTGAAAGTTTTTTTTATGCGTGTATTAGACCCCTATATACTGCACACCAAATAGTACACACCTATACCAGTCCTTAAAATGAACTTTTGGGGAGCTTTATTGGTTAGCGATTTTAGTCGCTAGTCTGTGCCTGCGACACACAGCGGCAATTTCTACCTAAACCGAGAAAAGAGCTGCAGCACAACCGCTCAGAAGCTGCACAGTAGAAATGCACTATATTATTCTTCCTAGAGTATTTTATGCGTGTAGTACACCCCTATTTACTGCACACAAAATAGTACACCTATACCAGTCCGTAAAAGGACTTTTGTGGACTGTACACCTATACCAGTCCTTAGAAGGACTTTTGTTTTAGTAGAGTCTGTCCCTGCTAGTACACACACAGCAACCTTCCTACACTGACTAAAGACAGCTGCAGAACCGCACTATACTATTCTTCCTAGAGTATTGTATGTGTGTAGTACACCCCTATTTACTCCACACAAAATAGTACACCTATACCAGTCCGTAAAAATAGGATTTTTTACTCACCGTAAAATCCTTTTCTCTGAGTCCATGGACCGACACAGCTTCTCTATTGACAAAGTGGGTATTATCCGTTAATTAGGAGTGACTAGGCAGAAAAACTTGTAAAAAGTGTTGCATCGGGGGCGTGGCCTGGATAGCAATGGGATAGGTCGCATGTGATGTGAGCTCCGTCTGCCCATACTCCTAACCTACCATCCTGCCTGCATCCTGCTCGGTTCCTGCCATCCCCTACATCCGAGGACGTGTCCTGCTTTCCCTGCGGTTCCTGAAACCTGTTAGCCCGCTGGTTTGCCGCCACTGCCGTCGCGGCGCTTCCCGGTCCTCTGCTTCAGGAAAGGCCCCGGCTTCGGCCTAGCTCCTGGTTCGGCGGCCATCTTGGCCCTCCCGACGGCGGCCCTGGACACTTCTCCTTGCCTCCCTGGGCGCACTGGGCTCCATCCTCTTCTACATCGGCCCCCGGATTACCTGCTGTAGCTGCTGGGGTGTCTTTGCACTCTACACCTGCTGTGTGAGCGGACCACGGTCTCGGCCTGACTCCCGGAACGGCGGCCATCTTGCTCCACCCGGAGACATCTTTGGCAAGTATTACAGGCCTCCCTGACTCCCCTGAGCTCAGATTCCCCTGCATACAGCCTGTTGCCATTACAGCTGCTTGAGAGTGACCTGCTGCCTACGTTGGGCCGTCCCTGGGCAGCGGAGGGGGGGGGAGGTTGTGGAGGACCCGGCCTCCTTAACAGCGGCCATATTGGTGCACCCAGGGATCTTCCCTGTCGCCTTACAGCATGTCTCCGTCTAAAAATAATTCTGAAGCCATCGATAAACTGGCCAGATACCGCAGGCTTGAGGAGGGGGATCGGCAGGTCAGAGACGGCGCTGCTGCTATCCTGGATGCGGATCACTCTGTGGTGGCTACTAACAAATTACTGGATGCCATCGCCATGTGCCAGAGCACGCTTACCACCAAGATCGAGGAGGTAAAAATTGATGTGTCCCTTATCCGGCAGGATCTCTCTACCCTCAGGGACCGCGTGACGGAGACGGAGACCCGTATTAGCAGAGCAGAGGATATCTTACACCCTTTACAACATACCACCGATGAGGTGCGCCGCCAGTTACATCAGATTAGCGCAAAACAGGATGACATGGAAAATCGCCTTCGGAGATGTAACCTCCGCTTCATCGGTCTTCCTGAGTCTGCTGAGGGCACCGATCCGGAGAGCTTCCTTGAAAACCTCCTAACCTCAACCTTCGGCAGAGACGCATTTTCGGTAATGTTTGCAGTGGAGAGAGCTCATCGAATCCCTGGCCGCCCTCCTCCCCAAGGAGCTCCACCGCGTACCCTGATAGCGAAGTTCCTTAATTTCAGGGATCGCGACAAGATCCTCCGCCTAACCAGAGAGAAGGGGAATATCCCCCATACCAACGCTCGTGTTGCCGTCTTCCCGGACTTCTCCAATGAGGTGCAACGGCAGCGGTCCAGGTTCCAGGATGTTAAGAAGCGCCTCCGCACTCTACACCTCAAATACGCCATGCTGTACCCTGCAAAGCTTCGTGTGGAGTGCGACGGTCGGACCCACTTCTTCGAGGACCCAGAGTCTGCATCCACTTGGATTGACCGGAGAGATCGGCGAGATTGAGCATACCGCGCTGTCTGGGAGCTGTGAGTACTTTTCTTTTCTCTCCCCTGCCGCCCCCTGTGCCGGTGGCACTCCCTGTTCGTGCCCTGGTGATTCGCCTCACGGTTGCTCTGTTGCTGGTGAGTGCCCTCCGCCGGGACGGGGGAGACAGACCTAAAAGCCTTTTCCGCCCCTCCTTGGATCTCACAGCGTGCTCGCCACCTTCGGGTGATCTAACTGTTAATTCCCCGTTCTCCCCACGCGTGGGAGATGCTTGTAGAGGGCAGCTTACCGAACGTTGCTGGAACTTCCTATCCTACTTTACGTACCACCCTGATGGCAGGCGGGGCTCCCTTCTGCACGGCTGCAATGGTGTTGTGCTTTTGTGGCCCCTACACCCCATGCACTTCTCAGAGAAGAAGTCGTCCCCCTAGGTTCTCTATGGACTTTTTTCACTCCCCCCGTTTACCTGATTGTTTTTTCCTCTTTTTTTGTTTTCTGTTCATCACAGGTATCTATGTCCCTTTGAAATTAAGTCCCTCGCCTCCAATGCTTTTTTCACGTTGGATGTCCCCGGTTGATACCTGGTTTTGGGATACTATGTTCATGCCGAGTTGGGGTGGCACTGGACTGGGAGGGAGGGGAAATGTTTTGGCTGTTTTTTATTTGCCACTATGTTCACAATTGTTCATTTCTGCTAAAGGTACTATGTCATTGTCATACATGCACTATCAATATTGGTTGCTGATATGTTCTGTACTGTCTGATGTGTCCTTATCTGCTCTGCTGTCCTGGTTTGGCTGCGGTCTATTATACACACCATATACCCACCATGAGTTCCCTGAAGTTCCTCACGTGGAATGTTAGAGGCTTACGCAATAAGATCAAACGCACAGCGGTCCTGACATTTCTCAAATCTCAGAGAGCTGACATTATCACACTGGTCGAGACCCACGTCACGGGCCACTTGCAATCCTCCCTTAAAAAACCTTGGGTGGGGTGGGCTTATCATGCCACTCACACCTCATATTCCAGAGGAGTATCGGTCCTGGTTGCCAAACGGGTACCTTTTGAGCTTATACTGCTCCGCACGGATCACCAGGGCAGATATGTGTTTATGCACGCCACCATTAATGGGTCTCCTATCCTGCTACTTGCCTGCTATATTCCCCCCCGTACAACTCAGCTGTAATTCAGGAAGGCCTTGCCTTTATGACACAATACCCCTCCGTACCGGCAGTGTGGATGGGGGACTTTAATATGACCCTGATCCCCGCTCTGGACCGTCTGGGCACACTGGATCCCCCCCTTAACCCACCGACCCATACCAGACTGCACCGCATAATGACCGACTTTGCTCTTGTCGACACTTGGCGCCACAGACACCCGCACACTAAAGTCTTCTCATGCTTTTCAGCCAGTCATAACACAATGTCACGAATTGATTTTGTTTTTATCTCAATGTCCCTGCTGCCTAAGTTAGGAGATGTGGGCTTTGCTCCGAGAGTACTCTCGGATCACGCCCCCTACTGGGTCACGATTCAGCTCCTGAGGGCTTCCCCTGCTCCTTCTTGGCGGCTAAACCCGTTCTGGCTGACTGCCCTGCAGGACCAGGATGACATCCCCACAGAATTGCAATACTATTTTACGGCCAACAGGGACACTGCCGCGCATGATGTGGTGTGGGAAATGTTTAAACTTCACGCTCGTTCCCTACTTTCCACACGTATTAACAGGCTTAAACGGTCATCAACATTTATTGTCCAGCAGGCTGCGGAGTACCTGCAGGTGCTGGAGGAGGCGTTCCACCGGGACCCCTCGCCCAGCGCGGCCAATAATCTAAAGATTCAGGCGCGCCAGGTCTCCCAATTGCACATAGAGAAGGCTAAACAACGTATCTTCTTCTGTAGACAGAGGGTGTTTGAGTATGGAGAGAGATCAGGCAAATTGCTCGCATATCTCGCCCACTTGGATATGCGTCCCCCTGTGGTGGTGTCCTTGACCGACCCGCAGGGGAACGACATCACCGATCCGCAATTGGTGGCGGAGGAATTTGGGAGATTCTACCGTGCACTTTACACTTCCAGGGTCGCCCACACTCCCCAAGACACCAGGGACTACCTAGCGGGAGTTCAATTCCCTAAACTGACAGACGACCAGCTTGAAATTCTGGAAGCCCCTATTACTGAGGAGGACATCTCCGAGGCCATTTCCTGTCTGGCCTCATCCAAGGCCCCAGGATTGGATGGCCTACCTCTTGAATTCTATGCCACCTACTCCGAAATCCTAATCCCTGAACTTAAGTACCTGTATAAATCTATTTTTGACTCAGGAGTTCTACCCCCATCTATGCGAGAAGCCCAAATAGTCGTAATTCCCAAACCCGGAAAGGACCCTAAATACCCGGAGTCGTATAGGCCCATTTCCCTGTTACAGGTAGATATTAAAATATTAGCTAAGATTCTAGCCTCCCGCCTTAACCAGGTTATTCTGTCATTGATACACCCTGACCAAACCGGCTTTATGCCAGGGAAGAACACGGCCATGAATATTCGCCGCCTATTCATGAATATTCAGGGGTCCCATGATGAAATTGGCTCGAGGGTTGTGGTGGCGCTGGATGCCGCCAAGGCCTTCGACTCCGTGGAGTGGAGCTACCTGTGGGAGTGTCTCTCAAGATTTGGATTTGGCCCCAGCTTCATTCGCTGGGTCCAACTCCTCTATCAATCCCCGAGGGCCAGAGTGTTTGTGAACGGTTGGCTTTCTGACCAGTTCCCGCTGGAGAGGGGGACCCGGCAGGGCTGCCCCCTTTCCCCCATGCTTTACGCATTGGCTGTGGAGCCGTTGGCCATAATGGTCCGTGCGGACACTTGCATCCGAGGTCTCAGGATGGGGAACCTGGAAGAAAAGATTGGGATGTATGCCGACGACACACTTTTGTATCTGGCGGACTCCGGTCCTTCTCTTATAGCAGCCCTCCAGTCCATAGAACGTATGGGTGGCCATTCGGGTCTGAGTATTAATTGGGCTAAGTCCCAGATCCTTCCGATTGACCATTTCCCCCCCTCGTTCGCGTCCCCTCCTCTGGCTCTTCCAAGGGTCTCCCAGATTAAATACCTTGGCGTACAGGTCACCAGATCGCTCTCAGATTATAAACTACTGAACATTGAACCCCTGTTTGCTCTGATCAAGAACAAGACGCAGACTTGGGCCAGACTACCCCTGGGTGTTATGGGTCGCGTCAGCTTGGTTAAGATGATACTCCTTCCCAAGATACTCTATTTGGTCTGGCATGCTCCCCTCTATATACCACAAAAAATTTTCAGGACAATTGAATCCATCCTGAATTCATTTATTTGGGGTCATGGCAGACACAAATTATCCTGGAGAATCCTGAAGAACCCTGTGACGTTGGGAGGAGCTGCTCTCCCTGACTTTCAGGATTATTATTTTGCCTCCCAGCTGTCCCACTTCTATTATTTTGATAAACATGAACTAACGAGATACCAGACACTACTCTGTGAGCACCCAGATGACTCGGCCCACACCCCACTTCAATCGGTCCTGAGAGCCCCATTGACAAGACGCCCCCCCCCAACACACAGCAGACATGTTGACTCACCACCGGAGGGTATGGCGGGCGGCACTGCAGAGAACTGGGACCCCAAGGGTACACTCTCATACCCCTCTCTGGTACAATACATGCTTGCCAGAATTATTGTCCATTCCGGACCCCGCGGCGTGGATACGCCATGGGATCTTATACATACACCAGATCATGACTAATTCAGGCCTTAAATCATTCCAAATGCTGAAGGACGAATTTTCCCTCCCCAATTGCCTGTTTTTCAGGTATTTGCAACTCCGCCACGCCATACAGGCCCAGTTTTCTGGCTCTTGCCCGTCCCTGGCAGTTCCCTCCATAGTGGACACAGTCACGGGTAATGTGCCTGCTAAGCTCATCTCCACTTTGTACTCCGCCATTCGTCTCCCTAGCACCACAGCATTGGCCTATACTGCTAAGACTAGATGGGAGGCGGATGTTGGACTTATAGAGGATGGGGACTGGGGCGAGATTTTGGAGGACGTGAAAAAGGTTTCCCCCAAGCTGTCGGACCGCCTCACACAGCTGTACATTATACATAGAACATATCTGACCCCTCAGAGAGTGGCACGTTTCAGGCCCACGTACAATCCGGGATGCCGCCTCTGTGACCATACCCCGGGCTCCTTTTACCACCTCATATGGTTCTGTCCCACCATTCAGGCATATTGGACACAGGTGATACGCTTCCTACACGATCAGATGGGCTCCCCTGCTACCCTTGACCCAAAGATGTGCCTACTTGGCCTGTTGCCAGACTTGGATGCCGACAAACCCCTCCGTACCTTTTTACATGAGACGCTATTCTTGGCAAGAAAAGTAGTGGCCCGTAATTGGATGCAGGCCCTGCCCCCTACAATTCAGTGCTGGAAAAAGGCGGTTAACGATGCTCTCCCATATAAAAAACTGATTTATGTACATAGAGGGTGTCCGCTAAAGTTTGAGAAGGTCTGGGACAGATGGATGGCGGATGGTGAAACGTGTACTTGACATGTCGATTTTTTATTTTTGTTGTATACCGGTTTTACTTTCACTGCTGTTATTATCTTTGTGACACACAGATGCTTCACTGTGTTCATGTATGTACTATTATATTGGCCATACTGGCTTATGTTGATTTATGTACCATGCATACTTTTCAATAAAGTTGGTTTCCAATTAAAAACGTGTTGCATCACACCTTCTACAGTACCGCCCAGGGGGCGGACCCTCTGGGTATACCCTCTCAGTCTGCATCTTCGCAGATCAGTTCGTCAAAAAGCAGTACAAACTTAAAAGGAGGGGTGGGTGCTGTGTCGGTCCATGGACTCAGAGAAAAGGATTTTACGGTGAGTAAAAAATCCTATTTACTCTTTCGTCCATGGACCGACACAGCTTCTCTATTGACAAAGTGGGACGTCCCAAAGCAGTGTCAGAGAAAAAACGAGGGGTGGTAACAGCATAAAAATAAACTTCACCCCAAACACAAAACAGCACTCCTCCAACGGAGGAGTTGCAACTCTAAACAGCCGCTTGCAAAACCTTGCGGCCAAAAGAGGCATCCGAAGATGCACCTACATCAATTTTGTAGAATTTTGTGAAAGTGTGAGCGGACGACCAAGTCGCCGCTTTACATAATTGGGAAACAGACGCTTGATGTCGGAAAGCCCAAGAGGCACCTATTGCCCTGGTCGAATGCGCCGTGACAGGAAAGGGGGGCGCCTGACCCTTTAAGGCGTAAGCCTGGATTACTATCTGTCGGATCCACCTAGAGATGGTGGCCGATGAGACTGCTTGGCCCTTCTTGGGACCAGCCACCGAAACAAACAGTGAGTCTGACTTCCGGAACAGGGAAGTAGCAGACAGGTATACTCTCAAAGCTCGGACAACGTCCAAGGAATGCAACGCCGACTCCTTAGGATTCGACGGCTGAGGACACAAGGATGGAAGTACAATGTCTTCGTTGAGATGAAAAGCCGAAACGACTTTCGGAAGAAAGGAAGGCTGCGGCCGCAGCACCACCTTATCCTTGTGGAAAATCAAATAGGGAGCCTTGCAGGACAAGGCTGCCAGCTCAGAGACTCGTCTAACTGACGTAACAGCCACCAAAAAGACCACTTTCTGAGAAAGTGTCAACAGGGGAATATCTCTAATATTCTCAAACGGTGCCTTCTGAAGCACCGAGAGGACCAGGTGCAAGTCCCACGGAGGTAACGGGGGATGGACCGGAGGGGCCACCTGTCGGACCCCCTGCACAAATGTACTCACGAGAGAGTGAGTCGCCAGGGGTCGCTGAAAAAAGACAGCCAGGGCAGATATCTGTCCCTTAAATCGTACTTAGGGCAAGCCCTTGGTCCACCTCATGCTGTAAAAACAGCAGGATTCTGGAAACCACATAGGTACGCGGATGCTATTTCATTTCCTCACACCTGGAGATGTAGGCCCTCCAAGTGCGGTGATAGACCTTCCTAGAGGATGGTTTTCGAGCACTTCTCATAGTAGAGATTACTGAGTCTGACAGGCCCCGGTCTCTCAGTACCTGGTTCTCAACAGCCATGCCATTAAAGCCAATGACTGTAAAGCAGGATGGAATATGGGACCTTGCGATAGCAGGTCCTTCCGTAGTGGTAGGCGCCAGGGGACGTCTGCTACCAGACGTACTAGATCGTCGTACCAAGGACACTGAGGCCAATCTGGAGCGATTAGGATCATTGGAATTCCCTCTGCCTCCACTCTGCGGAGCAGAAGAGGAAGAAGCCTTAAGGGAGGGAAGGCATAGATTAGCCGATACTGACCCCACGATGCTACCAACGCGTCCGTTGCGTCTGCCCATGGGTCTCTTGACCGGGCCACAAACCTCAATACCTTCCGATTGAGTCGGGAAGCCAGAAGATCTACGTCTGGTGTGCCCCATCTTTGGCAGAGGAGTTGGAACACCTCCGGGTGTAAGGACCATTCTCCCTGGTCCAGCGTCTGGCGGCTTAGGTAGTCCGCCTGCCAGTTTTCCACACCCGGAATGTACACGGCCGACAGTGCCGGTACGCTCCTCTCTGCCCACTTCAGGATGCGAGCGATCTCCGATGCTGCAGCTGAGCTTCTTGTTCCTCCTTGATGATTGACATATGCCACTGCTGTGGCGTTGTCTGACTGGATCCTGACTGGACGCCCTTGCAGCCTCTGAGACCATTTGAAGAGGCACAGCTTGATCGCCCGGACATTCCAGGACATTGATCGGCAGGAGGGCTTCCTCTGGGGTCCAGCGACCCTGCGCCGACTGGACACCCCAGACTCCCCCCCAACCTGTAAGGCTGGCATCCGTCGTGATCACTATCCAGTAAACCGGAAGAAATGACTTCCCCGGCCATTAGAGCCGGTGCTGTCAGCCACCATACCAGGGATCTCCTGACTATGTGGCTCACTCGGATTTGATAATCCAGAGATGATGGACATCTGTTCCATCTGGACAGAACTTCCTTCTGTAACACTCGAGTGTGGTATTGAGCATATGGAACCGCCTCGAAGGAGGCTACCCTGAGGCCCAACACTCGCATGCAAAAAACGGAGTGACGACCAATTCCTGGAAGTCAGCTGCCGTACTGCAGCCCGGAGGGTCTGCAACTTCTCCACAGGGAGGAATACCTTTGCCTCTGAAGAATCCAGAATCAACCCCAGGTACCCTAGGCATTGAGTGGGCACCAATACTGACTTTTGCGTGTTTAGTATCCAACCACAGTCTCGAAGAGTCTGACAGGTAATGGACACGCTTACCTCTAATTCTGAGCTTGAAGGGGCCTTCAGCAGGTCGTATAAGTAGCCTGTGATAGCGATACCCCGCTGTCTTAGAAGTGCCAGAATCGGAGCGAGCACCTTGGTGAACGTCCTGGGTGCTGAGGCAAGGCCCAACGGGAGGGCCACAAACTGGTAGTGGTCCTTCCCGATAGCAAATCGCAGAAACCTCTGGTGTCTGGAGTATATGGGGACATGCAGGTATGCGTCCTTGATGTCCAAGGAGGCCAGAAAGTCCCCCGGATGGAGAGCCGTGACTACAGATCGAACCGACTCCATCCGAAAACTTTGTACCTTCACAAAGCAATTGAGGGCTCTGAGATCCAAGCTTGGACGAACCCCCTCCTTCTTCGGCACAATGAACAGATTTGAGTAAAAACCCCGTTCCAGTTCTGGAACTGGAATAACTACCCCGCGTTCCAGTAGACCCTGGACCGCCCCACACAGGGCCTCCCGACGGGTCGGTAGTAGCTGGAGATTGGAGGTGTTGAATCTGTCCGGTGGAGAAGAGAGAAACTCTATCTTGTAGCCTGAGGAGATTACTTTGCAAACCCACCTGTCGGAGATTAGTGCTGTCCACTGAGTCGCGAATTTGCGAAGACGTCCCCCCACCCGAGAGCTGGGTGGGGGTGGACCTTCATGCGGACGCAAATTTGTCCGCAGGCTTATTGGGTATGCGGGACCAGGGACGCTTTTGTCCTTGGGCAGGCGCTTTATCGGCCTGGGGTCTTTTCCCTGTCGCCCTAGGGGGGACGAAAAAACCACTTGTGTGCAGTAAAGGAGGGCCCTTGCCCTTGGCGTGGCCCCTTACCCTTGCTAATTTGGGGAAGCAAAGTGTTTTTACTTCCTGTGGCATCCTTGATGATGTCATCCAGAGAAGCCCCAAAAAGTCTGTCGCCCTTAAAAGGCAGATCCAACAGGGCTTTCTTGGAAGTCTGGTCCGCAGACCAGCCTTTTAGCCAGATCAGGCGGCGTATTGCTACTGCATAAACCGAAGTTTTAGACAGCAGGGGAATAGTATTCATGTCTGACTCGCAGACAAACCTAAGGCCCTGGACCAACAGGTCGGCCAATGTTATCTCATCAGGAGGAGCATCTCGCTCCTTAACCCCTGGAGTAGCAATCTTGCCCATTCAGTAAGTGTGTGAGACACTAGGGCCCCCGCCAATGCCGGGCGTACTGCCGAGCCTACCACTGAGTATAGGTAGCAAGCGAGTGCTTCAGCCTTCTTATCCACAGGGTCCTAGAAAACAGGAGCCCCTTCTACAGGAATTGTGGTGGCTCTATTAAGTCTGGACACCGGAGGGTCCACTATAGGGGGGAGAGGTCCATTTCTTCAGAAAACTCTCCTCAAAAGGGGTACCGTACCGCAAACCTCTTTGGGGCTGTAAAGACCCTCAGTGGGTTCTCCCATTCCTTGTATAAGAGTTTATCAAAAGACACACAAGGAAACACCTTAGCAGTGCGGGCAGGTCTATGAAACCCAAGTGGACCGGAGTCTCTGCTGCTTCTGCAGTATTTTCCAATTTTAGCATATCCCGCACTGCAGTAATAAGGTCAGATACCAAAGCCGTCTCGCGTACTGACCTGGACTTTAAGGTCATTCTCACTGTCCGGTCACGGTCTGCAGTCTCTGATGCGTCAGAATCTGGGCCCCGAGCCGTAGCTGGACCTGGTTCTGCACCAGAATTATCCCCAGAAGCTTGCAGGGGATGGGGCGTTTACTACCCCCTGTATTCCCGTGTGCTGCTTCCACCCTGGCAGCAAACGCCTCTAGGATTGCCGACATAGCGTCCATAGACACCTCAGGGACACCAGCTGCTAAATCTGGTGTTTCAGGGGAGAAGACATCTGGCTCAGATGCCATGCTGACCACACGCTGACACTCACAGGGCTCCAGGCAAGATATCAATAGGCCACCCTCCTGCGCTGCAGAGATGCTGGGTTACCCAGAGGACTCACCACCCTGGATAGGTACTGCTATGCTGCGCCTATGATGCTGTCCCCTTGCTGCTGTGTCAGTCTGCTTCTTTTATCAGCACTTCCTGTGTGAATTTTCGCGCCAGTGTAATGCACCCTAGAGGCCGGAGGCTCTCGCAAAATGGTTGCCAAAACCGTCTGTATGGAAGATAATGTGGGCTCTAAGAAAATGGCCGCCGACAGAAGATAGAGGTCAGGCAGCCATAGCCCACAAAAAAGATGGCCGCCGAACGGCAATATCTGCATACAGGGTGGACAAACATGTCCGCCGATCACCTGATAGGGGCCAGTGGGTGTGGCCGAACTACAGGAAGATGGCCGCCAGGCAGTAACAAGAGGCCAAACTTGGCATGGACCACCTCAAAATGGCCGCCGACAGCATGGAGACACAGAAACACAGGTAAGCAAAAATGACATTTCTTTTAAATGTTAGTTACAGCCAGCCCCGCTCCAGTGGGACCCCCTAGGTGACCCCCAGCACCCAGCAACCTTTAGCTAGAAGCCCAGGGAGGAGGGAAAGGCAGGGAGAGAGGGAAGAAAGGGGCCACAACCACTTACTTGATCTCTCCAGGAATGTCCAGCCAAATCACCCAGCCGAGGCAGGGGAGTTTACTTACCTATCCTGCATGTATCATACTGGAAGACATTCCAAACAGATCATCGTCCGCGCACGGAAGGTGACTGTTGGCCAGGCATGCTGTGATTGGACCCAAGGGGACGATCATATGTATGCCCTGGAGTGCGACGCTCACCGGACAGGCTGCTGCGACTCGGCCGTAAGGTCAGCCGAAGCTGAGCGGTCCAATGCAAGCCTTGGAGCGTAAGCTCACTGGCCAGGCTGCTGCGACTCGGCCGTAAGGTCAGCCGAAGCTGAGTGGTCTGATGCAGGCCCTGGAGCGTAGGCTCACCGGCCACCCGTGGAGTGACGGGCATGTCGTGGAAAACCCAGCGTGTAGCTAGGGTCGGCACACGCTCGATGGCTGAAACCGGGGAGACTAGAAGGATCGAGGATCCAGCCTGTCACCCAGTCAGCAATTGATCGAAGATCGCAGGAAACAAAAAAAATGTAGCAAAAAAATATCTTTTTCCCCCGGACCAATGGGCCCGAAGGGAGCCATGTCCTACTCCTTGCTAGACAGAAAAAAACTGAGATGCAGACTGAGGGGATATACCCAGAGGGTCCGCTCCCTGGGCGGTACTGTAGAAGGTGTGATGCAACACTTTTTACAAGTTTTCTGCCTAGTCACTCCTAATTAATGGATAATACCCACTTTGTCAATAGAGAAGCTGTGTCGGTCCATGGACGAAAGAGTAATATACATTTCCTTTTCTCTATACCAATAAGATACCAACAAGAAAGGAGGAATCCAAACTGACAGCCATTGCCAAGGGAGAAAATAATCCCCTATAAGCAATAGTGTAATCAGTCAATATCAGGTAAGTTAAACATACAGATTCAAATTTGCTAGAATCAAACAGGGCGAGCGGCCGCAGCAACACCACAGCTGCCCTGAGGGTCTTGCCAATTACCAATCAATAGGCGTTGTGTATTATATGGAATGTCAATGTGACATGTTTTACGTTGGTAAGACTAAGAGGCCATTGTTCCAAAGATTTAGGGATCATCTAGGATTGGTTAATGCAAAGAAATTTGAGAGCCCAATAAGCTGCCATATGGGCAATTTAATGGCACCAAGATGAAGTGTTTCGCCTTCAAGCATATTACAAAAAAAGAAAGCGGAGATGTAGATGAATTGCTCCTACGAGAAACAAAATAGATTTTTACCTTGTCTGCTACCAAACATCCAGGGTTAAATGATACTCTTCATTTGAAAACATTTCTTTAAGCCTGCCCACACACACACACACAATCCAGATGACCAGAGATCTAGTTCGATATACCCCTGTTCTGATGAGTAGTGTTCCTGTAGTTGTTAATTTGCATTCCTAAAGTGCATCAAATAATAAATAAAATAGTGTGATGGTCCTTTGGTGGTTGTTATCTTATCACGAAGTGTGGCCCTGAGCTCCATGTGGATCATTGTGGCCTTGCGGTCAGTTTGGTGGAGTGGGTGGTCATACGGACGCCCAGGGCGTCATTCTGTGCATACGGTCTGATTAACCCTTCGGGGAATCGCTTTGTGCCCGGATGGCGCCAATGTTGTTCCCTCTGGCCTTTTCCCCACTTTTCTATGTTAGTATGCCTAACAATGGGGTTATGGATGATCATTGCAGATGTGCTCCATTTATGTCCAGTGATAGTGCAGTTTATATAGTGTGGTCGCCTAATGGAGGAATTACTTTTTGGACTCCTATATTTGTATTGACTGGCTATTGATACAACTGGTATATCTATCTTTGATATCATGTATCGTCGCCTTTTTTAAGGAGTAATGCATCTATCGCACCATTGTAGCACTTAGGGGGATTGTTTAGGTAGATGGAGGGAGATTGCTGTTTATTTTTGTCCCTTTTCTCCCACCTCTCACGCTCCTGTTTGGTGTCAGCTACTAACTGGGGATTGTTGACACGATCGCGGCTATCTCGCGCATGCGTGGGAGCCGCTGTGTGTCTCTGAGGGAATGAGGAGTTTCCAAAATGGCCTAGGCTGTTTCGCACATGTGCAAAATACCGCCGCCATCAGATTCGATCGCTTTTATCGCAAGAATCACTCGTTTAGTTTGAGACAGGTGGGAAGGAGGGGTGTCCGCACCCAGGCGGTGACGTCAGCCACTGCAAGATGGAGGGGCATTTAAGACCCTCAGGGCAGCTGTGGTGTTGTTGCAGCCACTCGCCCTGTTTGATCCCTGCAGGATACGGTTTTTAAGTTTCAAGTAAGTTGATATATGGCAAGTTGATTCTTGCAAATTTGAATCTGTATGTTTAACTTACCTGATATTGACTGATTGCACTATTTCTTACAGGGGATTATTTTCTCTCTTGGCAATAGCTGTCAGTTTGGATTCCTCCTTTCTTGTTGGTATAGAGAAAAGGAAATGTATATTTTGCATTGAGGAAGTGGTTATCTAGGTAAGATGAATAGAACATTAGAATTGTTCTTGATGGGCTTGATTACTGAGATAGGTTCTTATGGCTGTTTTATTTGTTCCTTTAGATCATACAGCCTCTATCAAGTTACATACCACTCTTTGAAGTGATGTCCATCATTGACACAATTACTCAGTGTTGTTTCCAATTTCCTTGACCATTTGCTGAAACAGGGTAGGTAAAATGGACTAGTCATGCAATATTGGACATTACTTGTTCTGTCCAAGTATAACTGATTATATGTTTCTGCAGGTTCAATTAAGAGGTTTAGCCCCTCTATGGCACACTGATACTTTGCCGGGCTGCCTGGGGGTCTTGATAGTCCTCTGGAGCTGTGTTTGGGGTGAGAGTTCATTCATCAGATGATCTATATATTATTGTAATGCATTAACTGTAGATTTTTAGACCCACATGGTCTCTATATGCATTGTGTTCTCATTCAATTGCTTGTTTAAAAAATGTTTATTTTATTTATAGTGATACTGTACATAAGGCCTTGCAAAAGCTCCTAAAAAGCCATGATTATGGCGAAACATGTAGAGGCGGGAAAACTTTTGTACAATGACCATATGAATGCATGTGTTGGTTTAAATACATTAACAATGTTTATTAAATATAATTTGTGAAATTGATATTCACACTTTGATTCATTTTGCACCGTAAAACTGACACTTGCACTTTTCAATAGTTCCTGCACTACTTTTAGCAACTTCAGGTGCGATTTCAAGACATCTGTGCAAGAACCCACACAGATGTCCGTCAAATCACCCCCCAAGTTGGACTGCATTGCTGGGTTGAAAACGTGCAAGTTCAGCTGAACGATTTCTAACATGCAGCAATGTGAACCTGAGGCTGGGTTCACACTGGTCCGACAAACGCTCCGACATTGGGAGCTCATGTCGCATGACGTGTGAAAATCAATGTTTCCCTATGAGAGCCGTCTTAACTGGTCTGACACAAGTCGGTCCGACTTTGAAAATGCTCCCTGTACTACTTTGGTCCGACTTTGATCCTTCTTCAGCCCATTGAATATCATTGAAGTCGGATCAAAGTAGGATCCTTGTCCTAACCATCCGACTTTTGACATCCGACATGGTGATTACAGCAGCAGTAAAAGGAATTTATCTCACCCTGGGATTGTTTTGATTGGTCAAAGGACAAGTCAGACTAGCACAAAGTCGGATCAAAGTAGTATCCTGTTCATGAAAGTCGGATGGATGTCGGACCAATGTAGGATCAATGTAGGACTGATGTCGCAGAGCAAAGTAGGATGAAAGTTGTATGACTGTTGTGTTGTACCAGTGTGAACCCAGCCTCAGGCTTATGGCCTTTTGTGGAACACAGACTAGTGAGTTTCAGCCGCAGGCTGTACCCAGTTTTAAAACATACTCGCACAGCATCAATAACGGCGCTATATCAGCTGATTGTGGCTTCTTATTAAGAAACTTTTAAGGACAGATTTAGGAGACTCTTCATCCCACACAGCCCATTTTAAGGGACAAAGACTGGCAGAGGTGCAGGAATGACAACTAAAGATTCTGGAGAGAAAATCCGTCAAACTACACTGACGGCCTTTGTACTCCGTCAGCTATCAAGACAGTGATTCTGTTCGCAACATCCAGCATAGCTGTAGAGAAATTTTCCCTGGATAAGGCAGGGGAGCTAAAGGTGACTAAACACTTATAGACCATTCAAGATCAGACTATATAGCAGGCATGTCCAAAGTCCAGCCAACGTTTCAGTTTAATATGGGCCCCCTGGTAGTTTGGATATACAATGACAACACGTCTTTCTAAATACATTGGAATGTCTACTTTCCAAAAAGGGGACTTTGGGGGGTGTTTGTACTTCCTTGGCTTGTTAGGGTCTCAAGAAATTAGTACATCAGGTGTGATCAATTTTCAGAGATTGGCACCATAATTTGTAGATTCTAATTCTCACAAAGACCAATTTTGGTTATTTTTACCAAAGATATAATTTTTACCAAAGATATGTATCAGTATATATTTGCCAAAATTTATGCAGAAAAATTAGCAAAATTTTATAACTGAAATTAAAAATGCATTTTTTGCTAAATTTTCAGTCTTCATTTATAGCACAAAAAAAAAAAAAATGAAACCCATTGGTGATCTAATACTACCAAAAGAAAACGTTCCATGACCGAGTAATTGTCATGCAAAATGTGAGAGCATTGAAAGCTGAACATTGGTCTGGTTAGGAAGGGGGTTTAAGTGCCCAGTGGGCAAGTGGTTATGCAAGAGATCGGGTCCATGGATTATAACAAACTGACAGGAACTAACGTAAATTTACAGTGCTGTATTATATAGTATTAATTAGTGCTACAAATACCTGTGATAAATATTTAACTCTGAGCAGGGATTAAATTAGGTTCTGAAAAGCAGAGTTAGTTTCTTACTGGTAACTCTGTTTCCAGTAGTCTTCCAAGGCAGCCCTTGAGAGATGGAGCTCCTCCTCACAATCAGGAAACACATTGCCATAAATTTTTCCTCCCCTTAAGAGGCGGTCCCTCAGGTCCCTGGTCAGTCCTCCCCGAGAACCGAAGGCCGGAATCTGAAATGATATAATACACAACACAACCCCACGAGGTTAGACATTTTAGGGTGGGATCGTGCTGCCTTGGAAGACTACTGGAAACAGAGTTACCGGTAAGAAACTAAATCTGCTTTTCCCCCAGTCGTCTTCCAAGTCAGCCCTTGAGAGGATAACCAAGAACTCACCAAATCTAGGGTGGGACAACGGCTTGGAGGACTTTCCTACCAAAAGCCTGATCCTGGCTGGAAACCAGATCCAGTCTGTAATGCTAAACAAAGGTCGAGAATCTTGACCAGATTGCAGCCCTGCAGATTTGTTCTGGAGTGGCTCCTGCCCTTTCTGCCCATGAGGCTGCTGAAGCCCTTGTTGGAGCTTTAAGTTCTT
Organism: Rana muscosa; assembly: GCA_029206835.1. NCBI lineage: Eukaryota > Metazoa > Chordata > Amphibia > Anura > Ranidae > Rana > Rana muscosa. Next base: position 856,341,913 of record CM055117.1, read on the forward strand.
TAGGTGGTGTAATTGCCATGACACTATAGCACTCTAATATGGCTGTCTTGATCCATCTAGCTATTGTCTTTTTGGACGCTTGTTTACCCTTTAGTTGGCCTGTGTATAAGACAAATAGGGCATCTGATGTTCTAAATTCATTAGTGACTTCTAAATATTGAAGTAGACACCTTCTGACATCAAGAAGACTTAGTTCCTGCTCTTTGCTGTTATTGGGTAAACTGCAAAATGAAGGCAAGACTATATCCTGGGATTTGTGAAAAGTTGACGTCACTTTTGGAGTAAATCCCGGATCTGTTTGAAGGACGATTCGATCGTCGTGAATCTTCAAAAAAGGTTCTCTAACGGATAGAGCCTGTATTTCCCCTATCCTACGTGCCGTTGTGATGGCTACTAGGAAAACTGTTTTAAGAGTCAATAATCTTAAAGATGTATCTTGTAGTGGCTCGAAGGGAGGTTTAATGATTCCCCTGAGGACCACTGACAAATCCCAAGTGGGACATTTTTGTGTCTTGGGCTTTTTGTATTTTGCCAATGCCCTGCAAAAACGAGAGACCAAAGGGTCCTCTTGTAGTGTCCTTTCTAGATACACCGATAGCGCTGCAATCTGTACTTTCAGAGTACTGAGCGCTAACCTAACCCTTTATCAATGCCCTGTTGTAAAAATTCAAGGATGGTGGGTGTATCCATTTTTAGTCTTTTATTTTCAGTGCACCAACTGTTAAATTTTCTCCAGGTCTTTCTGTAGATGGCTCTGGTGTTTGGTTTCCTAACGCTCAGAAGCGTTGTCACCACCTTATCTGAGAGTCCTTTAGATCTCAAGAGGTCCTCCTCAGTAACCAGGCCGCCCATTTGAAACTCTCTTGTTTTAGGCCTGTCAGGGGTCCCTGACACATCAGGTCTTCCCTGTGAGGTAGAAGCCACGGTTCTGCTGCCGAGAGACTGAGGAGTTGAGAGAACCAGGTTCTCTTGGGCCAGTATGGTGCGATCAGTATCAATTTCGTCTGTTCCTGTAGAAACTTCTTTACCACCCGCGGTATCAGATGAACCAGAGGGAAAGCATAGCATAGCATAGCTTGAAGTTCCAAGGGTTTTGTAGAGCGTCTATCCCAAGAGGCTGATCTTGCTGGGTTAGCGAGAAGAAATGTTTCACCTGAGCATTCTTCTGAGAGGCAAACAGGTCTATGTTTGGCATTCCCCAGCGGGCTGTAATTTCCCTGAACACCTCCGGGTGTAATACCCATTCCTCTTGGGAGATCTCCTGGCGGCTGAGGAAGTCCGCTACTTGGTTGTCTTCCCCTTTTAGATGGACTGCTCCTAGTGATAGCAGATTCTCTTCTTCCCACTGGCAAATTTGGTTGGAGATGTGGCTTAGGGATGGGCTTCTTGTGCCCCCTTGCTTGTTCACATAAGCCACTGCTGTGGCATTGTCCGAAAGAATCAGAATGTGACGACTTCTGAGTTGGTTTTGGAAAAACTCCATGGCCTTGGCTATCGCCATAAGTTCTCTCCAGTTCGAAGATGCCTTGGCTTCTTCTGGGGACCATCTCCCCTGAGCAGGTTGCCCTGTTAGGTGAGCTCCCCAACCCCAACTGCTTGCGTCTGTGGTCAATTTCTGTGAGGTCGGAAATGACCAAGCCAGACCCTGATTTAGGTTCGTGTGGATCCTCCACCACCACAGCGACCTTTTTACGGATGTCGGGAGTAAAACTTACATGTCCAGATCTTCTCTTTCGTTTTTTAAGAGAAATACTTGAAGTGACCTTAGATGGTATTTTGCCCACTGGACTGCTGGTATCGATGATATCGTCATCAGACCCAGAACCGACATCAGCTCCCTGATAGATATTGGGAGGTTGTTCTGTATTGAACTCACCCTCTCTTGATGAGGTTTTGGATTTTCTCCTCCGGTAGGGAAGTCTTCTGTTCTATGGAGTTGAGCAGATATCCCAGGAACCGAATGTTCTGAGTGGGACACAGATTGGACTTTTCTACGTTTAGAATCCAGCCTAGTGACTTTAACCACAGTTGAGCTTCTGTGAGGTCTTTTGTCAGCTGTGCTTTCGAAGGCGCTGCAAATAGTAGATCGTCTAAGTATGGTATTACGGTCATCTTTTTTAACCTTAGAGGGGCCAGAGCTTCTGCTAACACTTTGGTGAATATCCTTGGGGACGAAGATAACCCGAAAGGAAGAGCTCTGCTCTGGAAATGATATTCCTTTCCCTCTATCTCCACTGCTAACCTCAGATATTTCTGTGACTCCTGTCGGATGGGAATGTGGAGATATGCATCTCTGAGATCCATGGTCGCCATGAAGGTTTCTGGTTGTAGAATGTTTTTGACCGAAAATATGGACTCCATGCAAAATTTTTTGTATTGAATCGCTTGGTTTAACGGTTTTAAGTTTAGTATTAACCGAAACTTCCCGGAAGGTTTTTTGATCACAAAAATGTGAGAGTAAAAACCCCTTCTTTTTTCCTTCTCTGGGACTGGAGTAAGGACCTTCTGGTCCACCATCTCCCCTATCAACAGTGAAAGAGCCTTGGCTTTCTCTGGATCCCTGGGAAGTCTCGTTACTAGAAATCTCTCTGGAGGATGACAATTGAATTCCAGAGAGTAGCCCCTTGCGATAATGTCCCAAATAAATTGATTGGCTGTGGCCTTCTGCCATTGAGGTAGGAAGGTAGCCAGTCTTCCCCCTACTGGCACTCTGTTGTCATTGTTTGGTAGCTTGGTTAGAAGAGCCAAAGAGGACATTACTCTTTGGTTTCCCCTTGTGACCTGTCCAGTTTTTCTTAGGGTACTCTTTCTTTTCTTCTTGGGGACGATCTCTTTGCCCACGAAAAACCTCTTTTGTGGAGGTTTTCGTTTTTCAGCCGGAAAAGCTTTCTTCCTGTCCGCTGTTCTTTCCAAGGCCTCGTCCAGGCCGGAACCAAAAAGCAAATCCCCAGTAAATGGGAGATTGCACAGCCTTGTTTTGGATGCAGCAACACCTGTCCAGGTCTTCATCCAAATCGCACGTCTTGCTGCAACTGCTAGTCCACCTGACCTTGCTGCTAGCTTGACTGATTCTGCGGATGCATCCGCAATATAACCAACCGCTTTGGAGAGAACTGGAAGTGTATTCAGAATCTCCTCCCTAGGCGTATCATTTTTAATATGGTCTTGCAGCTGTGAGAGCCAAAACTAAGTTTCTTGCCACGCAAGTGGTGGCTAGGGCTGGCTTCAGACTAGCGACACTTGTCTCCCAAGCTCTTTTTAGGATAATGTCGCCCTTTTTATCCATGCCATCTTTTAGGTGTCGCATGTCTTCAAATGCCAATGAAGAATTTTTTGAGACCTTAGAAAGTGGCGCATCCAATTTGGGATTTTTATTCCAAACTTCTTTTGGATCTTCACTAAAAGGAAATCGCTTTTTGTGACTGGCCGCAAAAATGCAAGTTAGACTTACCGGTAACTTGTTTTCCAAGAGTCTTTCAGGACAGCACATCAGAGAGTGGCTCCACCCACTAGGAAACAGGAAACACAATCTCCACCATAATTTAAAAGGAGGCGACTCCCCACATCTCGTCAGTTGTAGTAGAGTACCTCCGGCCCAAGCTGGAACACATAATCAGAATATGGTTAATCACAGCATGTATGTACATTTATATATATATATATCATCCATATATACAAACCAAGAAGGGCGGGTAGCTTGCTGTCCTGAAAGACTCTTGGAAAACAAGTTACCGGTAAGTCTAACTTGCATTTTCCCTTATCGTCTTTCAGGACAGCACATGAGAGGATAATCGAGACTTACCAACTAGGGAGGGACAACAGCCTGCAGGACCTTTCTGCCAAATGCCTGATCATCGGCTGACAGCAGGTCCAGTCTGTAATGATAGACAAATGTCAAATAGCTTGACCACGTAGCCGCCTTACAGATCTGATGTGGGGTGGCACCAGCTTTTTCTGCCCATGTAGTGGCTAGAGCTCGAGTAGAGTGCGCTCGTATTCCCTGTGCAGGAGACAAACCCGTCTGGGAATAAGCTTCAGAAATAGCCAGTTTTAGCCATCTAGCAATTGACCCCTTCGATGCTTGGCGTCCCTTTCTGTTACCAGAAAAAATAACAAATAAAGAGTCCGAAGACCTAAAGTCCTTTGTTATTTCCAAGTAGTGTAATAAAATTCTTCTTACATCTAAGTTATGGAATAAAGTCTCCCTTCTTCCTGAAGGATTTGAACAAAAAGTCGGCAGGATAATTTCCTGCGATCTGTTATGAACTGATGCCACCTTTGGCAAAAACCCTGGATCTGTTTTAAGCACAATCCTGTCTGGGTAAATTAACATAAAAGGTTATTTTATTGAAAGAGCGTGTAGTTCACTGATTCGTCTCGCAGTCGTAACTGCAACTAAGAATACCGTTTTAAGAGTCAAATCTTTCAACGAGATTGTCTGTAAGGTTCTTTCGTGAAGGCTTGCAAAACTACTGACAGGTCCCATTTAGGAAAATGTTTAGTAGGCACTGGCCTGGCTCTAGTAAGTGACCTAAAGAATCTTGTGATCAAAGGAACTGAGGAAATTGGTTTTTCCAGGTATACTCCCAGGGCAGCCACTTGCACTTTGAGAGTGCTAATTGCAAGACCTTTGTCCACACCATTTTGTAGAAACTCCAGAATCGACACAATGTCTTCTAGGGTTCGGTTTGATGATTGACACCAACTGTTGTAGACTTTCCAAACCTTTGCGTAGATATCTCTAGTTACTCTCTTTCTACTGGCGAGTAAAGTAGATACTAGAGGCTCTGACAGTCCTTTGTTCCTTAATAACTGCTCCTCAGATACCAAGCCGTGAGGCTTAGTCTGGCTACATCCGGGTGGTACACTGGGCCCTGAAGTAGCAAGTCCTGTCTGAGAGGAAGCTGCCAGAAAGGTTTGATCATCATTTGTAGGATGGAGGAAAATCAGGCTCTTTTCGGCCAGAACGGAGTGACCAGGATTACTGATACCTTTTCCTTCTGTATCTTTCTCAATACCAGAGGGATTAGCTGAAAAGGAGGGAAGGCATAACCCAGATGGAAGTTCCAGGGATGTGCCAAGGCATCTATCCCTATTGATCTGCTGTCTCGGTGCAGAGAGAAGAATTGAGGGAGCTGGGTGTTTTCTTTTGATGCAAACAGATCTACCTGAGGACATCCCCACTTTTTGGTGATCAGTGAGAATATCTCCGGATTCAGGCTCCACTCTGCCTTTTGAATTCTCTGTCTGCTCAAGAAGTCTGCTACTTCGTTCAGCGTGCCTTTGAGATGCACTGCTGACAGGGAGAGTAAATGCTTCTCTGCCCACTCTAGGATTTCTGATGACAGCAACAGTAGAGCTTTGCTCCTTGTGCCCCCTTGTTTGTTCAGGTATGCCACTGTGGTGACATTGTCTGAAAAAATCTGCACATGGGACCCTTGGAGGTTTGGAGAGAAGGCAGCTAAAGCTAGAGCAACTGCTTTTAACTCCCTCCAGTTTGAGGACCTTCCTGCTTCGGATTTGGACCAAACTCCCTGTGCTATGTTTTGATCCCAGTGGGCTCCCCATCCCCAACTGCTGGCGTCTGTCGTGACCCTTACTTCTGTCGGAAAGGACCAAAGCAGGCCCCTTGACAGAACTGCCTGATTCCTCCACCACCAAAGAGTCCTCTTGACCCTGGTGGGAAGTTTTACTTTTGTGTCTAAGGTTTCTGGGCTGTGAACCTATACCTGAAGAAGAAAACTCTGGAGGGGCCTGAAATGGAGCCTCGCCCTTTGAATGGCCGGCATTGTTGAGGTTAAGGTACCCAGGACTGACATAATCCTCCTGATTGATACCTCCTGGTTTGTCTGAAGACTGGCTACTACACGCAAGACCTTGTCTTTCTTTTCTTCTGGGAGAAAAATCCTTTGCTCTACAGAATCTATCAGATAACCTAGAAACTGAACTCTTTGAGCAGGATTGAAATTTGATTTTTGAGTGTTTACAATCCAGCCCAAGGCTTCCAGATGACTGCGGGCCTTGGTTAGATCTACCTGCAACCTCTCTCTGGAAGGGGCAAAAATTAGGAGGTCGTCCAGGTAAGGGATGACCGAGATTCCCTGTAGACGGAGAGGAGCTAGAGCTTCCGCCATTATCTTGGTGAATATCCGCGGAGCGGATGATAGACCAAACGGGAGGGCCTTGAATTGTAAATGAAGCACCTCCTTCCCCATATTTATTGCCAACCTTAGGTATTTTTGAGACCGAGGGGCTATGGGCACATGCAGGTATGCGTCTCTTAAGTCGATTGACGCCATGAAGCATCCTTTGACTAAGAGATTTCTCACCGAAAAAATGGAGTCCATGCGGAACCGCCTGTATTGGACTGACTTGTTTAACGGTTTTAAATTGAGAATGAGATGGAAGCTTCCTGATGGTTTCCTTATCAGGAAGATTTGGGAATAGAAACCCTGGTAACGTTCCTCTGGAGATACCTGAACCACAACACCCTGTCTCATAAGATCCTCCAAGAGGTTTTTCATGGCTAGGGCCTTTGTTGTGTCCCTTGGCAGGTTTGTTACACAGTATCTTTCTGGAGGAAGATCCGAAAGTTCTATTTTGTATCCCTGGGCCAGCGTGTCCAAGATAAATGTGTTTTCCGTCACGCTTGCCCAAAGAGGAAGGAATTTCTGAAGCCTTCCCCCCACAGGCAATGACAAGTCATTGCGTTTTATTGGTTGGCGCAGGAGGATTGAAGAGGACATTCCCTCTGCCTTTACCTTTTTGCGCCGACCAATTCTTTCTTTTTTCTTGGGGCCTGCTTCCCTGATCCTGATCTTTTTGAGGTCGAAAAAAACGCTTAACTGGTTGTTTTTTCTTTTTAACAGGAAAGGACTTCGTTTTGTCCGCTGTCCTATCTAAAATAGAATCCAGATCAGGACCGAACAAAAGATCTCCAAAAAAAGGAATTCCACATAACCTACTTTTGGAAGCTGCGTCCCCTGGCCATGTCTTAAGCCATAGAGCTCTCCTGACTGAGTTGGTTAAGGCCCCAGATATGGCTGACATCCTAATTGATTCTGCAGAAGCGTCAGAAATATAAGCCACAGCTGCTGCTAGGGTAGAAAAAGAATCAAGGATCTCCTACTTAGGTGAGTCTGCTATAATATGAGCTTTAAGCTGATTAAGCCAGAACTCCATGTTTCTAGAAACACAGGTAGTAGCCATATCTGGTTTAGGCCTGGTTCACACTGGTCCGACAAACGCTCCGACATTGGGAGCTCATGTCGCATGACGTGTGAAAATCAATGTTTCCCTATGAGAGCCGTCTTTTTTTTGTTTAATATATTTTTATTGAGAAGCTATGTAGATACAACAATAGAAACAGATACAAAGAAAATGGTACGTCGGGTTAGAAAACAAAGGAGAGTCAACCCGTTTTAGAATGAAAACATCTTGAGTAACCCAAGTACAATGAAATAAACAACTCAAATTAACAAATATAGAAGAGAGGAGGAAAAAGGAGGAAGAAAAGGTGAAAAAAAGGGGGGGCTAGGAGAGAGGGGGCAAGGGAGGAGGAAGCAGGAAGGGGAGAGGGGAGGCTGGCATACTTGGCAGTAGCAATGAGCAAATATCAAATACGTTTACAGTAGGAAGATCTTAGAGGGAGGTTAGTGCCTCTACAGTCAATATAAATGTAACAAAAACGGTATCAGGAATAGCGGTTAAGCTATGTAAGAAGCTTGGGCAGCTCAAGGGGAAGAGGAGATAATGTCTTTGTAGCATTGGGTGGAGAGGAAGGAGGACCAAGGTGCCCAGGTTAGGTTATGCTGTTTAGTAGTGTCTCTCGCAATGTGGGTAAGTTCCTCCATGAGACATACTTCTGAAACTTTTTGTATCCAGGTCTTTATGGATGAAGTTGTGGGTTGGCCCCAGAGGGTAGGTATGAGAGCTTTAGCAGTATTGAGGAGATGTGGCGTGAGTGTACGTTTATATCTTCCTATGGACATCGAGGTAGCGTGAAAGAGGACTATCCACGGATCCATAGGTAATCTAACTTTGGTGACTTGGTGAATCAGGTCTAGTACTGCAGTCCAGTAAGGGCGAATAAGGGGGCAAAACCACCATATGTGGGCATGAGTGGCATTTTGACCACAATTCCTCCAGCATAGCGGGGAGTTAATAGGGAATAGGGATGGACAAACATCTCCCGGGACGGTTCGCGAACGCGGGTAAATGTTCGCGAACCGCGGGTTCGCGGCGGGCCCCATTCATTTCAATGGGAGGCGAACATTAAAAACCTCCATGTTATATTTGCAGCCACAAAATAATTACTAGCTGTGCACACATAGTCCCACAACATGGACAATGACATAACAGAAGTATTAAGCAAATTTGAGATCGACAACGACAAGCATTCTTTTTTTATCTGAAATTTTTTGTCAATTCAGGAGCGCATAAAGGCCATGGAAGAGACGCAAGGCCAGGCTATGAAGGGGGTGCATGAGATGATCCTGCTATTGGAAAAGTTGCCATAAATGTTTTTTTTTTTTTTTATAAGTTGTATAAATCGTTTATACAGTTATAACTTTTATTTCGTTTTTTGTAATATTGCTCGGTTTTATTGTAATAGCTCGGCCTAAATCAGCCGGAACTGACAGCAGCCGGTAAATACATGTCAAATACATATAGGGTCCATTCACACGTCTGTAAAATGGGTCCGCATCCGTTCCACAATTTAGCGGAATTGATTTTCAATTCCAGTCTGAAAAATTAGGCATTCACAGCCTGGATAAAGAAGTAAGTGTCGGCCAGTACAGGCCCCAAAAATTAGCCAACAGGCATTCATCTGACAGCAAAGAACTTTAAATTCTGTGGCTGGAGGTACATTAGGCATTCACAGGATAAATACGTTTCGGGCACTACAGGCCCCAAAAATTAGGCATTCAACGAACATAAAAGGCCTTTTATGCCGCTGTATTTACCCAAGAAGACAAGGACCATAAATAATTGTTATAGGTGGTGGTGGATATTTGTGGCCTGTCATGAGGAATTTGAATAAAACATGGTCTACTGGTCACATGTGTTGAATTCCTCAGAGATCCATGCCTCATTCATTTTTATAAATGTGAGGTAGTCAACACTGTTGTGAGCTAAGCGAGTGCGCTTATCGGTCACGATCCCCCCTGCTGCGCTGAACGTCCTTTCGGACAGGACACTGGACGAGGGGCAAGCCAACAGTTCCATTGCAAATTGTGCAAGCTCTGGCCAGAGGTGAAGCCTGCCCACCCAGTAGTCCAGGGGTTCATCACTTCTCAGAGCGTCCACATCGGCCGTTAATCCGATGTAGTCGGACACCTGTCGGTCTAGGCGTTCCCTGATGCTGGATCCGGATGAGACCTGTCGATGGGTCGGCTGAAAGAATGATCTCATATCAGAAGTGACCAAGACATCTTCAAACCGCCCTCTTCTTGCAGGCGCTGTTGGATTGGTATCCACAACTGTTCCTCTGGAAGTGGAAATTCCTCTGCCAGCGCACGCAAAAGCAGAATGCAGCATTTCTCGAAGCAAGGCCTGGAAGTGCTCCATTCTGACAGCCCTCTGTGATAGTGGTAACATTTCTGCCATTTTTTGTTTGTACCGGGGGTCCAAGTACGTTGCCACCCAGTAATGGTCCTTGCCCTTTATGCTTTTTATACGGGGGTCCCTCTTAAAACACTGGAGCATGAAGGCTCCCATTTGCACTAAACTGGAAGCAGTGTGGTGGCCTGGCTCCTGCTCGTCATCATCCAGGATAATGTCGTCCTCGATCTCCTCCCCCCATCCACGAACAACAACAGCAGGGATCCCAGAAAGGTTTAAAGCATGCTCTTCTTGCTCCTCCTCATCCGCCCCGGCACCATCCTCCTCTGACTCCTCTTCAGACTCCTGTTGTTGACTTGTCTCAGATAGAGTAGCCCCCCCTGGGAATTCATCCAGCATTGCGACTTCCTCATCTTCCTGCTCCTCGACGGCTTGATCAATGACACGACGCAATGCACGCTCTATAAAGAAGGCATAAGGTACGATGTCACTGATGGCACCATGGCTGCGACTGACCAGTTTGGTGATCTCATCAAATGGCCGCAAAAGTCTGCCTGCGTCGCGCATGAGCAGCCACTGACGCGGTGAAAAAAAACCAAGATCCCCAGAACCTGTTCTGGCGCAGAGTTCGTACAGGTAGTCGTTAACTGCACGTTTCTGCTGGAGCAGCCTATTAAGCATATACAAGGTTGAGTTCCATCGCGTCGGGCAGTCACAAATAAGACGTCTGACCGGCAGATTGTGTCGCCGCTGAATGTCAGCAAGGCGAGCCATGGCCGTGTAAGATCTTCTGAAATGGCCCGAGATTTTCCTTGCCTGCCGCAAGACGTCCTGGACCCCAGGGTATTTGACAACGAATCGCTGCACGACCAAGTTCAAGACGTGTGCCATGCATGGCATGTGTGTAATTTTGCCCTGTTTCAACGCGCTCAGCAGATTGGCACCGTTGTCGCACACCACTTTACCAACTGTCAAATTGAGCGGTGTTAGCCACTGATCTGCCTGTGAACGCAAAGCTGAAAGGAGTGCAGGGCCAGTGTGGCTCTTGGCTTCCAGGCACAACAGACGCAGCACAGCATGGCAACGTCTCACCTGGCATGTCGAATAGGTTCTGGGGATCTTGGGCGGCGCAGCGGAAGAGACGGTATCAGCGGAAGAGGAGGAGTCAGCCGAGGAGGAGAGAGAGGATGGAGTAGGAGGAGAAGAAGAGGCAGGCCTGCATGCAATCCGTGGCGGTAAAACCAAATCTACACGGGTGCCACGGGTTACATGCTTGACGGCCGTCAGAAGGTTCACCCAGTGGGCAGTAAAAGTAATATACCTTCCCTGCCCATGTTTGCTAGACCACGTGTCTGTGGTCAGATGTATCTTCGCACCGACACTGTGTGCCAGAGATACATTCACTTGCCGCTGAACATGGCCATATAGCTCTGGGATGCCCTTCTGGGAAATATTTCCTTCCTGGGACCTTCCATTGTGGTGTTCCAATGGCCACAAATTTTCGAAAGGCCTCTGAGTCCACCAGTTTATATGGCAGTAGTTGGCGGGCTAGGAGTTCTGACAAGCCAGCGGTCAACCGTTGGGCAAGAGGGTTATCCGGCGTCATCATTCTTTTACGCTCGAACATTTGTCCCACGGAAGCCTGCCTTTTTCCAGATAAACTTGGGGACGTGATGATGGAAGGTGGAGTGGAGGACAACTGTGAAGAGAGAGGAGAAGTAGTAGAAGAGGCTGGACGGTGAGAGCCTGGAGTTTGGCTTTGTGGGTTCTGACGGCGTTGCTCCCACTGGGCTCGGTGATGGGAGTTCATGTGCCTTCTTAAGGCGGTCGTCCCTAGGTGAGTGTTGGGCTTACCGCGACTTATGCGTTGACTGCAAAGGCTGCAGATAGCAACACTATTGTCAGCAGCGGACACTTTAAAAAAAGCCCACACTGCGGAGCCATGTGCCGGAGTCCTGGGAGCGCCAGATGTGACCGTACATGGTTGATGGCTCGCTCTGAGTCCTGATACATTAGCAGTCTTGTTTGTCACTCCTGTGCAATGTAAGTTCCGCCTACCTTTCCTCCCTATCTGCTGGTCCATCTCTCCCTCTGAACTCCCCTCCTGGTCCTCTCTTGTGGGCACCCACGTGACATCCATAGACACATCATCATCTACGTCACCTTCCCCACCACTAACATTAGAGATCTCAGAGTAGGCAGCAACAGCGGGGACCAACATCCTTGGGCTGATCTGGGTACTGTCGTCAGACTGCTGAGTGGCGGTTGTTGCTACCTCCTCTTCCTGATCCAATGTCAAGAATGCCTGCGCATCAGAGAAGTCTTGTGATGGATTGGAAAATAATTCCTGTGACTCAAGCGGAGGGTATATGGTGGCGGTGGTGTTGGTGGTAGTGTCTTTGGGGGTGCACACAGCAGAGAGTGAAGAGGGTGCAGATAGAGAGGATGAGGAGGGTGCAGAAGAGTAAGGCTGAGTGAGCCAGTCAACCAAGTCTGGTGTGTCCTTTGACGTAATCGAACGCACCTTCTGCAACTTCCCACTTTGGCTCCGGCCTGGTGCTCCTGCCCTACCACCCCTGCGGAAGGGCCTGCCTCTTCCTCTGTCTGTCATCTTTTTAAATGACCCTGTGACAAAAGGCTGTAGAGAAGGGCAGTATATGTGGAAGAAGGTATATAACACCCCGCTTCAAACTGTCGTTTTCGGGGGCCACTGGTCTATCACAGCAGTTATAATACTTTTTTCTAATTGCGTTTGTCACTCTTTGTAGTATCGCTGCAGAACCTCTCAGCAGTCACAATGCTGCACAGTAGAAATGCACTATACTATTCTTCCTATATGTGAAAGTTTTTTATGCGTGTATTAGACCCCTATATACTGCACACCAAATAGTACACACCTATACCAGTCCTTAAAATTAACTTTTGGGGAGCTTTATTGGTTAGCGATTTTAGTCCCTAGTCTGTGCCTGCGACACACAGCGGCAATTTCTACCTAAACCGAGAAAAGAGCTGCAGCACAACCGCTCAGAAGCTGTACAGTAGAAATTCTGCACAGTTGAAATGCACTATATATTATATAGTATAGTATATATTATATAGTATGTTTGAAAGTTTTTTATGCGTGTATTAGACCCCTATATACTGCACACCAAATAGTACACACCTATACCAGTCCTTAAAATGAACTTTTGGGGAGCTTTATTGGTTAGCGATTTTAGTCGCTAGTCTGTGCCTGCGACACACAGCGGCAATTTCTACCTAAACCGAGAAAAGAGCTGCAGCACAACCGCTCAGAAGCTGCACAGTAGAAATGCTGCACAGTTGAAATGCACTATATATTATATAGTATAGTATATAGTAGGGGTGCGGAAATTAACGATTAATTGTTCGATTAATCGTTAATTTCTTTGATCGATCAAAAAATGTTTGATCGATGACGATCCGCGGAGTGAGCTCCGCGGTCTCGTCCATAGGAAAGGCCGCGGCTTCGGCCTAGCTCCGGAGCACGGCGGCCATCTTGGTCCACCCTGCGGCAGCCTAGTAGCGGCGCGCTGACGTCATCATCAGCCGCCTGCTTGTGCCGTCTACTCTGCGGACCGTTCTACCTGGATCTTAAGGTATGGGGGAGATGTGGACATTACGGGGGAGATGTGGACAATGACATTACAGTGGGAGCACATGTGGGCATTACATTATGGGGGGAGATGTGGACATTACGGGGGAGATGTGGACATTACAGTATGGGGGGGAGATGTGGACATTATGGGGGAGATGTGGACATTACGGGGGAGATGCGGACATTACGGGGGAGATGCGGACATTACAGTATGGGGGGAGATGTGGACATTACGGGGGAGATGTGGACATTACAGTATGGGGGGAGATGTGGACATTACAGTATGGGGGGAGATGTGGACATTACGGGGGGAGATGTGGACATTACGGGGGGAGATGTGGACATTACGGGGGGAGATGTGGACATTACGGGGGGAGATGCGGACATTACGGGGGGAGATGCGGACATTACGGGGGAGATGCGGACATTACGGGGGAGATGCGGACATTACGGGGGAGATGTGGGCAGTATGTGGGGAGATGCGGACATTACAGTATGGGGGGAGATGCGGACATTACAGTATGGGGGGAGATGCGGACATTACAGTATGGGGGGAGATGTGGACATTACAGAATGGGGGGAGATGTGGACAACTAACAAACTAACTTTCTACGTTTTTCTTAAAGCTTAATAAAAAAAAATTCTTGTAAAAACAGTATGTGCGTTATAATTAATCAAAATTAGTCGATTAATCGATTAAAAAAAAAAAAAACGATTAATCGAACAAGAAAATTTTAATCAGTAACAGCCCTAGTATATAGTATATATTATATAGTATGTTTGAAAGTTTTTTTTATGCGTGTATTAGACCCCTATATACTGCACACCAAATAGTACACACCTATACCAGTCCTTAAAATGAACTTTTGGGGAGCTTTATTGGTTAGCGATTTTAGTCGCTAGTCTGTGCCTGCGACACACAGCGGCAATTTCTACCTAAACCGAGAAAAGAGCTGCAGCACAACCGCTCAGAAGCTGCACAGTAGAAATGCACTATATTATTCTTCCTAGAGTATTTTATGCGTGTAGTACACCCCTATTTACTGCACACAAAATAGTACACCTATACCAGTCCGTAAAAGGACTTTTGTGGACTGTACACCTATACCAGTCCTTAGAAGGACTTTTGTTTTAGTAGAGTCTGTCCCTGCTAGTACACACACAGCAACCTTCCTACACTGACTAAAGACAGCTGCAGAACCGCACTATACTATTCTTCCTAGAGTATTGTATGTGTGTAGTACACCCCTATTTACTCCACACAAAATAGTACACCTATACCAGTCCGTAAAAATAGGATTTTTTACTCACCGTAAAATCCTTTTCTCTGAGTCCATGGACCGACACAGCTTCTCTATTGACAAAGTGGGTATTATCCGTTAATTAGGAGTGACTAGGCAGAAAAACTTGTAAAAAGTGTTGCATCGGGGGCGTGGCCTGGATAGCAATGGGATAGGTCGCATGTGATGTGAGCTCCGTCTGCCCATACTCCTAACCTACCATCCTGCCTGCATCCTGCTCGGTTCCTGCCATCCCCTACATCCGAGGACGTGTCCTGCTTTCCCTGCGGTTCCTGAAACCTGTTAGCCCGCTGGTTTGCCGCCACTGCCGTCGCGGCGCTTCCCGGTCCTCTGCTTCAGGAAAGGCCCCGGCTTCGGCCTAGCTCCTGGTTCGGCGGCCATCTTGGCCCTCCCGACGGCGGCCCTGGACACTTCTCCTTGCCTCCCTGGGCGCACTGGGCTCCATCCTCTTCTACATCGGCCCCCGGATTACCTGCTGTAGCTGCTGGGGTGTCTTTGCACTCTACACCTGCTGTGTGAGCGGACCACGGTCTCGGCCTGACTCCCGGAACGGCGGCCATCTTGCTCCACCCGGAGACATCTTTGGCAAGTATTACAGGCCTCCCTGACTCCCCTGAGCTCAGATTCCCCTGCATACAGCCTGTTGCCATTACAGCTGCTTGAGAGTGACCTGCTGCCTACGTTGGGCCGTCCCTGGGCAGCGGAGGGGGGGGGAGGTTGTGGAGGACCCGGCCTCCTTAACAGCGGCCATATTGGTGCACCCAGGGATCTTCCCTGTCGCCTTACAGCATGTCTCCGTCTAAAAATAATTCTGAAGCCATCGATAAACTGGCCAGATACCGCAGGCTTGAGGAGGGGGATCGGCAGGTCAGAGACGGCGCTGCTGCTATCCTGGATGCGGATCACTCTGTGGTGGCTACTAACAAATTACTGGATGCCATCGCCATGTGCCAGAGCACGCTTACCACCAAGATCGAGGAGGTAAAAATTGATGTGTCCCTTATCCGGCAGGATCTCTCTACCCTCAGGGACCGCGTGACGGAGACGGAGACCCGTATTAGCAGAGCAGAGGATATCTTACACCCTTTACAACATACCACCGATGAGGTGCGCCGCCAGTTACATCAGATTAGCGCAAAACAGGATGACATGGAAAATCGCCTTCGGAGATGTAACCTCCGCTTCATCGGTCTTCCTGAG
This sequence comes from Rana muscosa, assembly GCA_029206835.1. Lineage (NCBI taxonomy): Eukaryota > Metazoa > Chordata > Amphibia > Anura > Ranidae > Rana > Rana muscosa. Next base: position 856,357,594 of record CM055117.1, read on the forward strand.
TCTGCTGAGGGCACCGATCCGGAGAGCTTCCTTGAAAACCTCCTAACCTCAACCTTCGGCAGAGACGCATTTTCGGTAATGTTTGCAGTGGAGAGAGCTCATCGAATCCCTGGCCGCCCTCCTCCCCAAGGAGCTCCACCGCGTACCCTGATAGCGAAGTTCCTTAATTTCAGGGATCGCGACAAGATCCTCCGCCTAACCAGAGAGAAGGGGAATATCCCCCATACCAACGCTCGTGTTGCCGTCTTCCCGGACTTCTCCAATGAGGTGCAACGGCAGCGGTCCAGGTTCCAGGATGTTAAGAAGCGCCTCCGCACTCTACACCTCAAATACGCCATGCTGTACCCTGCAAAGCTTCGTGTGGAGTGCGACGGTCGGACCCACTTCTTCGAGGACCCAGAGTCTGCATCCACTTGGATTGACCGGAGAGATCGGCGAGATTGAGCATACCGCGCTGTCTGGGAGCTGTGAGTACTTTTCTTTTCTCTCCCCTGCCGCCCCCTGTGCCGGTGGCACTCCCTGTTCGTGCCCTGGTGATTCGCCTCACGGTTGCTCTGTTGCTGGTGAGTGCCCTCCGCCGGGACGGGGGAGACAGACCTAAAAGCCTTTTCCGCCCCTCCTTGGATCTCACAGCGTGCTCGCCACCTTCGGGTGATCTAACTGTTAATTCCCCGTTCTCCCCACGCGTGGGAGATGCTTGTAGAGGGCAGCTTACCGAACGTTGCTGGAACTTCCTATCCTACTTTACGTACCACCCTGATGGCAGGCGGGGCTCCCTTCTGCACGGCTGCAATGGTGTTGTGCTTTTGTGGCCCCTACACCCCATGCACTTCTCAGAGAAGAAGTCGTCCCCCTAGGTTCTCTATGGACTTTTTTCACTCCCCCCGTTTACCTGATTGTTTTTTCCTCTTTTTTTGTTTTCTGTTCATCACAGGTATCTATGTCCCTTTGAAATTAAGTCCCTCGCCTCCAATGCTTTTTTCACGTTGGATGTCCCCGGTTGATACCTGGTTTTGGGATACTATGTTCATGCCGAGTTGGGGTGGCACTGGACTGGGAGGGAGGGGAAATGTTTTGGCCGTTTTTTATTTGCCACTATGTTCACAATTGTTCATTTCTGCTAAAGGTACTATGTCATTGTCATACATGCACTATCAATATTGGTTGCTGATATGTTCTGTACTGTCTGATGTGTCCTTATCTGCTCTGCTGTCCTGGTTTGGCTGCGGTCTATTATACACACCATATACCCACCATGAGTTCCCTGAAGTTCCTCACGTGGAATGTTAGAGGCTTACGCAATAAGATCAAACGCACAGCGGTCCTGACATTTCTCAAATCTCAGAGAGCTGACATTATCACACTGGTCGAGACCCACGTCACGGGCCACTTGCAATCCTCCCTTAAAAAACCTTGGGTGGGGTGGGCTTATCATGCCACTCACACCTCATATTCCAGAGGAGTATCGGTCCTGGTTGCCAAACGGGTACCTTTTGAGCTTATACTGCTCCGCACGGATCACCAGGGCAGATATGTGTTTATGCACGCCACCATTAATGGGTCTCCTATCCTGCTACTTGCCTGCTATATTCCCCCCCGTACAACTCAGCTGTAATTCAGGAAGGCCTTGCCTTTATGACACAATACCCCTCCGTACCGGCAGTGTGGATGGGGGACTTTAATATGACCCTGATCCCCGCTCTGGACCGTCTGGGCACACTGGATCCCCCCCTTAACCCACCGACCCATACCAGACTGCACCGCATAATGACCGACTTTGCTCTTGTCGACACTTGGCGCCACAGACACCCGCACACTAAAGTCTTCTCATGCTTTTCAGCCAGTCATAACACAATGTCACGAATTGATTTTGTTTTTATCTCAATGTCCCTGCTGCCTAAGTTAGGAGATGTGGGCTTTGCTCCGAGAGTACTCTCGGATCACGCCCCCTACTGGGTCACGATTCAGCTCCTGAGGGCTTCCCCTGCTCCTTCTTGGCGGCTAAACCCGTTCTGGCTGACTGCCCTGCAGGACCAGGATGACATCCCCACAGAATTGCAATACTATTTTACGGCCAACAGGGACACTGCCGCGCATGATGTGGTGTGGGAAATGTTTAAACTTCACGCTCGTTCCCTACTTTCCACACGTATTAACAGGCTTAAACGGTCATCAACATTTATTGTCCAGCAGGCTGCGGAGTACCTGCAGGTGCTGGAGGAGGCGTTCCACCGGGACCCCTCGCCCAGCGCGGCCAATAATCTAAAGATTCAGGCGCGCCAGGTCTCCCAATTGCACATAGAGAAGGCTAAACAACGTATCTTCTTCTGTAGACAGAGGGTGTTTGAGTATGGAGAGAGATCAGGCAAATTGCTCGCATATCTCGCCCACTTGGATATGCGTCCCCCTGTGGTGGTGTCCTTGACCGACCCGCAGGGGAACGACATCACCGATCCGCAATTGGTGGCGGAGGAATTTGGGAGATTCTACCGTGCACTTTACACTTCCAGGGTCGCCCACACTCCCCAAGACACCAGGGACTACCTAGCGGGAGTTCAATTCCCTAAACTGACAGACGACCAGCTTGAAATTCTGGAAGCCCCTATTACTGAGGAGGACATCTCCGAGGCCATTTCCTGTCTGGCCTCATCCAAGGCCCCAGGATTGGATGGCCTACCTCTTGAATTCTATGCCACCTACTCCGAAATCCTAATCCCTGAACTTAAGTACCTGTATAAATCTATTTTTGACTCAGGAGTTCTACCCCCATCTATGCGAGAAGCCCAAATAGTCGTAATTCCCAAACCCGGAAAGGACCCTAAATACCCGGAGTCGTATAGGCCCATTTCCCTGTTACAGGTAGATATTAAAATATTAGCTAAGATTCTAGCCTCCCGCCTTAACCAGGTTATTCTGTCATTGATACACCCTGACCAAACCGGCTTTATGCCAGGGAAGAACACGGCCATGAATATTCGCCGCCTATTCATGAATATTCAGGGGTCCCATGATGAAATTGGCTCGAGGGTTGTGGTGGCGCTGGATGCCGCCAAGGCCTTCGACTCCGTGGAGTGGAGCTACCTGTGGGAGTGTCTCTCAAGATTTGGATTTGGCCCCAGCTTCATTCGCTGGGTCCAACTCCTCTATCAATCCCCGAGGGCCAGAGTGTTTGTGAACGGTTGGCTTTCTGACCAGTTCCCGCTGGAGAGGGGGACCCGGCAGGGCTGCCCCCTTTCCCCCATGCTTTACGCATTGGCTGTGGAGCCGGTGGCCATAATGGTCCGTGCGGACACTTGCATCCGAGGTCTCAGGATGGGGAACCTGGAAGAAAAGATTGGGATGTATGCCGACGACACACTTTTGTATCTGGCGGACTCCGGTCCTTCTCTTATAGCAGCCCTCCAGTCCATAGAACGTATGGGTGGCCATTCGGGTCTGAGTATTAATTGGGCTAAGTCCCAGATCCTTCCGATTGACCATTTCCCCCCCTCGTTCGCGTCCCCTCCTCTGGCTCTTCCAAGGGTCTCCCAGATTAAATACCTTGGCGTACAGGTCACCAGATCGCTCTCAGATTATAAACTACTGAACATTGAACCCCTGTTTGCTCTGATCAAGAACAAGACGCAGACTTGGGCCAGACTACCCCTGGGTGTTATGGGTCGCGTCAGCTTGGTTAAGATGATACTCCTTCCCAAGATACTCTATTTGGTCTGGCATGCTCCCCTCTATATACCACAAAAATTTTTCAGGACAATTGAATCCATCCTGAATTCATTTATTTGGGGTCATGGCAGACACAAATTATCCTGGAGAATCCTGAAGAACCCTGTGACGTTGGGAGGAGCTGCTCTCCCTGACTTTCAGGATTATTATTTTGCCTCCCAGCTGTCCCACTTCTATTATTTTGATAAACATGAACTAACGAGATACCAGACACTACTCTGTGAGCACCCAGATGACTCGGCCCACACCCCACTTCAATCGGTCCTGAGAGCCCCATTGACAAGACGCCCCCCCCCAACACACAGCAGACATGTTGACTCACCACCGGAGGGTATGGCGGGCGGCACTGCAGAGAACTGGGACCCCAAGGGTACACTCTCATACCCCTCTCTGGTACAATACATGCTTGCCAGAATTATTGTCCATTCCGGACCCCGCGGCGTGGATACGCCATGGGATCTTATACATACACCAGATCATGACTAATTCAGGCCTTAAATCATTCCAAATGCTGAAGGACGAATTTTCCCTCCCCAATTGCCTGTTTTTCAGGTATTTGCAACTCCGCCACGCCATACAGGCCCAGTTTTCTGGCTCTTGCCCGTCCCTGGCAGTTCCCTCCATAGTGGACACAGTCACGGGTAATGTGCCTGCTAAGCTCATCTCCACTTTGTACTCCGCCATTCGTCTCCCTAGCACCACAGCATTGGCCTATACTGCTAAGACTAGATGGGAGGCGGATGTTGGACTTATAGAGGATGGGGACTGGGGCGAGATTTTGGAGGACGTGAAAAAGGTTTCCCCCAAGCTGTCGGACCGCCTCACACAGCTGTACATTATACATAGAACATATCTGACCCCTCAGAGAGTGGCACGTTTCAGGCCCACGTACAATCCGGGATGCCGCCTCTGTGACCATACCCCGGGCTCCTTTTACCACCTCATATGGTTCTGTCCCACCATTCAGGCATATTGGACACAGGTGATACGCTTCCTACACGATCAGATGGGCTCCCCTGCTACCCTTGACCCAAAGATGTGCCTACTTGGCCTGTTGCCAGACTTGGATGCCGACAAACCCCTCCGTACCTTTTTACATGAGACGCTATTCTTGGCAAGAAAAGTAGTGGCCCGTAATTGGATGCAGGCCCTGCCCCCTACAATTCAGTGCTGGAAAAAGGCGGTTAACGATGCTCTCCCATATAAAAAACTGATTTATGTACATAGAGGGTGTCCGCTAAAGTTTGAGAAGGTCTGGGACAGATGGATGGCGGATGGTGAAACGTGTACTTGACATGTCGATTTTTTATTTTTGTTGTATACCGGTTTTACTTTCACTGCTGTTATTATCTTTGTGACACACAGATGCTTCACTGTGTTCATGTATGTACTATTATATTGGCCATACTGGCTTATGTTGATTTATGTACCATGCATACTTTTCAATAAAGTTGGTTTCCAATTAAAAACGTGTTGCATCACACCTTCTACAGTACCGCCCAGGGGGCGGACCCTCTGGGTATACCCTCTCAGTCTGCATCTTCGCAGATCAGTTCGTCAAAAAGCAGTACAAACTTAAAAGGAGGGGTGGGTGCTGTGTCGGTCCATGGACTCAGAGAAAAGGATTTTACGGTGAGTAAAAAATCCTATTTACTCTTTCGTCCATGGACCGACACAGCTTCTCTATTGACAAAGTGGGACGTCCCAAAGCAGTGTCAGAGAAAAAACGAGGGGTGGTAACAGCATAAAAATAAACTTCACCCCAAACACAAAACAGCACTCCTCCAACGGAGGAGTTGCAACTCTAAACAGCCGCTTGCAAAACCTTGCGGCCAAAAGAGGCATCCGAAGATGCACCTACATCAATTTTGTAGAATTTTGTGAAAGTGTGAGCGGACGACCAAGTCGCCGCTTTACATAATTGGGAAACAGACGCTTGATGTCGGAAAGCCCAAGAGGCACCTATTGCCCTGGTCGAATGCGCCGTGACAGGAAAGGGGGGCGCCTGACCCTTTAAGGCGTAAGCCTGGATTACTATCTGTCGGATCCACCTAGAGATGGTGGCCGATGAGACTGCTTGGCCCTTCTTGGGACCAGCCACCGAAACAAACAGTGAGTCTGACTTCCGGAACAGGGAAGTAGCAGACAGGTATACTCTCAAAGCTCGGACAACGTCCAAGGAATGCAACGCCGACTCCTTAGGATTCGACGGCTGAGGACACAAGGATGGAAGTACAATGTCTTCGTTGAGATGAAAAGCCGAAACGACTTTCGGAAGAAAGGAAGGCTGCGGCCGCAGCACCACCTTATCCTTGTGGAAAATCAAATAGGGAGCCTTGCAGGACAAGGCTGCCAGCTCAGAGACTCGTCTAACTGACGTAACAGCCACCAAAAAGACCACTTTCTGAGAAAGTGTCAACAGGGGAATATCTCTAATATTCTCAAACGGTGCCTTCTGAAGCACCGAGAGGACCAGGTGCAAGTCCCACGGAGGTAACGGGGGATGGACCGGAGGGGCCACCTGTCGGACCCCCTGCACAAATGTACTCACGAGAGAGTGAGTCGCCAGGGGTCGCTGAAAAAAGACAGCCAGGGCAGATATCTGTCCCTTAAATCGTACTTAGGGCAAGCCCTTGGTCCACCTCATGCTGTAAAAACAGCAGGATTCTGGAAACCACATAGGTACGCGGATGCTATTTCATTTCCTCACACCTGGAGATGTAGGCCCTCCAAGTGCGGTGATAGACCTTCCTAGAGGATGGTTTTCGAGCACTTCTCATAGTAGAGATTACTGAGTCTGACAGGCCCCGGTCTCTCAGTACCTGGTTCTCAACAGCCATGCCATTAAAGCCAATGACTGTAAAGCAGGATGGAATATGGGACCTTGCGATAGCAGGTCCTTCCGTAGTGGTAGGCGCCAGGGGACGTCTGCTACCAGACGTACTAGATCGTCGTACCAAGGACACTGAGGCCAATCTGGAGCGATTAGGATCATTGGAATTCCCTCTGCCTCCACTCTGCGGAGCAGAAGAGGAAGAAGCCTTAAGGGAGGGAAGGCATAGATTAGCCGATACTGACCCCACGATGCTACCAACGCGTCCGTTGCGTCTGCCCATGGGTCTCTTGACCGGGCCACAAACCTCAATACCTTCCGATTGAGTCGGGAAGCCAGAAGATCTACGTCTGGTGTGCCCCATCTTTGGCAGAGGAGTTGGAACACCTCCGGGTGTAAGGACCATTCTCCCTGGTCCAGCGTCTGGCGGCTTAGGTAGTCCGCCTGCCAGTTTTCCACACCCGGAATGTACACGGCCGACAGTGCCGGTACGCTCCTCTCTGCCCACTTCAGGATGCGAGCGATCTCCGATGCTGCAGCTGAGCTTCTTGTTCCTCCTTGATGATTGACATATGCCACTGCTGTGGCGTTGTCTGACTGGATCCTGACTGGACGCCCTTGCAGCCTCTGAGACCATTTGAAGAGGCACAGCTTGATCGCCCGGACATTCCAGGACATTGATCGGCAGGAGGGCTTCCTCTGGGGTCCAGCGACCCTGCGCCGACTGGACACCCCAGACTCCCCCCCAACCTGTAAGGCTGGCATCCGTCGTGATCACTATCCAGTAAACCGGAAGAAATGACTTCCCCGGCCATTAGAGCCGGTGCTGTCAGCCACCATACCAGGGATCTCCTGACTATGTGGCTCACTCGGATTTGATAATCCAGAGATGATGGACATCTGTTCCATCTGGACAGAACTTCCTTCTGTAACACTCGAGTGTGGTATTGAGCATATGGAACCGCCTCGAAGGAGGCTACCCTGAGGCCCAACACTCGCATGCAAAAAACGGAGTGACGACCAATTCCTGGAAGTCAGCTGCCGTACTGCAGCCCGGAGGGTCTGCAACTTCTCCACAGGGAGGAATACCTTTGCCTCTGAAGAATCCAGAATCAACCCCAGGTACCCTAGGCATTGAGTGGGCACCAATACTGACTTTTGCGTGTTTAGTATCCAACCACAGTCTCGAAGAGTCTGACAGGTAATGGACACGCTTACCTCTAATTCTGAGCTTGAAGGGGCCTTCAGCAGGTCGTATAAGTAGCCTGTGATAGCGATACCCCGCTGTCTTAGAAGTGCCAGAATCGGAGCGAGCACCTTGGTGAACGTCCTGGGTGCTGAGGCAAGGCCCAACGGGAGGGCCACAAACTGGTAGTGGTCCTTCCCGATAGCAAATCGCAGAAACCTCTGGTGTCTGGAGTATATGGGGACATGCAGGTATGCGTCCTTGATGTCCAAGGAGGCCAGAAAGTCCCCCGGATGGAGAGCCGTGACTACAGATCGAACCGACTCCATCCGAAAACTTTGTACCTTCACAAAGCAATTGAGGGCTCTGAGATCCAAGCTTGGACGAACCCCCTCCTTCTTCGGCACAATGAACAGATTTGAGTAAAAACCCCGTTCCAGTTCTGGAACTGGAATAACTACCCCGCGTTCCAGTAGACCCTGGACCGCCCCACACAGGGCCTCCCGACGGGTCGGTAGTAGCTGGAGATTGGAGGTGTTGAATCTGTCCGGTGGAGAAGAGAGAAACTCTATCTTGTAGCCTGAGGAGATTACTTTGCAAACCCACCTGTCGGAGATTAGTGCTGTCCACTGAGTCGCGAATTTGCGAAGACGTCCCCCCACCCGAGAGCTGGGTGGGGGTGGACCTTCATGCGGACGCAAATTTGTCCGCAGGCTTATTGGGTATGCGGGACCAGGGACGCTTTTGTCCTTGGGCAGGCGCTTTATCGGCCTGGGGTCTTTTCCCTGTCGCCCTAGGGGGGACGAAAAAACCACTTGTGTGCAGTAAAGGAGGGCCCTTGCCCTTGGCGTGGCCCCTTACCCTTGCTAATTTGGGGAAGCAAAGTGTTTTTACTTCCTGTGGCATCCTTGATGATGTCATCCAGAGAAGCCCCAAAAAGTCTGTCGCCCTTAAAAGGCAGATCCAACAGGGCTTTCTTGGAAGTCTGGTCCGCAGACCAGCCTTTTAGCCAGATCAGGCGGCGTATTGCTACTGCATAAACCGAAGTTTTAGACAGCAGGGGAATAGTATTCATGTCTGACTCGCAGACAAACCTAAGGCCCTGGACCAACAGGTCGGCCAATGTTATCTCATCAGGAGGAGCATCTCGCTCCTTAACCCCTGGAGTAGCAATCTTGCCCATTCAGTAAGTGTGTGAGACACTAGGGCCCCCGCCAATGCCGGGCGTACTGCCGAGCCTACCACTGAGTATAGGTAGCAAGCGAGTGCTTCAGCCTTCTTATCCACAGGGTCCTAGAAAACAGGAGCCCCTTCTACAGGAATTGTGGTGGCTCTATTAAGTCTGGACACCGGAGGGTCCACTATAGGGGGGAGAGGTCCATTTCTTCAGAAAACTCTCCTCAAAAGGGGTACCGTACCGCAAACCTCTTTGGGGCTGTAAAGACCCTCAGTGGGTTCTCCCATTCCTTGTATAAGAGTTTATCAAAAGACACACAAGGAAACACCTTAGCAGTGCGGGCAGGTCTATGAAACCCAAGTGGACCGGAGTCTCTGCTGCTTCTGCAGTATTTTCCAATTTTAGCATATCCCGCACTGCAGTAATAAGGTCAGATACCAAAGCCGTCTCGCGTACTGACCTGGACTTTAAGGTCATTCTCACTGTCCGGTCACGGTCTGCAGTCTCTGATGCGTCAGAATCTGGGCCCCGAGCCGTAGCTGGACCTGGTTCTGCACCAGAATTATCCCCAGAAGCTTGCAGGGGATGGGGCGTTTACTACCCCCTGTATTCCCGTGTGCTGCTTCCACCCTGGCAGCAAACGCCTCTAGGATTGCAGTCATAGCGTTCATAGACACCTCAGGGGCACCAGCTGCTAAATCTGGTGTTTCAGGGGAGAAGACATCTGGCTCAGATGCCATGCTGACCACACGCTGACACTCACAGGGCTCCAGGCAAGATATCAATAGGCCACCCTCCTGTGCTGCAGAGAGGCCGGGTCACCCAGAGGACTCACCACCCTGGACAGGTACTGCTATGCTGCGCCTGTGATGCTGTCCCGCTGCTGCTGTGTCAGTCTGCTTCTTTTATCAGCACTTCCTGTGTGAATTTTCACGCCAGTGTAATGCACCCTAGAGGCCGGAGGCTCTCGAAAAATGGTTGCCAAAAACGTCTGTATGGAAGATAATGTGGGCTCTAAGAAAATGGCCGCCGACAGAAGATAGAGGTCAAGCAGCCATAGCCCACAAAAAGATGGCCGCCGAACGGCAATATCTGCATACAGGGTGGACAAACATGGCCGCCGATCAGCTGATAGGGGCCAGTGGGTGTGGCCGAACCACAGGAAGATGGCCGCCGGGCAGTCACAAGTGGCCAAACTTGGCATGGACCACCTCAAAATGGCCGCCGACAGCATGGAGGAGGAAGGACACAAACACAGGTAAGAAAAAATGACATTTCTTTTAAATGTTAGTTACAGCCAGCCCCGCTCCAGTGGGATCCCCCTAGGTGACCCCCAGCACCCTTTAGCTAGAAGCCCAGGGAGGAGGGAAAGGCAGGGAGAGAGGGAAGAAAGGGGCCACAACCACTTACTTGATCTCTCCAGGAATGTCCAGCTAAATCACCCAGCCGAGGCAGGGGCGTTTTACTTACCTATCCTGCATGTATTCTGCTGGAAGACATTCCAAACAGATCATCGTCCGCGCACGGAAGGTGACTGTTGGCCAGGCATGCTGTGATTGGACCCAGAAGGGACGATCATATGTATGCCCTGGAGCATGACGCTCACCGGACAGGCTGCTGCGACTCGGCCGTAAGGTCAGCCGAAGCTGAGCGGTCCGATGCAAGCCTTGGAGCGTAAGCTCACCGGCCAGGCTGCTGCAATTCGGCTGTAAGGTCAGCCGAAGCTGAGCGGTCCGATGCAGGCCCTGGAGCGTAAGCTCACCGGCCACCCGTGGAGCGACGGGCATGTCGTGGAAAACCCAGCGCGTAGCTAGGGTCGGCACACGCTCGATGGCCGAAACTGGGGAGACTACAAGGATCGAGGATCCAGCCTGTCACCCAGTCGGCAGTTGATCGAAGATCGCAGGAAACAACAAATGTAGCAAAAAAAAAAAAAAAATTATAGATATATATATCTATATCTCTTTTTTCCCCCGGACCAATGGGCCCGAAGGGAGCCATGTCCTACTCCTTGCTAGACAGAAAAAAACTGATCTGCGAAGATGCAGACTGAGAGGGTCCGCCCCCTGGGCGGTACTGTAGAAGGTGTGATGCAACACTTTTTACAAGTTTTTCTGCCTAGTCACTCCTAATTAACGGATAATACCCACTTTGTCAATAGAGAAGCTGTGTCGGTCCATGGACGAAAGAGTCAGGACTTTTGTGGACTGTACACCTATACCAGTCCTTAGAAGGAGTATTTTATGCGTGTAGTATACCCCTATTTACTGCACACAAAATAGTACACCTATACCAGTCCGTAAAAGGACTTTTGTGGACTGTACACCTATACCAGTCCTTAGAAGGACTTTTGTTTTAGTAGAGTCTGTCCCTGCTAGTACACACACAGCAACCTTCCTACACTGACTAAAGACAGCTGCAGAAGCGCTCAGCACTGCAGTCCCAATGCTGCACAATTGAAATGAACTAAAAGTGTATTACACCCCTATACACTGCACACAAAACAATTGTACACCTATACCAGTCCTTAAAAGGACTTTTGTGGACCTAATAGCTAGGATTACAGTCTGTCCCTGCTCCACACAGCAACCTGTCCCTACGCTGACAAATAACAGAATGTAAAATGGCAGCCAGATCAGGTCTATTTATAAGGTAGGGGGTATGTCCATCTGCTGAAATGTCTCATTGGCTGTCCTGTACCACATGATGGATGTGTCATAGGTCAAAGTTCCACAATGTAAAAGATTCAGAATATGGTGGCCGCGAACAGCGCCATATGTCCGCCGGTTTCGCGAACCCCGAATGCGCAAAATTCGCTGCGAACCGCAAGGCCATCTCTAATAGGGAACATGCGGTGAAGTTTAACAGGCGTGTGGTGCCATCTAGTAAGAAGTTTAAAGTTAGACTCAGCCATGGAAGAAGCCAAGGAGGAGACATGGGTAAGTTGGAGAATTTTGTCTTTAGTCTTGTCTGTGATAGTAGCATCCAGGTCAGTCTCCCATCTGGGCAGGTAGTTTGGGTATGCAGGACTCTGCAAATTTATGATCGCTTTGTAGAACTGGGAGATGCTGTGTATAGGGGGGTCCTTATGGAGAAAAAGCTGTTCAATACCATTTAGATCTTGGATGCCCCATAATGGTTGGGGGAGAGTTTGAAGGAAGCATTTCAGTTGATTATATCTCCATGTGTCCATAAATGTAATTGGTTTATGCCCCAAAATTTCTGGCAAAGGTTTAAGGGCGTTGGAGGATAGGACATGATATAGCTGGAGAGGGCCACTGGGCGACCAGGATTTAAATCCTGGGTCAAAGAAGCCTGGCATAAAGTATTTATGATGTAGCAGGGGGGTTAGTGGGGAGTCATAAGACCACGCAAATTTTCTATGGAGACCATCCCAAACGTCCAATGAGAGCCGTCTTAACTGGTCCGACACAAGTCGGTCCGACTTTGAAAATGCTCCCTGTACTACTTTGGTCCGACTTTGATCCTACTTCAGCCCATTGAATATCATTGAAGTCGGATCAAAGTAGGATCCTTGTCCTAACCATCCGACATTTGACATCCGACATGGTGATTACAGCAGCAGTAAAAGGAATTTATCTCACCCTGGGATTGTTTTGATTGGTCAAAGGACAAGTCAGACTAGCACAAAGTCGGGTCAAAGTAGTATCCTGTTCATGAATGTCGGATGGATGTCAGACCAATGTAGGATCAATGTAGGACTGATGTCGCAGAGCAAAGTCGGATGAAAGTCGTGTCGTATCAGTGTGAACCCAGTATTAAGGTTACCCATAATGGATTGCCAAGCTTTTTTTAAGCTGCTGATCCATCCTTTTGTCCATGGGATCTTTGAGTATACCCATGTCTTCAAATGCCAAGTCGGTTGACCTGGAAACTTGTGAAAACGCTGCGTCTAATTTTGGAATTTTATTCCAAAGCGCATCTGAGTCTTCATTGAACGGAAAGCGTCTTCTATGCGATCTTGGGAAAAATGTTTTTTTCTCTGGATCAGCCCATTCCTTTTTAATGGCTTCCGAGATTACTGAATGCACAGGGAAAGTGCGACTTTTTGTTTCACTAAGCCCTGCATACATTAGGTCATGCAGCGATAATTCTCTCTTTTCTTCATCTATTCCCAATGTTGCATATATTGCTTTCAACAAACTGTCTACTTGCTCTAAGGACAGTTTGTATTTTGAAGGTGCATCACCTGCATCTTCTTCTTCCTCTTCCTCCTCATCTTCCCTGGAGTGAGAGGGGGAATGTTCCCTTTGGGTAGGAGGGCCAGCTTCAGCCTCTAGCCCTGGGATTAATTGTGAGCTCTGAGAGGATCCTGAGGTAGTTGGCTGACTCAGGGATGGTGTTGCAAGAGAAGAGCGAAAAGATTGTATGGTAGCATCTAGCTCTTTCTTGACTGATGCGATTAAATCGCTGCATGCAGAAGAAGCTTCTTCCTTCACTAAGGAATCAACACAAATCTGGCATAAAGCTTTCTTCCAGCACTCTGGTAATTTTGCTTTACATGAGGGACATCTCTTTTTGATAGGAGGGTCAGAGCTCTTAGCCTGCCACATAAAAAAACAAACACAAAAAGAGAAAAAAACACCAGCATCCCTTTTTAGTGAGTCAAACCTGCCTCCCAACGAGCTCACCCAGGTGCACAGTTAGTCTAACAGCCAACACCCTGTGCCCAGACAGGCCCCAGCCACCAGGGGGAAAAAAATACATATAGAGACACCCATCGTAAACAGGGTAGATCCCACATACCCGCTTACCTGGGCCTTGCTGGTGCCTGTGCCTGTCCCACTCGCTGCTGTCACGTTCTCCATCGGCGCTTGTTCTGTGGCTTCAAAAGCGACGGTTCCGGAGTCCATAAACGCCGCTGCGTCGGACCGGAACCGCATTTATAGGCACCAGAACCTCTCCTCCCCTCTCCGCGAGTTCCGCCGGAAATGACGTTTGCGCCTGATCCCAGTGCCGCCCCTTGCAGGATACCTCACTTCCTGCTAGCTGAGTCACTACTCAGCCTCCAAAAAGATGGCGGCGGCCTGCAACGCCGACATGCGGCTCAAAAAAACCCCGAGAACGGCTGCCGCCACCTAAGGAGCGGCTCCAGGAACAGTCCTTACTCCACTGAGCTGAAAGGGGAGAAGGAGCCCACTTACCAACTGCCCACTGGTGTGGTATGGGAGGATCGGACTCTCTGGAGGACAAAAAGGTATGGTGGGGTAGGCAGCCTTAGTCTCTCAGGACAGCACCTTAAGAGACCTGACTCCTACTAGGTGTTCCCTTGCTGGAGGAAACACAAAAACTGACGAGATGTGGGGAGTCGCCTCCTTTTAAATTATGGTGGCGATTGTGTTTCCTGTTTCCTAGTGGGTGGAGCCACTCTCTCATGTGCTGTCCTGAAAGACGATAAAGGGAAAAAAGGTTTCCTTCCTGGGTCTGCCCATTAGTTTTTCACGGTATCTGACATTACCGGATGAACTGGGAATACTTTGGATTTTTTCTTCCTCAGACCCTGGTACATCAGGTCATGTTTGGAAGGCAGTTCTTTTTCCTGCTCAATTTCCAAAGTTTCGTAAATGGCCCCAAGCAAATCATCCACGTCTTCTAGAGATAACTTGTATTTGGGTCCCTTTCTTTCTTCTCTCCCATCTTCCTGCTCTGGATCTGAGCTATCGGTAGCCATAACACTAGCTGTGCTGCTGCCCGCTCGCTCCCTCACCGACTCGTGCGACCCTGAGGCAACTTCTGATCTGGGTGAGGCCATGGGAGAGGAAACTCCAGTAGGAACTGCTGGAGGTTTAACTTCTGCGATAAGAATTTTTGAGATCCTTAAAGGTGTTAGCCATATCATCTCTTACGGATCCAAATATCTTCGCATAAACTGCATCTGACCGTTTTTCAATTAGTTTGTCAATGCATGTTTTGCATAGCGGCTCTGTGTTTTCCAAGGGCATCTTGGTATTACACTTTGCACACCGCTTCTTGGGAGTGGGCTTTGGCTCTTTAGGTGGTTTCACCTGCCAAAAGATAAACCCATGGCGGTGAGAAAAAAAATACACACTGCACCAAACAATACTAAAGTGCACACCCAGTGACATTAGTAACCCCCTGGCCCCAGCTTGCTAGTGCACCATCACCACCTAGCTGCTGTCCCAATACAAAAGGTCACCCACTGGTGCCTACCTGCATCCTGCTGGTGCTTTTGCCTCCTGGAGCCTGGGCCGATGGAATCTCATCCTCTTCCAGCATCCTGGCTTGCTGTGGCGTTCGATACTGCCGTCTGCAGCCGCGTCCACGCTACTAGCACCAGCCGACCGTTCGAATTTCCCGCGCCTTTAAGGGGATTGGACCAGCTTCCCTGGCGCACGCCGATTGCGTCATTCCTACCCGGAAGTGATGCCCCGCGTCTTCCGGGTCAAGCGGCATTCAGACGTGGGTACACGCCCCCCCACTGACGCCGCCAAGGGAACGCAGCAATGGCACCTTTCTCCTCACCTGGGCACAGAAGAAATTCAAACCCGGGACACCTCCTGCCCACAGCCTAAGGAGGGTTGCCCGTAGTCAAAGAACCGTCCTCCTCCACGCCAGTGATGCGGCTCCGGTAAGGTCCACTGACCCCCTGCCGCACAGAGACTCCACACAGTCAGCCCCGCTGACACACACTGCTGCACCCGCAGACACCTGTCCCGGTCAGCCCATGGGAGATGGAGCCCCCCCTCAGGTCCTTTTGGCAACATGTCTCCTCCGGACGGAGGAAACACTAAGACTGACCAGGGACCTGAGAGACCGCCTCTTAAGGGGAGGAAAAATTAATGGCAATGTGTTTCCCGATTGCGAGGAGGAGCTCCATCTCTCAAGGGCTGACTTGGAAGACTGGGGGAAAACCCCTTATTGCTTTTATCCCTGCTTACTCAGATCTGGTTTATATAGTAAACAAAATTCATTCTCTTTAAAAAGGAGAATGTCCCCGAGATCCGGCAGACTATATCTCACTTAATATAGTTCCACTATATGGCATGCTTAAACACAAGACTCAGATTTGGGCAAGACTCCCCTTGGGAGTGATGGGCCGGATAAACCTTATAAAGATGGTACTTCTGCCCAAAATCCTTTATGTGCTATGGCATACTCCTGTCTACCTGATACTCAGACACTTTAAACAGATAGAGTCACTACTAAAGCCGTTTGTTTGGGGTGGTAGTAGACACAAACTCCCCTGGCAGAAGCTTAAAAATCCCACTGATCTAGCTGGTACAGCCCTACCTGACTTTAATCTATACTATCTGGCAGCCCAACTGTCGCAACTTTTCCATATAGACAAGTCAGATATGGGGAGGTTCCTTTGCTTGTTGTGCCCAGATTCAGGGAGATCCCATGGCGATTATTGCAGGCAAGGGAGGGGATATTAATGGCCCGACTGAACACAAATCCTTGATTTACCACTATAGAAGGATATGGGATATAGCCTCCACTAGGCTTAACATACCTACAAGAAATGACTACACTCCCCTATGGCATAATATGGCCTTATCAGAATTCCTCTCCATCCCTGACTGTGACCTCTGGAGCTCTAGGGGGATACTCTACCTGAAACATAGTTCACAATGGTTCACTCAAAACCTTTAATGGGCTCCAAATTGAATTTGATCTCCCAAACCACATGTCGTTTAGATATCTACAGCTCCGCCACGCCCATCATCCGCAATTCCCATCGGATGATGCCCCATACCTGGCAATCCACTGATGGCAGCAGTAAAGTGCCCAGACCCCAAAAAACTGATCTCGCAATTTTACTGTATGCTTACACTCCCGCAGGCGACTGTTTCCGCCTATGCGGTGAAGTCCAGGTGGGAGGAGGACCTGGCGCCTGTGGGGGACGATGAGTGGAATGACACTTTGGACACTTGTAAGTTAGTCTCCCCTAAATTGTCCGATCGCCCAACACAAATTTTTATAGTCAATGGGGCATACCTCACTCCGCTTGTGGTCTCCAGATATAGGCCGGAGCAGTCCAATATGTGGTCTGGCCCCAGGCACCTTTTTCCATCTTCTCTGGCGCTGCCCCAAAATACAGGCATACTGGTCCCAGGTTTTTACATGACACCATGGGCTCCCTGTCACATTGCAGCCTAAACTATGCCCATTAGGGATTTTCCCTGATCCGGACCTAAATAAATTCACAAAAACATTTCTCCACGAAACATTGTTTTCCGCAAGGAAGGTTATTGCTAGAGTGTGGATGAGGGCAGGACCACCGAGGCTCTCACATTGGATAGCGGAGGTCAATGCTACTCTTCCTTATAAAAAGTTGGTGTACTCTCAGAGGCTGCCCCGAAAAATATGACAGAATTTGGGATAAGTGGCTCCAGGCATCTGAAACCACTGAGTAATGTGGGAACATGTAATTTATGGTTTATCTATGAAGTCAATGGTACTGACCGTACTCCTTTCTATGTTGCAATATGCATGTAGGCCACTGGAGGGCCCCATGACCCCAGGTACGCTGTCTAGGAAAGTCATATCAAGATATCTTTGTCACTGACTGTAAGTTGTATACCTGTCATGTACAGTTTTAACGTGTAACTATGTTTTATTTTAATAAAGCTATGTTTGATTAAAAAAAAGGAGAATGTCTCTGGTTGATAACCTGTACTTCAGGATAATGTTTACCAGCCAAAAACCATTGCCATATTCAGCTTCTGCCCCAATGCAGTAAATTTATAAAGGAAAAAACATGCAAAAGGTGTAAACACTGCAGAAGAAATGGCCCTCCATCTTCTAGAAATGTATATTACATGAAGCTATAGATTCAGATATTAGTTTTACAAATAAAATGAGCGATGGTAGTAAAGAGCAATTATGCTTAAAATGACCCCCATCATACAGGGTATGCAGGATCTTGTGCTTTCCTGTAATCACCCATAGGCTCCCATTGCCCTTCAATTGTCAGTGCTCCCTTTTCTACCATCCAGCAGCTGTTCACCAATAGAGGTGCTGGAGTTGCATGATCACATGACCAGATTACCAAAAAAAAAAGGGAAGGCACAGATTTTCATAAAGGGTATGCAGAATAGGCTGAAGAAAAGGAATGTTTAATACTTCATAAAATGGTCTTCCACTTTAAAGTGGGCAATTGCTCATCTTTCCATCTAATAAATCTTCTGCCCTTGTTTTTAAAATTAGATAGTATAATTTTTTCTGCCAGTATACAGTATAACTTGTACAGCCCATTTCCTGTTTGTCTGGTAAAAAGCCTAGGCTTATGACATGGGTTTGCCAGGAAGGGAGGGGGCACGAGTCAGTAATGTTTACACTAGCCTGCACTGTAAAAAGCAATGTTTTACTTTACAGACTAGTGCAGTGTCTGCTCAAGCAAAGAGTAGGGCAATGCATGTTCACAACATTTACCCAACTGTGCGCATTGCGCCGCTTTGACATGTGGTGCCATCTAGTTCAGTGTGGGAAAAATGCAGACAGGCTTAATTTTAGAGCATCGCACATCAGCACTGCAGTGTGCCCAGTGGTGACATGCATTTCCCCCATTGTAGAAAAACATTTTACTGCCGTATGAGCAAGCTATTAAAATAAAGTCAAACATAACTACCACCCAGATGCTTACAGTGGAAGCCCACATTAAGATTTCCTGTGCAAATAAATGCTCTTCAGCACTGGCCATGCCTGCACTGAAGAGGATTTCCTCAGGGAAACTGGACACCCAAGGAAAGGCCAACAAGTAGATGAGTATGACATCAGTGACTATTCATTTGTAGGTTATAATACGTTCCCATATCCCAAAAAGACAACCAAAGGCAGGTCATTTTTAACAGTTTATTGACAAGACATCCGAGCAGATTTCCTTACATTGGTTTGGGAGGTGCTCTTGGAGGTGCACCCTAGGAAAGAAAAAAGAAAATGCAATTACCATTCACAGAAAGTAGCCGAAATTGCAAACAGTTCCACTACAAGAAATGAAAGAACCTTGAACATTCAAAAGGTGTCATTTACAGTGCAACAGCAGACCATATCTATGGAGGCAGCAATTTCCAAATAAACCATTAGGAGAGGGCAACTATGGTATACAGTGTGTGAGCCCAACATCCTATTTTTTTACCAACTACAGTGGTTCTTAATAGGACCTTCACATTGAATATTTTCATGCTCTTCCATATTTTGTCATTTTCTCAAGAGACTGAATTTTGCCAAGCCTTGAAGCAGCATTTTCCTCATTCATAGCAGGCAAGATGTACCTTCTCACTCAAACACCTGATTTGGTAATACTGACAAATGTGCTACAGTTTTGAGTTTAATAGTTGCACCTCCCAAAAATACATTTTCATTATGAGCGGGTTATTTTCTAGCCACCAAAATCACTACTAACAGGGAAGAGGAAGCTATTACACATTTGGCAGTGATGAAAAATAAACCTAGCAATATCGAAATTTGAATGCTTCCAACTCCATCCTTATGCTCGTCATACCAGACAAACTACATATCAAAACAGAAGTGCAAGTCTATATTCTTACCCAGCTCCTAAGGCTGGGTTCACACCTATGTAAATTGAATGTGGGTTTCTCCGTATCCAATTCCCATAGCAGGAGAATGTGACCGGCTTTCTATGGAGCCAGTTCACATATCTGCAGGGTGGCTGCGGAGCGCACTGTGCGTCTGGCTCCGATTCAGGGCCAAATTCAGGCAGAGATTCAGCCCTGAAACGGAGAACATGGACGCACAGCGTTCCTGAGCGATCCGCAGCCAGTTCCGGTGTGAAGCGAGCCTTAAATAGTAATGAGGGGCACAGCTAGAAATGTCAGATAACTGGAAGTACTTGCCTATATGAGATTTCCTCTTTCATATATTTTGTTCAAATTAAGTTCGAAAAGGCTATAAACCACTTGAAGACCAGGCCTTTTCTGGCACCTTGTTCACATGCAAGAGATCAGTATTTTTAGCTAGAAAATTACTTCGAACCACCAAAAGTTTTTTTCCCATGCAGAGGAACTAGAGAATAAAATGGTGGGTGTTGCAATCTATGTCATGAAGTATGTGCGTGGAGGATTTTCCAAATGCAATTTTGGAAAAAACACACTTTTGGAATGTAATGTACAAAAAATTATAATACCCAATTGTTTGGTAAAAGTTAAGGGTGGTTACGCCAAATTAATCGATGGCTTTAAAGCAGCGCACGCTTGTGCAATGAGGTCAAACTACGTACATTTTACCATCCATGTGATGCTTTAAAAGCTTTTACAAGTTACCACTTTAGATTTACAGAGGTCTGGTGCTAGAATTACTGACCACGATCTGACATTCACCGTAATACCTCACACGTGTGAAACGATCGTTGTTTGTGTGCATGCAGGACCAACATGCGTTGGCCTTTGCGTGTGCGCACAGGGGTGCTTAAAAAAAAAACACTGTTGCTTTAATTTTTTTAAACCACTGAATGTTATCAGCGATTATAAATATCCTCTGATGGCAATAGGCAGTTACAGGGACTCTATGTAGAGATCTGGGGTCTATTAGACTCTTATAAGCATTGAATTACACAAAGATCGATATGAGCAGGCTTGAAGCAACACGTAATTTTTCTACAGATTTTATATGACTAAAATGAAAGCAGAACATACCGCAGGCCTGAACCTTGGTGGTGGTGTGCGATCCTTGCGTGCCTCACGAGAGCGGTTTCTGACCACCTTGCTGTGAATGGCGCAGCTAACACAGTAGTGCAGCTTCACATAAAGCTTAGGCAGTGCATACGCTAAAAGACAATGAAAGATCTTATTAAATTGCTACATTTTTACAAATCGTTTAACCCAAGTGGGACAAGATCATATGACTGAACATTAAACTTACAATCGAAGACACTAGCATCAGAGATATCCCTGACAGCTGCAGCCTCAACGATGTTTCTGATCACAAACTTCTTGATAGCCTTGTCCTTTGGGACACAGCGGGCGCAGTTAGTGCACCGGATAGGCTGGACATGCCCACGTCCCTTCTTGGCACGTCCGTTATTCCTTCTTTTCTTGGTCTAAAAAATAAATAAAAAAATATATAGATGTTGCTCCAATTAAAGGATTTCTTATAGTGAACCATTTAGAAATCTGTTAGGCAGAAAGGTTGAATACCTACAGTAGCGAGAGAAACAGACTGCGGGAAAAGTATATTTCCTTGTTATCGTGGTTCCATTGCATACAAGCAACACTGTGGTGACAGGTTCACTTTAAAGTATAACTAAAGGGAAACTTTTTTTTAGTTTTGGATAGAGTGGAGAGTAATTAGAACACTGGTCAGTTATTATTGCCATCTGTGCCCTCATTAGGGAGAGTCACCCTCTGTTTTGTTTACCATCAGTGAAATTGAAAAGAAAATCACAAGTTTTGGATTATCGCCAGAAAAGTAAGAGTGGAAATCTTCCAATAGGGACACTGGTTCTGGTGACCTTGGGGTCCCCAAGGAATTCTCTTAAAGCAGAGGTGAAGCCAGTTTTTTTTTTTAAAGTCAGCAGCTACTAACAGCGTGGCTGCTGACTTTTAATAAGGACACTTACCTGTCCTACTCGCCCACGATGTCGGTCCCACCACGGCGATTAATCGCTGCTGTCAGGTCCCGGCTCCTCCATCCTGACTAAGGGAAACAGGCAGCGAAGCCTTACGGCTTCACTGCCCGTTTCCTATGGTGCTTTGTGAATGGGCGGCTTGCCTCCTGGGATACAGTTCCCAGAAGGCAGCGCGCCCCATTCACAAGAAGAGGAAGCAGGAGACCCACCGCAGACGAGAAGAGGAACATTAGAGGCAGATTAGGGGACTTCCGCATAGCAACAGGCAATTAGGGCGAGTATAAAAATTTTTTTCTCTATTAATTTTTTTTTATTGGATTTTTAATGTCAATTTTTTTCAGGGTGGACCTCAGCTTTAATTTGCAGGGATTTTTGCTCACTTCCTGTTTGGTTGTGGTACAGGAAGGGAAATCTTCGCAATGGGACAGATGGCAGAAAAAAAACTGTTACACCCCTTCCTTACTCTATCCAAAATGAAAAGGAAAATGTTTTGCCTATAGTTCTGACATTTAACTGGCTTGCCGCCTTAAAGTAGAATTTCCTGACCACCAGGTTGCAAACAAGATCATGTGTACACCTGCTTCTCTTTACTGCAAGTGTAGAAACTACCAAACATGCATGTAGCCAAGGAGGTTCCTCTGATTTTTCCAAAAGGGGTATTTAGCCTCAAGATAGTAACAGGGAAACCCAGAAAGTTTACATCTGCAGAAGTGAAAAATGCACCAAGTTCATTCTGATATCTATTCAGATACCGTGCTTTACAAATATAGGCGACAGTTTAGCGTTACAGGGGGATCTGGTACTAGAATTAGTGCTCTCGCTCTGAGGTTTGCTGCAATACCTTACATGTGGTGCAATTGCTATTTATGTATTTGTGCAGTACCAACCTTCGCCTTTGTGAGCGAGCACAGGACAGCTTTATATAAAATAAAAAAACACAACCTTTATTGCTGTCACAAGGAGTGTAAACATCCCTCCGTGAGAGCAATAGGCAGTGACAGACACTTTACGGAGAGGTCTATTAGACCCCAGATTTGTCCTCTTCTGCCCTTACAAGCTTCTGATCACACAAAGATCGGTGTGTTCAGATACTTACCAAATTCATAAGTAGAGCCGTTTACATCCAGGAAACCGGGAGTGACGAAAATGCTTGTTGCTTCCGGTTTCCTATACCATAAAGATCCTCAGAGACCTTCTGGTCCACCACAAGCTCTCTGGTAAGCCGGTGGCACCGACTGAAAACTTGGGTCTCCCATTTGGCAGGCAAGCCACGGAAGGCAGAGAGGGAAGGACATCCCCTCCCACTGCTTGTGAAAGCAATCCAGCAGCCAATTAGCCACTAGGATTGCTTTTACATCATTAGCCCCACCACAGGGCCAAGGATGACCAATAAGCACTCTGAGCCGCCCCAGAAGCATTAAAAAAATAAAAAAATAAAATAATAAAAAGTGGAGATTTTAAATCCCTGAACTGCTACACTGGCTGCATGGTCACTCACAGCTCATCACCCATGGGAGGCAAGCACAGAGGGACCATGAGGGTTACACACCTTTCGGTAAACACTTTGACACGATAAAAACCTTTAGTAAATTATCCATTAATGGTCTGTAAACTTGAATCTGGTATTTACCGTATTTATCGGCGTATAACACGCACTTTTTTCCCCTTAAAATCAGGGGAAAATCGTGGGTGCGTGTTATACGCCGATACTCCGTCGAATTCCCCTGCTGAAAACGAGCGAGAGGAGCGAGCGGAGCCGAAGTACAATCGGCTTTACTCGGCTCCTCTCGCAGTCCCGCCCATCTCTGACTGCGCCGCTGACATAGAGAAAGCCGAGTGTACTTCGCCTAGTCTCGGCTCCTCTCGCAGTCCTGCCTGTGACTGAGCAAAGCCGAGTCTAGCCGAAGTACACTCGGCTTTCTCCGTCAGCGGCGCAGTCAGTGGAGATGGGCGGAACTGCGAGAGGAGCCGAGTCCAGCCGAAGTACACTCGGCCCCGCTCGCTCCTCTCCACAGAAATCGGCGCCAAATTTTAAAAACCGCCGGGACTGACACGATCGCAAAGGCACTGGGCACGGCTGCAGATGGACACTGGGCACGGCTGCAGATGGACACTGGGCACGGCTGCAGATGGACACGGCTGCAGATGGACAGATGGACACGGCTGCAGATGGGCACGGCTGCAGATGGGCACGGCTGCAGATGGGCACGGCTGCAGATGGGCACGGCTGCAGATGGGCACGGCTGCAGATGGGCACGGCTGCAGATGGACAGATGGGCACGGCTGCAGATGGACAGATGGGCACGGCTGCAGATGGACAGATGGGCACGGCTGCAGATGGACAGATGGGCACGGCTGCAGATGGACACTGGGCAAGGCTGCAGATGGACACTGGGCAAGGCTGCAGATGGACACTGGGCAAGGCTGCAGATGGACACTGGGCAAGGCTGCATGCTGCATTTAAATGTAAGTTTTTTTTCCTTGAATTTCCCTCCTAAACTTGGGTTGCGTGTTATACGCCGATAAATACGGTAGTTAATGTTCTATTTTAAGATTTTTACTGTAGTAAAACTGTCCCTGCATTTTCTGAAGCTGTCTGTTTTTATACAAAACCTGCCCAACCTTTAAGGCTCGTTTACACTTGCGATTGAGGGGGATGGTAGACCCCCCCCATGGTTGAGTCATGTTTTTACCACCCTTTCCGTTACTGCCAAGACACCGTCTGGGGAGGGGGCGCACACAAGCCACCACACTATGGAATTAAACTCCCCAGCCAGTACAGCCCGCTGAGCACAACCTATTCAAGCAAATGGTGCCACGCTGCAACTGTGCACAACATGCGTGGTTGTCTGGTAATAGGGGGCGCAACTGATGGGGCGATACACCTCCCTACCACCTGTATACTGCATCTACACTGACAGGTCCTCTGAAGAGCAATTCACAATCAGATCACTTTTCAGAGGTGACAGGCACAATTGTGGAGCTTCCCTATTCACCCAAAATAGGTTATGTGCTGCAGATCACGTCAGGTAGTTTCTCACAGGTGCAAAGCATCAGAACTTGTAAACATCACTTATTTATTGCAGCTTTGGGGAGGGGGTTCAGTAAAAACACAGCTCGACCACACATTTTTACCACCCCAACTTTAAAATATCAATAGAGTAACTCTCCCAAATGGTAAAACGTCACCCATTGAGATCTACATGACCATTCATTTCCTGATCCTATGGACAGCGGTCCCCATCCATTATAGGATCCTGGCCTCCTCCCTCCTGAGCTATACACATCAGTCACATTCCCCATAATAAATAGGGCCTAGTAGTGCTCCTACATAGGGCGCTGTAATAAGCACGCCGGCCGCGGCCTCTGCTGTACCCAGCCACACGAGGTCTCCGTACACACGAGAACACCTCCGGCATTATTATAGCTCAGTAACGGAAGGTGACACGACCAGCCTGTGACCGTTATCAGCAGCGGCGGGCGCTCTCATTCACACAGACACACACACACGGCCCAACAACCGCTGCCTCGCTTCCTCACCATCTTGGACTCGAAGGCTGCAAAGAGGACCGGAAGTCGCAGCTCAATCCTTATAAAGCCGATCCCTCCGCGGCGGACATGACGCAGCGCAGTGCGATGTATGGCGCCTACTGCGGATTGTAATAACCCCGCCCTCAGAAAAACGTTCTTCTAGAAAGGGACTATTTGAGTTGCGTTGCGGAAGGATCAAGGATTCAGTTGATGCAGCGCATAGTTGGTAATGCGCGTGCGCACCACTGGGCGGGTTTTCAGGGGCACGTAGAAAGGAAGGGGATCTGTACAGACAGGATTTTTTTTTGTATTATTATTATTTATATATAATAAAAAAGAAGTGTTAGTAAGTAAAAAAAAAAACGTGAAATTTCGACAGGAATTCTTTTTTTTTGTATATATATATATAAATATATATATAAATATATAAAAAAAAAAAATATATATATATATATATATATATATATATATAAAAATGAAATAAAAAAAAGTGTTAGTAAGTAAAAAAAAAACGTGAAATTTCCTCTTAAAGGGGAACTTTAGGCTCCACAATGAAAATGGGCAGACAGGCAGGATTTTTAATGCAGAAGAGACATGCTTATGCAATAAAGCTACTTACCTGAAAAAGATAACTAAAGGGTGGGACTTTAAATGAAGCATACTGTTGACTTGAAGGAACCAATCAATATAAACATAGTTTATTGATGCAAAAGGGGCATACATACACATTAGGGGTGCAACGGATCAAAAACGAATGGATCGGATCGATCCTCGGATCAGAGCCACGGATCGGATCAATTTCGGATCGGCAAAAAAATAATAATGTTACACCCACCGGAATTTTCGATTTCACAGTTATTTTCAGCACAAAACGGAGCTTATAAGCTTAAATACAGTATTTGTAAATCCAACGGACTCTACATGTTAAATTTTAAAGCAGCAGCAAACCTGCTGACCTTACATGGTTGCTTATGTGACAGAACACCTCTGATTTTCACATTTAACTAAATGTTAAATGTGAAAATCAGAGGTTTTCCGTCACATTAGCAACCATGTAAGGTTTGCTGCTGCTTTTAAATTTTTTTAAATGTAAACAGTCCGATGGATTTCCAAATAATGTATTAAAGCTGATAAGCTCCGTTTTGTGTGGAATCTTTGGGTGTAACAAGATGTCCGCTTGGGTCCTTCTCTCATTACTGTGCAGGAGTGTGGGGTGGAGCAAGATGGCGGCGAAACGACATTACAGCGGCCGCCGGGTGTACCAAGATGGCCGCCGCTCCGGAGCTAGGCCGAAGCCGCGGCCTTTCCTACGGCCGAGGCTCCGGAGCGCTCCGCGGATCGCGTGGTGATCCGATCCGAACAGGGTGACCCGTTCGGATCACGGATCACCACCGATCCGTTGCACCCCTAATACACATGTAAAATAGTAACATTTTATAATCTTAGGTCATATTATGAGAGGGTAGACAGTGCATGGTAATACACAATTGTCTTTACATATACACATAGTAACAGACCTTAGGCATGTAGACCAGAATTGCAGTGGTAACATATACACAAAGTAACAATGTTGGATTGGTTCATTATAGTAGTAGAATACAGATATTGAAATAAAAACTGTGAAGTAGCATCATCATATCGAAGCTCTACGCGTTTCGTGGTTTTAAACCACTCGTCAGGAGCAGAAAGCTACTTGCCTGCCTGTACAGTAAAGTGCGCAGCTCACTGCACAAATTTGGCAACGCTCGATCTTAATGCGATCCAGAAGCCGGTCGCCCATAGATGTCAGTGGGTGGCAGTGAGTTCCGCATTCCAGGTGAGTATCGTTCTACCTATAAGATCCCATTCACACCTAGTGTATTGGAAATGGACACCCATAGGACAACCCATTGATTTCAGAGGACTGCCCTATGTGTGACAAAGTGCTCAAGGAGCTTTTTGCTGCGTTTCCGGTTAGCGCACATTATATCGCATTTGGGGTTTCATTAACAATCGGTGGCGTGATGTGCGTTTTTTTAAAGCGTTTTCAGTTTAAGTGGAGTCTAAAGGCTCATTCACACTACAACGCACATTAAAAATGTGCCTGCAGTCAATTGCACTTCCATATTTTTTATTTACAGTTCCATGCGTTTTTATCTGCGTTTTGCTGAAGATCTTTTTTTCTTGAAAGGTATGTTTCCTCTGACCTTAGGCCCTGTTCACACCATAACACTGGGGATGTGTGGTGTGTTGCGTTTAAGGCTCCATGTACACAGAAGCTGATAAACTGCAGTTTATTGGCGTTTTTTTAAAAAGCCCATTAACTGCACTCTATGTTAGCCTATGTGTTCATGTACACATAATTTTTTTTTAGCTTTAATGAGCGTTGGAGTTAATGGGCTTTTTTCTGAACGCAAGAAATTTGCGTTCAAAGTGGCATTTTTCGGCAGAAAAAACGCAAAAAAACGCAAAACGGCGAAAAACGCTCAAAAACGCTGCCCGCGGGCGTTTTTTTAGCGTTTTTTGGTCCATTGAAAACTTTTTTTATTTTTTTTTTAAAAAGGAAAAAACGCTACACTGAAAAACGCTAATAAAAGCTAATAAAAAAAACGCTGATAAAAGCTAGCTTTTTCTGCTGCTTTAAAAACGACAGTTTTTGAGCTTCTGTGTACATGGAGCCTAAATGCTACATGTATGCACATTAACGCAAATGTATTGACAAAAAACAAACAATATCTTGTCCCTTACAAGAACACATTACAATTTAACATGTATAATAAAAAATACATTTTAAAAAAGGAACGTTAAAACACATCAACACCCATAAATATGTACACCAATGGAAGCCAATGCACATCAATTTTTCAAGCATTTTAATGCACATTTATGTGTGAACAGGCGCTAATCATTGTGGGCGAGAGGTGCATTGCAGTACATTTACACAGGATTCTTCACATTGCGGTGCAATATTCTGCAAACACTTTTAATAGGGGATAGTGGCCAAACAAGATTAACACCCTGTTGATGTGTAACATGGAAAATCAGGGCTTTTTTTCAGCTGGAACTTGGTGGAACTCAGTTCCAACACCTCTGGTTCAGACAGCACACCCCTGAACTCTGCACTACGTACATAGCACACCCCTAAACTCTGTACTATGTACCAAGCGCACCCCGGAACGCTGCACGTAGCACACCCCTAAACTCTGTACTATGTACCAAGCGCACCCTGGAACTCTGCACGTAGAGCACCGCTAAACTCTGTACTATGTACCAAGCGCACCCTGGAACTCTGCACGTAGCACACCCCTAAACTTTGTACTATGTACCAAGCGCACCCCGGAACTCTGCACGTAGCACACCCCTGAACTCTGTACTATGTACCAAGCGCACCCCGGAACTCTGCACTTAGCGCACCCCTAAACTTTGTACTATGTACCAAGCGCACCCCAGAACTCTGCACGTAGCACACCCCTAAACTCTGTACTATGTACCAAGCGCACCCCGGAACTCTGCACGTAGCGCACCGCTAAACTCTGTACTATGTACCAAGCGCACCCTGGAACTCTGCACGTAGCACACCCCTAAACTTTGTACTATGTACCAAGCGCACCCCGGAACTCTGCATGTAGCACACCCCTAAACTCTGTACTATGTACCAAGCGCACCCCGGAACTCTGCACTTAGCGCACCCCTGAACTCTGTACTATGTACCAAGCACACCCAAGAACTCTGCACGTAGCACACCCTTAAACTCTGTACTATGTACCAAGCACACCCAAGAACTCTGCACATAGCGCACCCCTAAACTCTGTACTATGTACCAAGCACACCCAAGAACTCTGCACATAGCACACCCCTAAACACTGTACTATGAACCAAGCACACCCAAGAACTCTGCACATAGCACACCCCTAGGGGAAGGGGGTTTGGGGGTTGTGGTTGAGTTCCTTCACCTATTTTCTGAGAAAAAAAGCCCTGTGGAAAATACATACACATATATATTAATATTACAACATCACACAGCTATGGAACACAGAGAAACCGCTTTCTGGTGTGAATATGAAATGTGGAAAACTATTGTTTTCTGTGTGTCATCACAGTTACCTGCGTTTTTCCATGGAGAAAAATGTAGGTAACTGCAAATAGTGTGAATGGGCTTTGTATTCCATCTACCTCTGTGTACAGTTGTTTGCTATTAGGACGTGTTCACACGTGCACATGCATTAAAGCGGTTGTATACCCGCTGCTGCTTTTTTTTTTTTACATACCTGAAAGGCAAAAGGCATAATGAGCTAGTATGCACCGCTTTAGCCGAGAATCCCCGCTGCACATGCGCCGCTGCAGTCAGCGGCTCATTGCGAGGGGAATATCTCCTAAACCGTACAGGTTTAGGAGATATTCTGCTTACCTGTAGGTAAAAGTTCAAATACAAAGTATACAACCACTTTAAATGGATGTGCATTTTAATGTGCGTTGACATGTGTTTTAACATGTTGACATGCGCTGACGCTCAGTTATGCAAGTTAAATTGTTATGGGTCCTTGTATGGCTGGGTACACACTATTGCGAATTAGATTTGGGTTCTCCGCATCCAATTGGCAATAGTAGGAGATTACAGAGCCGGTTCACATATCTCGGCAGACCGATGGACTTTTTTCATCAGACAAACCGATCGTGTGTGGGCCCCATCGGTCTTTTTTCCATCGGTATAAAAAAATATAACCTGTTTTAAATTTTACAGATGGAAAAAAAAATGATAGCAAATTACGATCGTCTGTGTGGAACTCCATCGGACAAAAAACCCACGCATGCTCAGAATCAAGTCGACGCATGTTCAGAAGCATTGAACTTAATTTTTCTCGGCTTGTCGGAGTGTTTTACGTCACAGCGTTTTGGACGGTCGGAATTTTGACTGATGGTGTGTAGGCAAGACTGGTGAAAGTCAGCTTCATCGGATTTCCGATGGAAAAATCCATTGGATTTTATTCCATCGAAAATCAGATCGTGTGTAGAGGGCATAAGTTAGCGATATGGACCTCAATTATAACTGCTTTCCACCCAGGCCAATTCTGACATTTCTCTCCTACATGTAAAGTCATTATTTGTTGTTTTTTTCTGCTAGAAAATTACTTGGAACCCCCAAACAGTACATATTTTTTAAGCAGAGGCCCTAGAGAATAAAAAAAGTGGGTTTTGCAATTTTTTATGCAGCTGTGCATGGTGGCCAATCAGCTTCTAACATCAGCTTGTTCAATTAAAGATTAAGTTCACCTTTTGTAACATGTGACAACCATTTTCAAGATGTAACATGTTACAGATAGAGTTGGGCGAGCAGTTCGGGGCAAGCAAAAGTTCGGCCCGAACATCGCCTGTTTGGCAAACACCTGAACTTACAGGGCGCTCTGCAGGATGTTCACCTGCCGAGCGTTGCACAGTGCATTCTAGGGCCCTAATTCGATGAAGCAATGCACCTGACCACTGGTCAGGTGCAAGGCTTTGCCCAGTCAGGGCACAAAGCACTGTCAGAGCCATGATTGGACAAAGTCATCATGACTTTGCCCAATCATGGCTCAGTGCTCATAGTCCCAACCCACACTATAGAAGGTTCCTTCCCACAGGAACCTTTTTCAGTGTGTTGTTGGAGTGGAGCTAGAAAAAGTAGATGGTGACTACCGCTAGATAATAGATTGGAAAACCAGGCCACATCCCAAATACAAAGGAGAGAAAGGAGAAGTGCCCCAGGGATTTTGTGGGCCAAAGTTAAATACCAGAAAATTGAGTAAGGAACATGTATAAAAAGTATTACAAGTTTATTACAAAAAACCTACAAGTACATAAAATTGGTAGTTGATGAAATCAGAGCGCAATTGTCATGTTACAATAGTATACAGCTAAATTCTGAAGCACTTAGTGGGTTTCAGAAGTGGAAGGCCAACCATGATACATGGGTTCAGAAGTGCCGACATGTTTCAGAATATTTAAACATTACATTCCTTCTTCAGGGGCTGATCAAAGGCCAACTGTATTATCTAGTAACACAACATTAAAGAAATGATATATACACTGCTCAAAAAAATTAAAGGAACACTATGAAAACACATCCGATCTCAACGGGGCAAAATCTCATGCTGGATATCTATACTGATATGGATTGGGTAATGTGTTAGGAATGAAAGGATGGCACATCATTTGATGGAAATGAAAATGATCCACCTACGGGGGGCTGAATTCAAAGACACCCCCAAAATCAAAGTGAAAAAATTATGCAGCAAGCTAGTCCATTTTGCTGAAATTTCATTTCAACAACTCAAAATGTTCCTCAGTAGTTTGTATGGCCCCCAAGTGCTTGTATGCATGCCTGACAACATCAGGGCATGCTCTTAATGAGACGACTGATGGTATCCTGGGGTATTTCCTCCCAGATCTGGACCAGAGATTCACTGAGCTCCTGAACAGACTGAGGTGCAACCTGGCGGCACCGGATGGACCGAAACATAATGTCCCAGAGGTGTTCTTTTGGATTTAGGTCAGGTGAGCGTGGGGGCCATTCAATGGTATCAATTTCTTCATCCTCCAGGAACTGGCTGCATGCTCTCGCCACATGAGGCCGGGCATTGTCGTGCACCAGGAGGAATCCAGGACCCACTGCACCAGCGTAGGGTCTGACAATGGGTCCAAGGATTTTATCCCGATACCTAATGGCAGTCAGGGTGCCATTGTGTAGCCTGTAGAGGTCTGTGCACGTAATTTTTTTTTTGTAAGCCCCTATGTTGAGTGTAAGGCCTAAAAACAATTTAAGCTCCTCCACTGTTAGGGGTCTCCATTCAAAAGGGCAGGCATAGCTTGAGCAGGGGATGTTTTCTATGAATTGATGGGCAAAAAAATTAGTTTGGTCCATGATGCCTTGGACTAATTCATCAGGGAAAAATAAATTAAAAAAATCGATTTCAGAGAAACCTTCAGTGTTGACCTGCACACCTGGCTGTGCTGTGAAAGGGGGGATTGTGGCTGACCCTGTGCTAGAAGGCAGCCACAATGGGTTTGCCAAGGTATACGGAAGCTGGGTTTGGGCCCTAATTCTTTGGCGTAAAATTCCAGTGCTTGTACTGGGCCTTTCCTCTTTGGGTCTAGCAGCGCTTGTACTTGGCCTGTCCTCCTGGGGTTTACCGCCGCTGGCATTTGCCGATTGGCCATTGGGGTGTCTGGTACTGCTGGTAGCTGCCTGGTCTTTTTGGACAGACTACTTACTTCTCCGACTCGGATGCCGATGTACTGGCTTTGACGGGCTCATATTCCGAACCAGATTCGGATTCAGAACTGGATATGCCTCCCCAGACCATCACTGACCCACCACCAAACCGGTCAGGCTGAATGATGTTACAGGCAGCATAAAGTTCTCCGCGGCTTCTCCAGACCCTTTCACGTCTGTCACATATGCTAAGGGGGAACCTGCTCTCATCTGTGAAAAGCATGGGGCACCAGTGGCGGACCTGCCAATTCTGGTGTTCAATGGAAAATGCCAATCGAGCTCCACAGTGTCCGGCAGTGAGCACAGAGCACCCTAGAGGACGTTGGGCCCTCAGGCCACCCCCATGAAGTCTGTTTCTGATTGTTTGGTCAGAGACATTCACAGCAGTCTGCCTGCTGGAGGTCCTTTTGTAGGGCTCTGGCAGTGCTCATCCTGTTCCTCCTTGCACAAAGGAGCAGATACCGGTCCTGCTGATGGGTTAAGGACCTTCTACGGCTCTGTCCAGCTCTCCTAGAGTAACTGCCTGTCTCCTGGAATCTCCTCCATGCTCTTGAGACTGTGCTGGGAGACACTGCAAACCTTCTAGCAATGACATGTATTGATGTGCCATCCTGGAGGAGTTGGACTGCCTGTGCAACCTTTATAGCAGGGGTCTCAAAGTACCGGCCCGCGGACCGGTTATAAATGGCCCGCAGGCAGCGTGGGGGTGTCGCGGAAGGGGGGGGGGGGGCGCAAATTGTCAGTGTTCTACTGCCAGGCATGTACTGGCCAGAGATCCGCAGCAATTTACCTGTCAATCGCCTACTGCTGGCGCCTGACGGTAGATCAAGATGCATGCAGAGTAGCGCAGGAAGCGTCTGTCATAAGTTCACTTCTCTCTCATGTCACGCTGTTGCTCCCCGGCGGCCCCTCCTCTCTTCGTCCATCCCAGATGATGTCACAAGCAAATAGGGATGGACGAAGAGAGGAGGGGCCGCCGGGGAGCAACAGCGTGACATGAGAGAGAAGTGAACTTATGACAGACGCTTCCTGCGCTACTCTGCATTTGAAGAAAATTACAACAAGTAAATGCTGACCTGTGCCCCATGTACCCTGATTGTGCCCCATGTACCCTGATTGTGCCCTGATGTGCCCCATGTACCCTGATTGTGCCCCATGTACCCTGATTGTGCCCTGATGTGCCCCATGTACCCTAAATGTACCCTGATGTGCCCCATGTACCCTGAATGTGCCCCATGTGCCCTGATGTGCCCCATGTACCCTGAATGTGCCCTGATGTGCCCCATGTACCCTGAATGTGCCCTGATGTGCCCCATGTGCCCTGATGTGCCCCATGTACCCTAAATGTGCCCTGATGTGCCCCATGTACCCTAAATGTGCCCTGATGTGCCCCATGTACCCTAAATGTGCCCTGAATGTGCCCCATGTACCCTGATTGTGCCCGAATGTGCCCCATGTACCCTGATTGTGCCCTGATGTGCCCCATGTACCCTAAATGTGCCCTGATGTGCCCCATGTACCCTAAATGTGCCCTGAATGTGCCCCATGTACCATGAATGTGCCCCATGTACCCTGATTGTGCCCTGATGTGCCCCATGTACCCTGATTGTGCCCTGATGTGCTGGGCTCTGTGCACTGATGTGCTGTGCCCTAATGGTGAGTGGTCAGTGTGCAGTGTAGTGGTCAGTGTGCAGTGTAATGTGAAGTGCAGTGTAGTGGTCAGTGTGCAGTGTAGTGTGCAGTGTAGTGGTCAGTGTGTTGTGGTCAGTGTGCAGTGTAGTGGTCAGTGTGCAGTGTAGTGGTCAGTGTGCAGTGTAGTGGTCAGTATGCAGTGCTCAGTGTGTTGTGGTCAGTGTGCAGTGTAGTGGTCAGTGTGTAGTGTAGTGGTCAGTGTGCAGTGTAGTGTTCAGTGTGTAGTGGTAAGTGTGCAGTGGTAAGTGTGCAGTAGTCAGTGTGTAGTGTAGTGGTCAGTGTGCAGTGTAGTGGTCAGTGTGTATTGTTCAGTGTGCAGTGTAGTGGTCAGTGTGCAGTGTAGTGGTCAGTGTGCAGTGTAGTGGTCAGTGTGTATTGTTCAGTGTGCAGTGTAGTGGTCAGTGTGTATTGTTCAGTGTGCAGTGTAGTGGTCAGTGTGTATTGTTCAGTGTGCAGTGTAGTGGTCAGTGTGTAGTGGTCAGTGTGTAGTGTAGTGGTCAGTGTGCAGTGTAGTGGTCAGTGTGTATTGGTCAGTGTGTATTGTTCTGTGTGCAGTGTAGTGGTCAGTGTGTATTGTTCAGTGTGCAGTGTAGTGGTCAGTGTGCAGTGTAGTGGTCAGTGTGTAGTGTAGTGGTCAGTGTGCAGTGTAGTGGTCAGTGTGTATTGGTCAGTGTGTATTGTTCTGTGTGCAGTGTAGTGGTCAGTGTGTATTGTTCAGTGTGCAGTGTAGTGGTCAGTGTGCAGTGTAGTGGTCAGTGTGTATTGTTCAGTGTGCAGTGTAGTGGTCATTGTGTATTGTTCAGTGTGCAGTGTAGTGGTCAGTGTGTATTGTTCAGTGTGCAGTGTAGTGGTCAGTGTGTAGTGGTCAGTGTGCAGTGTAGTGGTCAGTGTGCAGTGTAGTGGTCAGTGTGTATTGGTCAGTGTGTATTGTTCTGTGTGCAGTGTAGTGGTCAGTGTGCAGTGTAGTGGTCAGTGTGTAGTGTAGTGGTCAGTGGGTTATTGGTCAGTGTGTATTGGTCAGTGCGCAGTGGTCAGTGCGCAGTGGTCAGTGTGTATTGTTCAGTGTGCAGTGTAGTGGTCAGTGTGTATTGTTCAGTGTGCAGTGTAGTGGTCAGTGTGTAGTGGTCAGTGTGTAGTGTAGTGGTCAGTGTGCAGTGTAGTGGTCAGTGTGTATTGGTCAGTGTGTATTGTTCAGTGTGCAGTGTAGTGGTCAGTGTGTATTGTTCAGTGTGCAGTGTAGTGGTCAGTGTGTAGTGGTCAGTGTGTAGTGTAGTGGTCAGTGTGCAGTGTAGTGGTCAGTGTGTATTGGTCAGTGTGTATTGTTCAGTGTGCAGTGTAGTGGTCAGTGTGTATTGTTCAGTGTGCAGTGTAGTGGTCAGTGTGTAGTGGTCAGTGTGTACTGTAGTGGTCAGTGTGCAGTGTAGTGGTCAGTGTGTATTGGTCAGTGTGTATTGTTCAGTGTGCAGTGTAGTGGTCAGTGTGTATTGTTCAGTGTGCAGTGTAGTGGTCAGTGTGTAGTGGTCAGTGTGTAGTGTAGTGGTCAGTGTGCAGTGTAGTGGTCAGTGTGTATTGGTCAGTGTGTATTGTTCTGTGTGCAGTGTAGTGGTCAGTGTGCAGTGTAGTGGTCAGTGTGTAGTGTAGTGGTCAGTGTGTTATTGGTCAGTGTGTATTGGTCAGTGTGTATTGTTCAGTGTGTAGTGTAGTGGTCAGTGTGTAGTGTAGTGGTCAGTGTGTATTGGTCAGTGCGCAGTGGTCAGTGTGTATTGTTCAGTGTGCAGTGTAGTGGTCAGTGTGTATTGTTCAGTGTGCAGTGTAGTGGTCAGTGTGTAGTGGTCAGTGTGTAGTGTAGTGGTCAGTGTGCAGTGTAGTGGTCAGTGTGTATTGGTCAGTGTGTATTGTTCTGTGTGCAGTGTAGTGGTCAGAGTGTATTGTTCAGTGTGCAGTGTAGTGGTCAGTGTGTATTGTTCAGTGTGCAGTGTAGTGGTCAGTGTGTAGTGGTCAGTGTGTAGTGTAGTGGTCAGTGTGCAGTGTAGTGGTCAGTGTGTATTGGTCAGTGTATATTGTTCTGTGTGCAGTGTAGTGGTCAGTGTGCAGTGTAGTGGTCAGTGTGTAGTGTAGTGGTCAGTGGTCAGTGTGTTATTGGTCAGTGCGCAGTGGTCAGTGTGTATTGTTCAGTGTGCAGTGTAGTGGTCAGTGTGTAGTGTAGTGTAGTGGTCAGTGTGTATTGGTCAGTGTGTATTGTTCAGTGTGCAGTGTAGTGGTCAGTGTGCAGTGTAGTGGTCAGTGTGCAGTGTGTATTGGTCAGTGTGTATTGTTCAGTGTGCAGTGTAGTGGTCAGTGTGTATTGTTCAGTGTGCAGTGTAGTGGTCAGTGTGTAGTGGTCAGTGTGTAGTGTAGTGGTCAGTGTGCAGTGTAGTGGTCAGTGTGTATTGGTCAGTGTGTATTGTTCTGTGTGCAGTGTAGTGGTCAGTGTGTAGTGGTCAGTGTGTAGTGTAGTGGTCAGTGTGCAGTGTAGTGGTCAGTGTGTATTGGTCAGTGTGTATTGTTCTGTGTGCAGTGTAGTGGTCAGTGTGCAGTGTAGTGGTCAGTGTGTAGTGTAGTGGTCAGTGGTCAGTGTGTTATTGGTCAGTGTGTATTGGTCAGTGCGCAGTGGTCAGTGTGTATTGTTCAGTGTGCAGTGTAGTGGTCAGTGTGTAGTGGTCAGTGTGTAGTGTAGTGGTCAGTGTGTATTGTTCAGTGTGCAGTGTAGTGGTCAGTGTGTAGTGGTCAGTGTGTAGTGTAGTGGTCAGTGGTCAGTGTGTATTGGTCAGTGCGCAGTGGTCAGTGTGTATTGTTCAGTGTGCAGTGTAGTGGTCAGGTTTAATAATGCGTTTGCTGACACCAGTGCTGGGGGTTAATAGTGCGTCTGCTGACACCAGTGCTGCTGTTTTTGAAGTTTAAATGTTTGCATGCGGCCCCCCCCATGGGATATGAAAACTTGTCTTGTGGCCCTCAGGTAATTTGAGTTTGAGACCCCTGCTTTATAGGGTCCAAGTATCGCCACGTGCTACTAGTAGTGACACTGACCCTTGCCAAATGCAAAACTAGTGAAAAACAGTCAGAAAAGATGAGTAGGGAAAAAAATGTCAGACACCTCCACCTGAAAAAACATTCCTGTTTTGGAGGTCGTCTCATTGTTGCCCATCTAGTGCATCTGTTGTTAAAGGGGTTGTTCCACCGGAAAAAAAAATTAAAAGCCAGCAGCTACAGCTACAGCAGCTGCTGGCTTTTAATATTTGGACACTTACCTGTCCTGGAGTCCAGCGACGTCCGCAGCAGAGGACGAGCGACCGCTCGTCGCTCTGCTGCTCCCTCCGCCATCCTCGCTGAGGGAACCAGGAAGTGAAGCCCTGCGGCTTCATGCCCGGTTCCCTACGGCGCATGCGCGAGTCGCGCTGCGCCGTTCTGATTGGTGCTCCTGTGTTCTGGGAGCCGAGTGTCTCCCAGAACACCAAGGGAAGTCTGCGGGAAGTGACGTAACTCCCGCAGATTCCCGGAGACAGGACTCCCGGATGTGGGTGAAAATACCTGTCTTAGACAGGTATCTTCACCCCCCTCCCCCCTGAAAGGTGTCAATTGTGACACCGGAGGGGGGGAGGGTTCCAAATAGCATAAGTTGCTATTTAGGGTGGAGCTCCACTTTAATTTCAATTAACAGCAAAGCAGCTGAAACTGATTAACAACCCCCTCTGTATACACCCCTCCCCCTCTGCTACTTAACTGACCAAATTAATATCCCTGGAGTTCTGATTCAAAAGTGTTCCTTTAATTTTTTTGAGCAGTGTATATGAGGTCAAGTCAAAAGCAAGTTTATGCAATAAGTACTAAATTTGTACAGATGTAAACAAAAATAGGAAAACAGCATGACAGTTGTATAATTGGGACAAGCGGTCCGAAAAAATACTTACAAAATAACCAACTGGCAAATCATATCACAGATCAAGATTCACCTCAGAGTCAGCGTCTCCCCTCAAATCCCCTCGCATGTCCAGAGGACCCTCAAGGTGGGTGAAGATTGTAGAGACACTCTCAAGCCACTAGTAGCATAATGATTACCACTAGAGATTTAAAGTGGTTGTATACCCTCTGATACAACTTGCACCTACAGGTAAGCCTACATTAAGGGTGCTTGCAATATCTCCTTAACCTACATGGTTAAGGAGATATTTGCAGAAAATCTGGCACCGATGTCTACGGCGCATGCGCACCGTAGATAACGGCGCATGCGCACTTTCCCTTGAATGGGAAAGCGACGGAAAGCGTCAAACGCGCGCATACGTGGGGATCGTGCCGTCCGCACGCATGCGCGGGAGTGACGTCATCGCCGCTCTGGCCAGTCACAGCGCCAGAGCGGCGATACTCGGAGGTCACTCCGGGTATCATGGCAGCGGCAGAGGAGAGGAACGAGGGTCGCTTTGGGGGCTTCGATCTAAGGTAATTCAAAATGAGCTAGTATGCTAGTCATACTAGCTCATTATGCCTTTGTCTTGCAGGTTTTTTTTTTTTTTTTAAATGTTGTTTTGGGTATAGAACCACTTTAAATAGGGTGTATCACAGTATAGTGAGAAAAGCTAATGGTCATGGATGCCAGGTAGGTGCACGAGCATCAAAGCCCACGAGGATCGGTGAAATGGCGAGCGAACCTGGACAACAAAATGTATATATTTTATTTTAAGGCTCTGCCTTACAAACACTGCAGTATTTCAATACCACAAAGGCTTTGTAATTGTTAAGTGCAATTGCGCCCACACGCTGATACATATTTTCTTTACTTGTTCATGCGCATTTGGCAACTTGACCCCTCATATTTTATATACTGGCATTAAGTGTCATTATGCCTACATGGTATTTTTCCTCCCTCTTACACATTTCCAGGCCGCAAGCTTTATGACATTCACTTTTGACCCATGCCTTCTTGTCTCTATTCATAGTGGCAGCATATACCTTTAGACCCCGTTCACACCTATGCGAATTGGTTGCGGCTTACACCACATCCAATTCGCATAACATTTTAAAATACATTTATTTAAATGAGGCTGGTATATATATATGTGTGATGCATTCGCACTGCGCATTGCCCAAAAAAGGTGTGCGTTTTCTTGGCATTGCGATGCGAATTGGCTGCACATTATCTTCTATGGGAACGCATCTGATTCGCAGATGTGTTGCGTTCTCAACAGGAATTCTCTCCCTGCTCACTACACTTCCTCCCCTCCCCTCTCCCAGGTCAGCAAATCCACAGCTACAACGCAGACGAACCACTGAACAGCTCTGTTTTCTCTTCGCAGGGAAAACAGAGCTGGAATTCGCACCGCACAAGTGTGAACCCAGCCTTAAACTTAAAATAAAATATATACGTTTTGTTTTCCAGGGTCGCTCGCCATTTCACCGATCCTCGCAGGCTTTGATGTTCGTGCACCTACCCGGTATCCATGACCATTAGCTTTTCTCTTATACTGTGATGCCCCCTATTTAAATCTCTACTGGTGATCATTATGCTACTAGTGGCTTGAGAGTATCTCTACAATCTTCACCCACCTTGAGGGTCCTCTGGACATGCAAAGGGATTTGAGGGGAGATGCTGACTCTGTTTGAGGTGGATCTTGATCTGTGATATGATATAAGTATTTTTTCAGACCGCTTGTCCCAATTATACAACTGTCATGCTGTTTTCCTATTTTTGTTTACATCTGTACAAATTTAGTACTTATTGCATAAACCTGCTTTTGACTTGACCTCATATATATAATTTCTTTGATGTTGTGTTACTAGATAATACAGTTGGCCTTTGATCAACCCTGAAGAAGGAATTTAATGTTTAAATATTCCGAAACATGTCGGCACTTCTGAACCCATGTATCATGGTTGGCCTTCCACTTCTGAGACCCACTAAGTACTTCAGAATTTAGCTGTATACTATTGTAACATGACAAATGTGCTCTGATTTCATCAACTACCAATTGTGTGTACTTGTATGTTTTTTGTAATAAACTTGTAATACTTTTTATACATGTTCCTTACTCAATTTTCTGGTATTTAACTTTGGCCCACAAAATCCCTGGGGCACTTCTCCTTTCTCTTGGAGTGGAGCTAGAGCAGGGCTCAGTTTGCTACTAGGGAGGTAATGTGTTATTGTGACTCTGAGGCTGCATTCACACTTCAGCGTTTTGAATCGCGGGGCAGATTTGCTGAGATTTTGCAGATTTCCGCGATTTGAAAGCGCTGCTGTGTGAATGGCAAATCGTGAAACTCGCATTTGAGATACCATTCATTTGAATGACACCTCAAATCGCGACGCGGGTCTGCCGCAATAAATCGCGCTGCAATCGCAGCATCATGGGAAGCATATCGGCCAAAAGTAGCTCCTGAACTTTTTTTGGGCGACATGGTTCTTGCAATGTATGTTTATCGTGCGACAATCACAGCAGAGCGTCGCAGCGATTTGAGGTGTCATTCAAATTAATGGCATATCAGATGCAAGTCCCGCGATTTGTCATTCACACATCAGCGCTTTCAAATTGCGGGCAGATTTGCGGCAAATCTGCCCGCGATTCAAAACGCTGATATGTGAATGAAGCCTGAGTGTAGCGTGTTAGTGTAGTGTGAGTATGGTGTAGTGCAGGGGTAGGCAACCTTAGAGAGATGGAGATCTACTTGAACAACACTGATGAAGGCAAAGATCACCGAGCACAGTGTCCTGTTGTTAGGGCCAGTTCACACCATAACGTGGCGCAAGAAAGACATGTTCCATGTGTGCTTCCTGCACCGTGTTCAAAACGCACTGCCTTTGTGATCTACTGCAGATGATGACACATTGTTAACCCCAAATGTACAGTCGTGCTCAAAAGAAATTGTGAAATTTTGGCAATAATATTGAAAATAGGACTGATCATGCAAAAAAAACCTGCGTTTTATTTAAGGATAGCAATCACATGAAGCCATTTATTCTCACATAGTTTTTTGGATCCTTTTGAAGTCATAATGATAACAGAAATCACCCAAATGGTCCTGTTAAAACGTTTACATACCCTGGAATGTTTGGCCTTGGTAGACACAGAAGGTGGCACACACACGGGTTAAAATGGCAATTAAAAGGTTAATTTCCCACATTTGTGTTTTTTTAAATCACAATTTGTGTCTGTGTATAAATAGTCAATGAGTTTGTTAGCTCTCACATGGATGCACTAAGCAGGCTAGACACTGAGCCATGAGGCGGTAGAAAAGAACAGTCAAAAGACCTGCGTAACAAGGTAATGAACTTTATACAAAATGGAAAAGGATATCAAAAGCCTTGAATATGCCAGTCAGTACTGTTTAATCACTTAGTAAGAAGTGGAAAATTAGGGGCTCTTTTGAAACCAAGCCAAGGTCAGGTAGACCAAGAAAGATTGTAGCCACAAGTGGTGGAAGAATTGCTCAGGATACAAAGAAAAAACCACAGGAGAAATACAGGCTGCTCTCCAAAAAGACAGTGTGGTTGTTTTTAAGGAGCACAATTCAAGGATACTTGAACAAAAAAAGAGCTCCATGGTTGAGCTGCCAGAAGGAAGCCTTTACTGCGCAAATGCCACAAAGCCCAAGAGGCATGTCAAGGTGTTCTTGGGCATATTGTAACCAGGCTTTTTTTGTGGAACTTGTACAGTAGAGGCTTCTTTCTGGTAACTTGTCAATGCATCTCTTTTTTGTTCAAGTATCATCGTATTGTGCTCCTTAAAAACAACCACACCATCTTTTTCCAGAGCAGCCTGTATTTCTCCTGAGGTTACCTGTGGATTTTTCTTTGTATCCCGAACAGTTCCTGTGGCAGAAATCTTTCTTGATCTACCCGACCTTGGCTTGGTATCCCCAAATGTTCCACTTCTTATTAAGTGATTGTACTGACTGGCATATTCAAGGCCATAGGGTGGAATCTGCCCCCTTCCTTGAATTTTCAGAATGTGCTGTACCACAATGGCAGGTTCCCAGTCGCTATTTCTTTGCACATAAGACCATTATAGCTTTGTACCATCACGTGTAAGGCAATGTTTTGGCATCGTTGAGCAAGGCAGTCAGCAGCAAGGTCCACCTTATTGCCGATACGTGGTCCAGCAAGCATGGTCAGGGATGATACATTTCATTCACAGAACACTGGGTAACTCTACTTGCAACTAGGAAGGATGCAGGACAGGACTCAGTGCTGGAGCTTGTTTTGCCGCCACGTCTTCAACTTTACCCCCTCCTCCTCCTCTGCTGAATTGTCTTATGAATCCCCAGTACCCCCTAAGCATTCAAGGGGCTATTTAACAGCTAAACTATGCCATGCAATGCTTCAGCTGGTCTGTCTAGGGGACAGGAGCCACACCAGAGCAGAGATTCTTTCAACTCTGCAGGGGCAGGCCCAAAGGCAGTTCACGCCATGGCAGCTTGAGCCAGGAATGGTGATGTGCGATGGCGCTAACCTTCTGTCCGCTCTTCGACAGGGAAAGTTGACACATGTACCATGCCTAGCACGTGTCCTCAATTTGGTGGTGCAGCATTTCTTAAACAGGTACCAAATGTTGCAACTTTAGCAATGCTTCAGCGGCTGCACATGCAGCAGAGGGCCATCAACGAGTAACCTGTGCGAGTATGGCACAAGGTCAGGCTCAGGGGAGCTCAGCTTTTTTTTCCCCACAACAATGGCTGCTGATAAAGGATGCATGCACTGTACTGTCACCATTTGAGGAGGCCACAAGGATGGTGAGTCGTGACAATGCATGCATCAGTGACACAATCCCTCATGTTCCTGCTGGAGCATGCTCTGTGTAGTATTATGGACAGGGCACTCAACGCAGTGCAGCAGGAGGAAGAGGACGGCTTCCTTTCCTCTCAAGGCCCACTTTATGCAGACACCATTCTTGTGATGCCACAAAACACACAAGAGGAGAGGGAGGAGGATTCTGGCAGTTTTGGAGGCATTGGAGCAGAGGAAGACATTCGTCAAACCTTTAGACCCCTTTCACACTGAGGGTGTATTGCAGGCGCTATAGTGTTAAAAAAAGCGCCTGCAATCCGCCCTCAAACAGCTGCTCCAGTGTGAAAGCCCGAGGGCTTTCACACTGGAGCGTTGCGCTAGCAGGACGGTAAAAATAAGTCCTACTAGCTGCATCTTTGGAGCGGTAAAGGAGCAGTGTGTTTACTGCTCCTGCCCATTGAAATCAATGGGACAGCGCGGCTATACCGCCCGTAATGCGCTGCTTCAGCAGCGCATTGCGGGCCGTTTTAACCCTTTCTCGACCGCTAGCAGGGGTTAAATGCGCTCCGCTAGTGGCCGAAATGCACCGCAAATCCGCCCATATCGTCGGCAGTAAAAATAGCGGCGTTTTACCGCCGACGCCATGGGCTCAGTGTGAAAGGTGTCCAAGAGACGGTTTTTCATTTACGTGGCTGGGAGGAGGCAGTTCCAGATACTGTAATCCTTAGTGACCCTGAGGACTCTGCTTCTTATGCTTGTGCAAACTTGCGGTGCTCCGCTGTTTGACAGTTCTTATAGGTAAGGGGCGGGGTCACCATATGGCACTGCCCCCTTGTGCCATCACTGACCCAGCATGCACCAGTCCGTTACAGCACGGGGGCGGACACCCGGTGACATCCCCAAATGGCCCCGCCCTTACCTATATAAGAACTGTCAAACAGCAGAGCCTGCAATAGGTGGTCAGCCTTCATGGATGGTGGAAGCTTTTTTTTTTTTTTTTTCGGTTAGCGGGGCGGCGTGATTGATGATGGATTTACATCGGGGACGCCGTTTTTATTGTCATAAAAATGGTCTCTGTGTTTTTATTACTTTTTGGTGAAGGGGTACCTATACTCACTCATTAACATGGGGGGTGGGATCTGGTGGGCCTCCTTGTTAAAGGGGGCTTCCAGATTCCAATAAGCCCCCTGCCTGCATACCCCCATAACCACAGCCCAGGGTTGTGGGGATGAGGCCCTTGTTCCCATCAACATG
The DNA here is from genome assembly GCA_029206835.1 of Rana muscosa. NCBI lineage: Eukaryota > Metazoa > Chordata > Amphibia > Anura > Ranidae > Rana > Rana muscosa. The sequence continues at coordinate 856,401,538 of CM055117.1, forward strand.
GAGACAAGTTGCTTTGGGGTGGGGGGGTAGAGCCCCCATGTTGAGGGCATGTGGCCTGGTATGGTTCAGGAGGGGGGGGCTCACTCATCCCCCCCTTTTCTGACCTGCCAGGCTGCATGCTCAGATAAGGGTCTGGTATGGCATATGGGGGGGGGACCCTACCCAGTTTTCTTTTTTAATCTTGGCAATTTTTTTTTATTATTCAGCTGTCAGCGGCAAGCGGTTAACTCATCGGTTGTTAAGGACGCCAGGCTGGCTTCCCGGCCCAACTCCCTAACAACCAGCTTTTACTGTGCCCTGATTGGGCAATGCACTGTGCAGGGTGGCTTTGTCAGTTTCATTCTGGGACACTGTATTGTCCCGGAATGAAGGTGACTGGGACCCAAGACAGACCTGCAAAATGTGGTCACCCTACTCAGCAGGATTGAAAGAGAGCTCATCAGCAATTTCTATCCCTGTATGACTTGAATTGGACTTTTACGATATCAGTGCATGTGTCTGGAGACTCGAAAAAGGAGGGTGTCCTGAGACTGTTAGGAGACTAACAACATAAGTTAACCTGCTGTCTGCTGAAAATTGTTGTGCTTTCTACAAGAACCCCAACTCTTTGGGACTTTCTTTTTCCCCCAATCACTGACCAGTGTGACAAAATGAGGACAGCAAGTTAGGACTGTCTTTCTATACTGTTTTTAGGTAAATGCAGTTCAGTTCTGTTTTTCAGAATACTGCAGGTGTTTAACCATATCACTCAACGTTCCGTTATTGATTGTTTGTCCAAGTACACTTGCTAATCCTCTCTTCTTTTAGGGCCCTTTCACACCCATACGTTTTTCCTGCATTTTTACCTTGTAAGAAAAAAAAACGCAAAAATAGGTTATCCTTTAAATCCTATGCGACTCCTCACAACACTGCGTTACAGTTGTGGTGCGTTTTAAAAAGTCCTGCATGCTGCAGCTTTAAAAAAAAAAACTCAGCTTCCCATTGAAATGAATGGAAATTGCAGTAAAAACATAACGCGATTTGTATTTTTGAGTCACATGTCCATTTTTTTTACAGTTGCAGGCAACCCAAAAATGCACAGGAAATGCCATCATGCCAAAAACAATGTTAAAATGCGTGCAACATTTCAGGGACCCTTTTACAGGTCATGAATATGAAATAAATCCTCTTATTACATGTGACATCACATATGTAGTCTATGCATTGACCTGCCCTTGTGGTCTAATGTATATAGGATGGACCAAACGTACTTTGAATAAGAGAAGAGGCGAGCATATACAGAATATTATAAAGGAATGTAAATATTAGTGTATCAGAAAACTTTAGACACCAACAAATGGGACCCTAGTGGCCTTCAATTTTGGGGTGTTGAGAGAGTGTCTCCAGCATGGAGAGGTTACAATTGGGTCAGAGACCTCTCCAAAATGTGAAACAAAATGCATTTATTACACACTTTAGTGCCTGAAGGCTTGAACATTGAACAAGACCTGAACTGCTTTATTAGTGATTACTGGTGCTGTGATTTTAGGGTTCATACGATTTAAATCAGGATATACAGTGGGGGGAAAAAAAGTATTTAGTCAGCCACCAATTGTGCAAGTTCTATCACTTAAAAAGGTGAGAGAGGCCTGTAATTGTCATCATAGGTATACCTCAACTAGGAGGCAAAAATGTGGAAATGTGGATCACATTGTCTGATTTGGAAAGAATTTAGTTGCAAATTATGGTGGAAAATAAAGTATTTGGTCAATATCAAAAGTTTATCTCAATACTTTGTTGTATATCCTTTGTTGGCAATGACAGAGGTGAAACGTTTTCTGTAAGTCTTCACAAGGTTGTCACACACTGTTGCTGGTTTGTTGGCCCATTCCTCCATGCAGATCTCCTTTAGAGCAGTGATGTTTTAAATGAACAGGCTAGTACTTTGATCCAACTTTGTGATAGTCTGACTTGTCCTTTAACCAATCAAAACAATCCCAGTGTGAGATAAATTCCTTTCAGGCCGGGTTCACACTGGTGCAACGCGACAGCCGTCCTACTTTGGATCCGACTTTGCCCTGCGACTTGAAGTCGACATACGTTCGACTTTTAATGAACGGGGATCCGACTTGGATCCCCGCCAACACCAGGCACTAGGTTTGGTATGAATCTTGAGGGGGAACTTCACGCCAAATAAAAAAAAATATATGGCATGGGTTCCCCTCCAAGAGCATACCAGGCCCTTGGGTCTGGTATGGATTTACAGGGGAACCCCTATGCCGAAAAAAACAGCGTTGGGGGTCCCCCCCCCAAGTACACACCAGACCCTTATCAGAGCACGCAGCCCGGCCAGTCAGGAAAGGGGGTGGGGACGAGCCCCCCTCCTGAACCGTACCAGGCCACATGCCCTCAACATGGGGGGGTTGAGTGCTTTGGGGCAGGGGGCGCCCTGCGGGCCCCCCCATCCTAAAGCCCCGCCGATGGCATCACAGCTCCTGGGCATTAAGGGCTCACTGGGTGACCATGCCCCATGCCTATATAAGTCGTTGCGCGCCGCGCACACGGCATTACAGCGGGAGACCTCGTCATGTCAATATCTCGAGAAGAGGGAAGAAGACGACGGGGAAGACCGGGCCCCCGCTAGCAAAAGAGCTGGCAGAAGATAGCTGAGGTGCCCGGCAGAAGGCAGAAAGCAGTGGAGAGCGGGAGAAGAACCGGAGAGCACGGAGAAGAGGCCGGAGAAAGACCCCCGAAGTCGGTAGAAGACCCCCACAGCTGCCTAATAAAATTACTTTAAAAAGCTGTCTAGTGTTTTTTTTATTGACAGTTTTCCCCCCCAGGTGAATGGGTAGGTGTACGATGTACCCCATACTCATTCACATAGGGTGGGGGGCTCCCGGATTCCGATAAGCCTCCCGCCCGCAGACCCCAACAACCAGGGTTGTCGGGAAGAGGCCCTGTCCTCATCAACATGGGGACAGGGTGTTTTGGGGTGGTGGGGCCGCAGGACGCCCCCCTGCCCCAAAGCACTTACACCCCCCCCATATGTTGAGGGCATGCGGCCTGGTACAGTTCAGGAAGGGGGGCGCTCGCTCATCCCCACCCCCTTTCCTGACCGGCCTGCGTGCTTTGCTAAGGGTCTGGTGTGGATTTGGGGGGACCCCCACGCCATTTTTTCGGCATAGGGGTTCCCCTCTAAATCCATACCAGACCCAAGGGCCTGGTATGCTCTTGGAGGAGAAACCCATGCCGTTTTTTTATTTAAAATTTGGCGTGGAGTTCCCCCTCAAGATCAGCAGAGCACAAGTCGCATGCCAAAGTCGGATCATGCAAGACGGCCTTCTGACTTTGATCCGACTTCAATGATATTCAATGGAGTGAAGTAGGATCAAAGTCGGACCAAAGTAGTACAGGGAGCATTTTCAAAGTCGGTCCGACATGTGACAGACCAGTTAAGACGGCTCCCACAGGGAAACATTGATTTTCACACGTCATGCGACATGAGCTCCCAATGTCGGAGCGTTTGTCGCACCAGTGTGAACCCGGCCTCACTGCTGCTGTAATCACCATGTCGGATGTCAAAAGTCGGATGGTAAGGACAAGGATCCTCGTTTGATCCGACTTCAATGATATTCAATGGGCTGAAGTAGGATCAAAGTCAGACCAAATGTAGTACAGGGAGCATTTTTAAAGTCGGACCAGTTAAGATGGCTCCCATAGGGAAACATTGATTTTCACACGTCATGCGACTTGAGCTCCCAAAGTCGGAGCGTTTTTCGGACCAGTGTGAACCCAGCCTCAGGCTGGGTTCACACTGGTCCGACAAACGCTCCGACATTGGGAGCTCATGTCGCATGAAAATCAATGTTTCCCTATGGGAGCCGTCTTAACTGGTCCGACACGATGTAGGAAGTCGACCGATGTAGGACTGATGTCGCAGAGCAAAGTAGGATCTGACTGGGTTCACACTGATACTACACGATAGTCATACGACTTTCATCCTACTTTGCTCTGCGACATCCATCCGACTTGAATGAACAGGATACTACTTTGATCCGATTTTGGTCAAAGAACAAGTCAGACTATTACAATCAAAACAATCCCAGAGTGAGATAAATTCCTTTTACTGCTGTTGTAATCTCCATATCGGATGTCACAAGTTGGATGGTTAGGACAAGGATCCTACTTTGATCCGACTTTAATGATATTCAATGGGCTGAAGTAGGATCAAAGTCAGACCAAAGTAGTACAGGGAGCATTTTCAAAGTCGGACCGACTTGTGTCGGACCAGTTAAGACGGCTCTCATAGGGAAACATTGATTTTCACACATCATGCGACATGAGCTCCCAATGTCGGAGCGTTTGTCGTAACAGTGTGAACCTAGCCTGACAAACTGGAGCATGCAGAATCTGGTGCAGCTCTGCATTGAAACCAATCAGCTTCCAGGTTTTATTGCCAATGCTTAATTGAACAAGCTGAAGAAGGAAGGCGATTGGCTACCATGCACAGCTGCACCATATTCTGAGTGCTCCAGTTTTAAATCTCCCCCACATAGTCCACAAGTGATAGTAAAAAGGTAAACCATATTAAAGCATACATAAACATGCATGGATGGATATGTGTTTTAATTTAATGAATCAGGCAAAAAAAAAAAGGAAAAACAAAATACACCAAAATGCAATGGACATATTTGGATCTGCCTCAACATCAGACCTTCAAAAGAAAAATTAGCAATAACTGCAGATCCTGTTATAGTAAGTCCTTTTAGTTGAAAAACTAAAAAATTGTAGGTTTTAGGCTTAGTTCACACTGGCATTAAGAGCAGGCGTTGACAGGCATTAACCGCTTCAGCCTCGGAAGAATTTACCCCCTTCCTGACCAGAGCACTTTTTGCGATGCAGCACTGCGTCGCTTTAACTGACAATTCGGTCGTGCGATGTTGAACCTAACCAAAATTGACGTCCTTTTTTTCCCCCACAAATATAGCTTTCTTTTGGTGGTATTTGATCACCTCTGCGTTTTTTATTTTTTGCGCTATAAACAAAAGAAGAGCGACATATTTGAAAAAAACGCAATACTTTTTACTTTTTGATTTAATAAATATCACAATTTTTTTTTTTTAAAACAATTTTTTTCCTAAGTTTAGACCGATATGTATTCTTCTACATATTTTTGGTAAAAAAAAAAAAATTGCAATAAGCGTATATTGATTGGTTTGAGCAAAAGTTATAGCGTCTTCATAATAGGGGATAGATTTATGGCATTTTTATTTTTTTTACTAGTAATGGCGGCGATCTGCGATTTTTATTGTGACCGTGACATTGCGGCGGACACATTGGACACTTTTGACATGTTTTTGGGACCATTCACATTTATACAGCGATTAGTGCTATAAAACTGCACTGATTACTGTGTAAATGTGACTGGCAGGGAAGGGGTTAACACTAGAGGGCGATCAAGGGGTTAATATGTTCCCTATTGAGTGATTCTAACTGTAGGGGGAGGGGACTCACAAGGTGAGGAGACCGATCTGTGTTCCTCTGTACTGGGAACACACATCGGTCTCCTCACCTCTGACAGAACATGGATCTGTGTGTTTACACACACAGATCCACACTCCTGCCGTGATCGCGGGTGCCCGGCGGGCATCGCGGCCGCCGGACACACGCACCGGGTCACGAGCGGTGCCGCGGGTACGCGCGCTTGCCGCCGGCGGCGCGCGCCCCATAGAAGGCCGGGAATAAAGGACGTCATATGACGCCCGCCCGGAGGGAGGGTTCCTGCCGGCGTCATGACTATGACCCGTTAGGAAGGGGTTAAAAACACCCCTCAAACGCCTATGCACAAGATACAATAGACAGCCCATTGTGCTGTTCACACTAAGTGTTAGCGTTGCGTCACTTCAAAATTGAAGCCTCATGTCGAGTCAGGAGGCATTTGAAGCCTTTCAACGCCTCCCATACAAGTCTATAGTAACGCTCTGCAAACGCTCTGGCAGGCGTTTTCGGCTCGGTATTGGTGTGGCGCATTAGTCACTTTTCATTGTGGAGCAGTTTTAACGCTCATCAAACGCTATGAAACCACGCATAGGGCGTTTAATGCTCGTTAAACGCCCCATTCTAAAGCTCATTGACGCTTGTCTGACGCCCATACAAACGCTATAGGAGCGTTTGTTGAGCATCAATAATTTAGTCAAGTGTGAACAAGCCCTTAGGTACTGAAAATCAAAAAAAAAAAAAAAAAGGACCCCCTGAAAAAGCAGAAATATAAATTTAGAATGAAATAAACAATACATTTTTAGCAGTTTTTCCCCAGAATCGTTTGCAGTTTTGAAACTCTGACTTTTGGCTTTTCCAGAGCTGGAAAAATCATAGACCATATGGTGAAAGTCTGAACAACCTGGAGCTCAGACTGCTGCCCACAACCTTACCTACTAATGTATTATGTATAAGTAGTATGATAATGTAAAGAAAATGGCACATGATAAATTACTCCGGTTTTATTTAGAACAGATTTTCAGCCAGAACAATACAAAACATACAGCATCTCCATTACACAAATGTTTACTTACACTATGTTACAGTTACAAAAAAACGCTTTGCAGCAACTTTTTTTTATTTTAAACAGGTTTAACCTCACAAACAAAAAAAAAAAAGGGGGAAAAAAAAAAAAAAAATCAAAAACTTCAAATTGTCAGGAAAAAAAATAAATAAAATAAAATAAAATAAAATATATAAAAAAACATTGGAAATATTGCACTTGTGCTAAATGGTAGGAACATTTACTTTTTTGATCATATTAAGTTATAAAAGTAAAGTTATGCAACAATGAACTTAAGCACATCAATGTAGATGCTCTCTGGTTTGTTTTAAAGCCCTTATACAACAAGCACATATATTAAGCCTTCTTAAAAAAAAAAGGCAGCTTTATAACAAAGTTTCACGAATGAGCACCAGGCCCTTTATACAAATCTATTTAAAAGGAAAAGAAATAGTCAGTAATCAGAATGGATTTTGCATGCGCTAGTAGGATGACCCTAATCACAAAAGAGAGCCGCTAATGATACAGCATTATACTTATTTTGTGCCAATCATGGTGACTGTTAAGGTATGCCTTTACACAATGTATACAATTAAAAAAAAAAAATTTTTTTGGCATAATCCAGTTTTAGGGTACACAATCATACGTATGTGGCCGTTCAACAAAATTCAGTCAGTAAAATCTGACTTAAAGGGGTTGTAAAGGTTAGTTTTTTTATTTTCTAAATAGGTCCCTTTAAGCTAGTGCATTGTTGGTTCACCTACCTTTTCCTTCGATTTCCCGTCTAAATGTTTTTTTTTCCCCCTTTGTCTGAATTTCTCACTTCCTGTTTCTCCTCAGTAAGCTTGCCCCCATCATCTGAGCGGTGTTTAGTCAGCCAGAACAGCTTACTGAACAGCTTACTGAGGAGGAACAGGAAGTGAGAAATTCAGACAAAGAAAAAAAAAACATTTAGAAGGGAAATCGAAGGAAAAGGTAAGTGAACCAACAATGCACTAGCTTAAAAGGAACCTATTTAGAAAATAAAAAAAACAAACCTTTACAACCCCTTTAACTGTGCAAGCCATTCAACATTAATCTGTGAGGTTGAGGGTTTAATCAGCTACTTGAAGCCCTTCTGTGTGACTATCAGGGTGGGTTAATGGCCCTTTTTAGGCAGATCCAACTGAATTCCTATAATTCTCAATGGAAATATTTAAAAAAAATGCTCACAACTGAGGAACTGGGATATAAGCCTATGTGCAAGTACCCCTTAGACTCTAACCTTTAGCTCCTGCTTGATGAAAGTAATTGTCTCACAGTGTAAAGCGGGAGCACACAGTACCTTACTAAAGCACATTTTATAGTGCTGTATAAGAATTTTGCTGACACAAGGACTGGAACATTAATTACAAAAAGGAGCAAACACCCTTTAAAAGAACTACGTTAATGCAGATTAGAAAAGTGCACTTCAGGTTCTTGCAGGCCCTACAAGTGCTATCAAAATATGAAGGACACATGGAGGTTAGCTGCCATACAAGGGCATATTTTTTCAAAGCTCTGAGAACTTTCTACAATGATCACAAATGACATATTCTGGCCCTCAAAACAAGACAGTTCTTCTTAACACTTTTTTTTTTTTTTTACATAGTAATTTAGTACAATGCAAGAAGAAGTCTATCGTCAAGCTCCAGAATTTGTCACTTAAGAGTGCTCATTACATTAGAAGCATACACTACTTGATTCTCATACCTTTGTATACTATAGGGAAAAGCTGGCATTGGTTGGGTTTCAGGGAATAGGCAGCATCAGTTGGATTTCAGTTTTGGACATATCAAGTCCCAACATCTCCAGTTATATCATTACAAATAGGCTTGGTCAAATAAATTTTGACTAATTGGCAACATCAGAATGGGCAATTTGCACCAATTTACCACAATAAGACGTTAGTAAGTAAACCATTAAACCTGGACAACCCTGCTATGCATAAACATACCCAAATGAATCTTAGCCTGATTGTATGGGACATTGGCCTGCTGCTTTTATCACAGTAGGCCAATAGGTCAACAGCTAAAATCCTGCAACCTTGCCAGAAGGAGTTTTGCCAAAAAGACTTGTTGCAGGACCACAATAACTTTGGCCGGTTTCACACTGGGGCGGTGGCGGTATAGCGCCGCTATTTTTAGCGGCGCTATACCGTCGGGATTGCAGAGGTATTCGGCCGCTAGCGGTGCGGTTTTAACCCCTGCTAGCGGCCGAAAAAGGGTTAATACCACCCGCAAACCGCGGCTACAGCCACGGTTTGCGGGCGGTATTACGCGGTATCCCATTCATTTCAATGGGAAGGAGCGGTAAACACAACGCTCCTCTCACCGCTCCAAAGATGCGGCTAGCAGGACTTTTTTTAAAGTCCTGTTAGCGCACCGCTCCAGTGTGAAAGCATTCGGGGATTTCACATTGGAGAGAAAGGAGCCGCTGTTTAGGCTCGGTTTGCAGGCGCTATTTTTAGCAAAATAGCGCCTGCAAACCGCCCCAGTGTGAAAGGGGCCTTAGAGATTCATATGCTTTACAGACATTGCATTTCCTTGAGTAGCAAGATTTATCTGCGGTCCTTGTGGCAGATTTTACACCAGAGTTTCTGAAACTGCCACAACAAACAGGAGGTGAATGAGACTTCTCAAAATGTAACCATAGCATGTCCTGTGTATTTTTACAACACACAGAACTTGGAATGCTTACCAATTCAGAAAATACCTGTACACCTTAAACCCACTGAGATGTATGAACAATACACGTTATAAAACAGTAATATACACAGCCTATATGATATGAATATTTTTTTTAAAGTGATCAGATAAACGTCACACATTAATAATCCAGCCAACAAAACTGTTAAACACCTGTTAGTTCTGCAATAATAATCTCAATGGTGCAGGAAGAAACTTCTTTGCATAAATGTTTTGCAATTGCCTGCTTCAGTTAGGTGGAGAGAAAAAGGCAATGAAAAGAATAAGGTGACTACAGAAGGCTGACCGTGACGTATCAATATAAGGAAAGGAAACTCAATCTTGAACAGAATTTTGCAATTAAGTGAAAATTCCTTTAAATAGATTTCCACGTTCCTCATTCTAGTAAATTAGAAATGGATCTACCCCTGGAGCTCCATTATCTAATCAACATAGCACAACTTCTGTATCCACTAACTGGAGACCACTACAGAACCTTTTATACAACTAAGTTTTAGTGCAGCAAACAGGATATACAGTTACTTACAGCGAGACAAGGCATTTCTTTAAAAAAAATAATAATAATTTGTTTAGCTTCATTGAATGAAAGGAAAAGTAACAGGCTCACTTTAATGCCAGCATCTGCAGCTATGTACACTGGTCTTTGCTCTCCCAAAAGGAACATTGTGAAGAATCCCTGTATAAACTCAAAGTTGAGACTTGATGCTTCTGTGGACTCTCTCCCCACTCCCATGTGGCAATGCTGGATGCCTGAGCAGCCAATCACAATGCTCTAGTGCAGTTACATAAGAGTGAGCCACATGGTTCTCTATACATGGAAGTACCAGGTATGTCACTTTGTTTCTCCTGAAAAACACAGTGGTGAGGCAGTGAAGAGAAGCAGCTGCAGGGGTCTACATTAAAGTGAGGGAGTGAACAGAGGGGATATTTAACAACACTAATAGCTAATTAGGTCCCTAGCAAATGAGGCTTCAAATCAAATTTTCAAAAAACGTGACATTTTATTTTAATCCTTAAAGCAACCCAACTGTTAAATACATACCTCTTCTGCTGCCTGCACCATTGCTGGAGAGTAATCCCAGCCAAAGTTTCTTCTGAAACGGACACTTCCAGGAATGTTGATCCGCTGTGTCTCCTGCGGCAAGTGGTTCTTACCCACTGAACTTCATGTCACTACTGTACCCTATACAGATGTGGGGAATGGCAGGAGGTACCAGCAGGCACAGCGAAGGACCAAGGAAACTGACATCCTTAGATATGTTGGTTTCAAAAATAAACTTTAGCCAGAGAATTATCTTCAGGAGAGCAGTGTTTGGCAACGGCAAATTATTTGCTTTATTTTACAAGCACGACATTTTTTGAAAGTTTTAGCTACATGAAAGAAGAGCTTAAAAGATGCAGACTAGGGGGGGGGGGGGGGGGTCTTAAAAAGAGGCAGTTTTTTAAACTAAAGACAAACATAGAGGAGAGTGTTTTATATTGGCACAGTCCTACTTCAGACCAGTGGTAAGAAAAGCCATCAAGCTGCAATCAGCTAGTAAATCTGTCTCAACTAGAACATGGGGATTGATTTACTAAAAGGTGAATAGACTAAGCACTTTACAAGTGCAGTGGCACGCTGAAAGTGCAGTTGCTCCAGAGCTTAGTGAATGAAGGGAAGCTTTGCTGACTTCCATCAACCAAATCACATGAAAGCAAACATGCCTTTTTTATTTTTTTCCTTGCACGAGTATTCTTTGTTAAGTGCAGCTTTACCTCATTTACTAAGCTCTGGTGCAACTGCACTTGCAAAGTACACAGTCTATTTGCCTTTAGTAAACCAACCTCGTGGTCGTTTTGTACTGCTTCTCTTCACACTTTTGTTCATAAATCTTTATTTAAATAAATACCCTTACAAATAAGTTAATTAAAATGCATGGAATGTGAAATCTTTAGGTTTATTACAAAGCCTTTGGTTTAAAGCCTGGAAATCAAGCTGGTGAAAGGCTAAAGCCTTACTTTGGAGGGATAGGTTGTATGCACCATTTCCTAAAAATTACTTCGCTGCTGGAGACTTAAAAACAAAAAAAAAACAAAAAAAAAAAAAAACACACATAATCAAGTAGTGAAAATTTTATAAAATCGGTACTTCCTGGATTTAACAAATTATATAGTGCTTTTTGATGACAGTTTTATCTAATGGTTTTGCTCTGACATGATGCAGGATTGTGAAACATTTGATGAGTGGTGATGAAGTGAAGATCCCCAGGGAACCGTGTTTCAGGCAAGTATAGAATATTACCAAAAAAAATGCTGCTTAAGGGGCCCCGAAAATGGTAATTGCACTAGTGTATTAATATTCCAAAAACATCACTTCATTGAATAGGCCCCCGTGTGTCTTATACCTCAGTGTTCTTACTAGTAGTTCCGGTTCAGTATACAAAGGTTTTAGGCACCTTTCGATATTTGTGGTGATAAAACTTATTATCGTGAATCTTTAGAAGCATAAAGCCAAAATTAAGGAATGTAGCACAGTTTACTGAGCATCATCAAGTGCTAATTTTTTTAATATTTTAAAATTATGGATTTAACTAGAGTCCTAAAAAAAAAAAAAAATGTTTTTTCTAGAAACCTTGGTTTCTGAATTAGTCTAGTGCAAATTGTAGATGAAAAAAAGTCTAATATATTAAGGTCATCTTTAGAGGCATCAATGATAAACCAAACTCTGGATCGATTGTTTTAAGTTGGGTTTGTATCCCTTTTGCTCCTCAGTTCCTGTCCCAGTGGCCAACAGGACACTGCTGCCAGCTAAACATTCCCCATTCCCTTCTCAAAGTAGCTCAAACACCTAGTGGATTATCTAAAAAATACATGAACAGAAAGAAAAAGCTCAAAAGTTTAGGTTACAACAATGACTTTGCGGTCAACAGGATAAGAGGATAGAGGAAATCTTCCAAAAAAGACTGGAGTTTAAAGGCTCAGTTTACACTACTGAAGAGAGTAAGACTTTCAAGCGACTTTACACTCTGACACTCAGGTGCAAAAAAGTTGCAGCAAAGTAGTACAGGAGCCTTTTTTAAGTCACATAGATTGGAACGAGTGCCACTGAAATCAATGAGCTGCGACTTGATGTGTCCAAGGTCGAATGACAATTCACTAGTGTGAACGGAGCCTTAACCACTTGTCCCCCGCCCACTGTCAATTGACGGCGGGCGGAGGATACTCTCGTTCTGGGAGGACGTCATATGACGTCCTCCCTTTAAAACGAGCTAGGAGGCGCGCGCCCGCCGCGTTCACAAGGCCCCGGTGCGCGTGCCCGGCGGCCGCGATTGCCCGGGAAACGAGCAGGAAAGTGGATCTCTGTGTGTAAACACAGAGATCCACGTCCTGTGAGGGAGAGGGGACCGATGGTGTGTCCCTTGTACATAGGGACAACCATCGGTCACCTCCCCCAGTCAGTCCCCTCCCCCCACAGTAAGAACACATTGAGGGAACATATTTAACCCCTTCCCGCCCCCTAGTGGTTAACCCCTTCCCTGCCAATCACATTTATACAGTAATCAATGCATTTTTATAGCAGGGATCGCTGTATAAACGTGAATGGTCCCAAAAATGTGTCAAAAGTGTCCGATGTGTCTGCCGCAATATCGCAGTCACAATAAAAAAAAAAAATCGCAGATCGCCGCCATTACTAATAAAAAAATAAAAATGCTATAAATCTATCCCCTATTTTGTACACGCTATAACTTTTGCGCAAACCAATCAATACGCGCTTATTGCGATTTTTTTTTTTTACCAAAAATATGTAGAAGAATACGTATCGGCCTAAACTGAGGAAAATTTTATTTAAAAAAAAAATAAAAAAAAAATGGGTATTTATTATAGCAAAAAGTAAAAAATAGTGTTTTTTTTCCAAACTGGACGCTCTTCTTTTGTTTATAGCGCAAAAAATTAAAACCGCAGAGGTGATCAAATACCACCAAAAGAAAGCTCTATTTGTGGGAAAAAAAGGACGCAAATTTCGTTTGGGAGCCACGTCGCACGACCGCGCAATTGTCATTCAAAGTGCGACAGCGCTGAAAGCTGAAAAATGGCTTGGGCAGGAAGGGGGTTTTCGTGCACAGTAGAGAAGTGGTTAAAGAAAAAAAAAATTAAAATGATAGAGCATCTCACATGTTCCAAATATATCCAAAACTAAAGAAAATAAAAGTATTGGCTCTTTAAAATTATTATGAAGTTAGTGTGAAATGAAATAATGGAGTAAACTTTCTCAAATTTCTGCCACCCCTAAAAAGATAAACTCAAGGAACAAATGAACAATGAATTACCAGCAATAATTGAAATAAACTATAGCTAGAAAAATAAAATATATTTAAAAACTAATAAGGTAAGTGAAAAAATATATTAAAAAAGTACCCCATACCCCTTTGTAGTGTTTCTTGGTCATGGCACATCAAGATATGACATGCCACAAATGTACACTGAACCTTACTTTAATCCGAACTGTCAAAGAAAATATATTTAATAAAGGAAACCTTTTGCGAGCACTTGACTATTGTATTGCAGCACAAGCTGTTGCATGACCGTCACTGCCTTCTGTAGGACCACTGAGCTGCAGCATGTCTGATTGCATTTGGCAAACGAGAAGTGATGAGGATATTTTACAATCATTCTTGTAGCATTTTTTTCCATCACTTATTTCATAGGTTCCCTTTGGGACACAAGGTGTGTGAAAATAATTTGGTGCTAAACACACAAACACTTTCCAAAAAAAAAAGAATTAATCTAGCCTGCTAATATAGATTAGATTAGACCTCACTGATGCTGCAAAGTTCCGACCTTGAGTATGCTGCCCCTTTTATGTCAGTGGGATACTTCATGAGAGTTGGGTGCCTGTCCCCATCCAGCACCCGTTTGTACCTTTCTTCAGCCTGAAGAAACATCAAAAAGGGAACTAAACTGCATGTGCCTGCAAATCTATGGTTCAAGCTGGCCACACATTTTTTTTTAGTTCACAACAAAGGTGGATGAAGTAACGCCCCCCATCCCCCGCCCTACCAGGACATTCTATTCGGCCAGTGGCACCCAGCTCTGTCAGAATAAACTGATCAGCGGCTGTATGTCCTTTCTACAGACGTTTATCAAAAATTTGTCAGGTCCTTGCTGATCCTGCTGAATTTCAAGCTCCGACCTGGAATACTGTAGGGGGAAAAAAGCCTGCTCTTACCACCACCTCCTCTGCTAGAATCTGCTGACAGAGCCTTGTAAAATATTCATTACTTTTAGATATATAAAACAAAGCAAGGCCTCGGTCTCCCACAATACAGTGATTGGTGCCAATCATCAGGTCAACACAATGAGGTCGGGAGCTTACTTTGGCCCTTTGCAATTTTTTACTTTCAGTCAAACCTTTAGAAGTGGGAATATTGGCGGCTCCAGTGGAACACAGAAGAGGTAACAAAACTATGCAATAGCAGAATTAGTTTTTTGTACTCGCTTTTCACCAGTTACTTCAACAGTGAGAGTTATGAAACAGCCCTTGTGCATTTCTCTTCTTTCAGTGGGCTATGCAATCGTCCATGCTGCCATTTAAAACCTATATGTTTAGTCCCAACCAAAAACAGCACAATGGGGAGGATGAAATGTTATGAGGGCCTGAGATGGTTACGATCGTTAGAATGTCTCTAGTATATTAGCCAAGGCAGACATTCAGAACATTTGAGTATTTGGATTTTTTTTCCACATAAAATGAAAGGAAGTGCATATACTCATTTAAATCACAAAATTAAGTCAGATATAAAGAAACAAAGTAGAAGCACCATGTTAAGAACAAAAAAATAAAAAATAGTTTGAGCTGACAAATAGTTTGCTGATCTAACTACATCTCTAAAATGCAATATTGGTCTGATTCCATAAGACGGCACAAAAACACCCGCCTTACACACAGTGCATTACCAAAGCAAACAGATTTCACTTTACTGAAAGCCAATCAGTGAAATATAAGCTTGAATAAGTTGCTGTAGAATACTTCACACTGTTCATCGACTTACAAAAATATTTCTCTTTTATTAAACACAAAAAAGAAGGTTGTTGGGTACACGCAGCCCTCAGGGGCTTATATATCAATGTGTTCCAAGAACAGGTGTTATTTTTCCACAACCACCAATCAGATTCAAACTGTTAGGTGGCCGAGTAGAACATCTGGTATTTAGTAACCGCATGTCAATACATAGAGACCTTTACGACCAACATATTTATACATAAGAAAAAATAAAAAAAGGGATGCCCAAGGACAAAATGCTCACCTTTCATTATGCCTGACAAAATGAAAGGAAATAAATATATATCTGGAAAAGTAAGCAAGACTAATAAAATGCATCATTCAATAAAAAAGGGTCAAAAATTTTACATTTGGTAGCAGATTTCTGTTTCTCGAGTTAGAAACTATTCTCAAATAGTTTTTCGGTCAGTGCAAAGAGTAAACACATCAGAATGGACAGAAGTATTCTATTCCATATTGAGGCTTAAGGGTAAACTATTATTCCCAAACTTCCAAAACAGTCTTTTTAAAAAGGTGCTACTCTTGTTCTGTGAGTATCCAGAGTTAGTCTGAAAATAGTGCAGCAACACTAGTCCTTACTGGCCGTCAGGAGGCCACTGGACATTGAAATTAGGAGACCATAACATACAAAATAAACAAACAATTTGAGAAAAGAAAGGCAATCATATCTACAGAAATACACCTTCTACCATCTAATGGCTAGCAAGAGATGTACAATATATGTGTTGGGTCTACTGGGCTAAATGTTGCTAATCCCAAAAAGTTGATAATGTTAAAAAGTATAAAAATTGATGTAAAGCCCACAGCTAGTGCTAAAAAAAAGGACAACTGAAATTTTTCTGCCCAGAACTATAAAGCCTTTCATTTCAGTTTTTATCAAATTGTACCCTTCCGCAAGTTACATACTGGTGGCAGAGCCATAACAACATAACATTCAATGTTGTGTTGTAGTACAAATACAATTCAAAGGGTAGCAAGGTGCTATAAGTGCATAAATCAAACAAGACTTTACAGATATGTAAACCAAACTAACAACAGGTATTGGATTCTGAACATACAGATCCACTTAAAAAAATAAAATAAAAAACACAAAAAAGGAACTCAAAGATTATTCCTGATGTGTTTGTTATTTATAAGGCCATATGTAATTATTTTCCTGCTATGCCACTTAAAACCTTATAAAACCTTCAGGAGTTCCCAGCATATATTAACAATTACTTTTTAATTGAATTAAGTCTTCATTAAATACCATTACATATATTCTTAAAAACACAGCTAGCATAAATACCCTTATTTTCATCTTTATATTATATTTCTGTAATCCTTTGTCAGGGAGAACTCAGAGATGAAGAGTCCATGAAGCTCTACTGCTTTGTACAGTCTAATATTGGGAACTTGCTGACAGGAGGATAAAAGACAAATGAGCAGAAAGTTATCCAGTGAGGTGCAGTTCCTTAAAGTGTTAGTTCACCAGCTACTAGGATTTTTTTGTTTCCATGCAGGCTGCATACGGCCCACATGCAGGAGGGGGCAGGAGCAACCACTTGAACAGAAGAGGAGTGGTGTGTATTATGCTGGACATTTATTTTTATTTTTTAAAAAGGACCATTAAAAAGGTGAACTAACACCTGTAATTGTCTTCCTTGGAGGCTGGGGTGGTTCAGTAATCAAGCTGTGCTTTTTAATTGCAGTGGAGAAAAGTGAGACCATGGACCTGGCTATGGTGTCTAGATAAGAGAATGGTGGAGCTAGATGTTCTTTGGCAAAGGCGAGAATTAGTAACTCACCACACAAGTAATCTACTAGCTGCGACAGACAATATGCTTTTGTTTTATGCTGAAGAAACTGATGGATGTGATAATCTGACACTGCTTTGGACCTAGCGCCTTGCTACCTTTTGTACTAGCCTTTATTCTACACATTTAATGTTTTAAACCACAATACCTACCACGTGGTCAGCATACTAATCTCAATGCAATCACATATACTTTCCTTTGTATTAAAAAAACAAACAAACAAAACAAAAAAAAAAAAAACACAGTAGTGCCAAAGTATATGATGCAAAGAAAAATAAAAAGTGCTTACAGGGTCCATGTTTCATTAGTCCGCAGATTATAAAATCAAAGATAAAAACCATTTCAAGGGAACTATATTTTGAGGGAACCTGGTCAAAAACGGTTGACCACCCGATGTAATTGAGCCTCGTTGCTTTTCTTTTTTGCAGGGGTGAGGGCAGCTGCCTCACATCACCCCTGTCCCCGCTGTTAAACTTTATGCTCCCCTCTCACAATGTGCGATGAGAATTCGTACCGGTCCTGGCTGTGATAGCCACAAATATTGCACTCAAAAGGGTCTCTGAAGCCATGACAACCCATGTGTATAGTGAACATGACATGATCTAGGAAGAGCACCCGACAGTGTTCGCACTTGAATACTTTAACAGGCTCGCCATCCTCTCCCAGTACTCGCAGGGTTTCTTTGGCTGTGCCAGGTCCAGAGCGTGATGGATTTATCACTCCTGATTCAGGGAGTTTCTGGTCCTCTTTGGCATAGGCTGGACTTTGCCTGCTACTGGTGGCCTGAGAGCCCCTCTCCTCATGGTTGCTTTCTGTGTCTGTTGCAGAGTCCTGGCATCCATTGGTAGGAGAAGCTCCTTGCTCAGTCCTTCCTCTATAATGACTTTGTGTTCCATCCTGTATGTCTTCATGGCCTTCTGCTGCTTCTCGATTTCCAGGCATCTCTGGCCTCCCTGACATAGGCTGGAGCTGGGTGTAAACTGAACTAATAACTGGGGTGATCTCTGAGATGCAGTTTGTAGGAGGTAAGCGCATAGGACCTCCAACAAAAGCTAAAGCATTTCCGTAAGTGGGGTCAAGAGGATGATGTGGGACCATTTCGATATCCTTCTCAAAACTGGAGTTCATTTCATAAGGAAGATCAGCCAGGCTAAGCCGCATTGGTTTCTCCCCTAAAACAGATGGCAAAACTTTAAGTAAAATTTACCCAGCAGTGCTATACATATCCTTATAGTCCCTTGATGGGGACTTGTATTGCGAAGGTACAACCAATCCACAAAACAGACCAGACCAAATAGCCTTTTTTTTTAATGTATTGCAAAGCAAAAATATTGGTGCTGATAACAACTGGGCCTGTCTGGTATAAATGGAAAAGAAAAGGTGCGCTTAAAACTAGATACAAACCTGCAGTATTTGTTCACTTGTTTAAAGATTTGTATGCCATTTACATGTTGTTCAACTGGAAACTATGGCATACCAACTTCAATCAAAACAAATAATTGCTTCATAAAGTTTAGCTTTGTAAAGAATAATGAAATGTTTTACCAAGTCAAATGGAAAATTTGGTACACATTCAAGATAATGAAAAAGACGTGAATTTACCTAAGAAATTAATTAAAAACCATTCAAATAATGGCATACCCATGGAACAGAGAACAAGTGTTCATTCTGGTCTAATGTATAATAAATGCCACTAATGGCATCACTGAGTCAGACACGATCAACATCACAAGCACCATCCACCTCCAGCACACAGGAGCATGTGCTCTTACCCATAAATTTCTGAGGTGTGGAACGCTTGCGCTTTGTAAGGCCGCTTGCCAGCCGGTCCATAAAAGACGGCGGGTCAGAGGGATGCATCAGGGCATCTGGTCCCAGATCCAGGTCTCGTGTCTCCTCACCTGAAGGAAAGGAGAGAAGAGATTGGGCCAAATATTGGTGCTATGTGATAGGTTGTGTCTAAACCCAGCCTTAATTTATTAGATTGTTTCTGTAAACTCAATCTAACATTTGTAAAACAGTGCTCAAAATTTAGCACATTTAGGCTGGGTTTACACTATTTTAAATTTGATGCGTTTTCTCCGCATCCAATTCGCATGTCAGGAGATTGTGACCAGCTCTATATGGAGCCAGTTCACACATCTCCAGAGTGACTCTGGTGTGAATTGCACAGGAGTCCTGTGCGTCTTGCAGTCCGTTTCAGGTCTTAATTCAGCCAAAAATTCGGACTGAAAAAACGGAGAACAGGGACGCACCGGACCCTGGCTGCGAGCGGCTCCATGCTTCAGTGTAAACCCAACCTTAGAATCACTGCAAATAAAAAATTTACTACCTACAGCAACCAGTCATCTTTTTTGACTGCTCTAACCTGATGAAAGGTGCAACCCTTTTTAAAAACAGCTACCAGAAGTAGAAACACTTTTTCAAAATGCTTTATAAAATGTGTTTGCATGCACAAGCATTCATTTGCATGTGTTCATGTATACATTTTCCAAATAATCCCTTGTATTTAAAGGCCAAGTTCACCTTTCGAAAAAAAATAAAAAAAATAAAATGCACATTTTGTTGCAGGTAAAAAAGTGCATTTGTTTTTTTTTTGTCCTAGGGAGCCTGCAGAGCATTACATCCACGATCAGCAGATCGCAGGTGCAATGCCAGGCTCCTGCAGACTCTTAGGATAGCTGCCTGCCCGTACCTCCAATACAGGCCGCCAGTTACTTGAGAGCAGGAATATCAATTAACTACTAAAGCCACTCCCCAGTGCCCTCATAGTTCATTGAGAACTACAAGCCATCAGCAGAAGTCCATTAATTCACAGGACACTGAATGACGCAGGCTTGCGGGCAAAATTGTGATAGTGGGTGTGGGGAGAAGAACGCCTGCCCACTGTCACAGGTGAGGGGGAAATCGTGCAGATGCCGTTACATGTTCCAAAGGTGCACTTATCCTTTAAAATATATAAAAAAGACATTCTAACTTTGCTTGGTTTTAAATACACTCACTTTCTACAACAATAGCTGATAAGGTTTTGAGTCAACAGGCAGGTGTAGGCTTCTTAACCCTACATACAACACATCACATGGCAACTTCATGCTTTAGAAACTTGTAAAACATGGCATTTTACAATCACATATTGCTAACTGACGCTTGTGACGTATTTCTTCTATTTGTGGAACAACAAAAAAAAAACCTACTAAGAATACCCAAGTGCCGTTGTTATATTTTTTATTTGTCTTGGAAAGAGGAGATTAAAGCAAGTTCCTGGTGGGGTGAAAGATATTCCCTTATCAATTTTAAAAGCTACCCGGGTCCCTATTGCTGAGAAATTAATTTTCCCTCCTCCATGGTAATAGGTGGAAAGCAAACTGTGCTGCTGGGAAAAATAAAATGTAGTCATTCAAACAGGGCATCCACGGCCTAGGATATTTGTACCACTGGTGAAAAAGCTATGTTGTAGACTTAAACACTAATCACATTTCCTCACTTAAGCAAGCCATAGATGGCTCGAATCTAGATCAGTTCAGTAGGGACCGGCCGAGATTCAAACCATCTATGGGCAGACTGATTGGATTGACTTGGGTACAACCAGCATGTCGGATTTTTACATGCGATTATAGCCGCTAGCAATAATCACTGTGTTCTCCAACAGGGATGGCTCCTTGTGCCCCCCCCCCCCGCAGGGGGAACACAATAGCTCTGCTAATGTGATTTTCTTTCTTGCAACCATGGGTTGCAGGAACGAAAATTGCATTTTCTTGCAACCATGGGTTGCAGGAACGAAAATTGCATTATCTATGGTCTGTCTTAGTCCACAGCTCTCAAATATTTTTCTATGGTAGGCATGTCAATATGGTGTGTTTACATGTGCCGCTCTCACAGCCTCTTTCTACATTTCTATGAAAGAACTGGCAAGGTCCACAATGGTAAGGCACCAAATCACAGTTGAGTATAGACTACAGCCATCTATATCCCACACCTGCCACCTGAAAAAGAAACATTATATAGCTGATCATGCATTATGTTCTTTAGTCATAGCGCTTTTAGCAATAACCAGACTGTTTGTGGGTTAACATATATGATCACAAGAGCTTGTGTGTTACAACAGCACTTAACATCAGCCCCCGCTTTTAGTATGGTTCAAAATCCTTGCATATTCAATCAATAAAATAGTGATCATCAAGAGAATTACTCCATTTGGCATTTGAACTCACATTTCCACTGAGTGTACCAAGAACTAGCTGATAGTCTGTTACATCCAAAGTAAAAAAAAAAAAAAAAAAAAAAAACCTCCCTAGGATATATAAAATTTCAGGCAACATTCTCAGCAGTATTTCCTAAAGGGGTGGAAAGGGCAGAAGGTTTTATCTTAATGCATTCTATGCATTAAGATAAAAAGCCTCCTGGGTGCAGCAGCTCCCCCCCCCCGACACTTACTTGAGGTCCAGCGATGTCCACGAGTGTCTCAGCCATCCGAGATTCTCCTTCCTGATTGGCTAGCTGACTTTGACAGCAGCGGCAGCCAATGGCGCTGCTGCTGTGTCTCAGCCAATCAGGGAGAGATGGGTCAGGGCTCCGCGTCTAAATGGACACAGGGAGCTGTGACTTGGCTTGGGTGCCCCCATAGCAAGCTGTTGCTGTGGAGGCACTGAACAGGAGAGAGGGGCCAGGATCACAGAAGAGGGACCCGAGAAGAGAAGGATCCAGGCTGCTCTGTGCAAATTCCACTGCAACAGAGCAGGCAAGTATAACATCTTTTTTTTGTTATTTTTAAAACAAAAAGAAAAAGAGAGAGAAAGAGAAAGAGAAAGAGAAAGAGAAAGAGAAAGAGAAAGAGAAAGAGAAAGAGAAAGAGAAAGAGAAAGAGAAAGAGAGAGAGACTTTACAATCAATTTAAAGAAATAATAGTCTAGAACTGTAACACAGCTTGTATGACTATCTTCTATGCCTACTTGAATGTCTGAACAAATATACCTTTTGGCCTTGATAATAGGCCCACACACAAATATAAGCAGAAAAGTTCTAAAATAACCTTCCTCTGGTGATTGGTTCTGTATAGGCACTTTAACTTTGCAAACATTTGAAACTCTTAGGATGTAAAAAATACAACACACACACACACACACACCAACAACCACTATAGAAGAAGGGGATTCACAGCAGCCTCAGTCAGTCCCCATCTACAGAGGATTCTATTCACCTGTATGTGAAGAGAGGTGTTGGCCTTCATTGCTGAGACTCTGCAAGTAGTTATGACAGCGCTCCTTGTGTTCCTCCAGTGTGTTCTGCTGTTTATAGCTGCGGCCGCAGTAGTTGCACTTGTAAGGCTTGCCGACTGTGGGGGAGGAGACTGGAATAAATGAAAAACAGGGCCTGCCCATAGATATGTGTCCTAAAGACTTCACATAGATACGGGGGGATCACAATACACCGGGAAAATAGAACTCGGTCATTAATTCTGTGCCTAATAGGATCAAAACACGAAAGCTTATTATTCAGTGATGCAATCTTTAGGAAAAAACCCAGACAAAAATGAAGCAAACTTTGACTCATTTCTTATGTTGTAACTTTCACTTACCTGCGTTGCCATTTCTAGCTGCTGAAAATATATTGCTTTTTTTACACCAAAAAGAATGTAGTACATGAATTTACCATATATTGTAAGGATTGGCAGTAATCTGGGCGGTGTGCAGAACAAGAATGGCTCCACAAACCAGAATCTACCTAAAACGTTACTTTCAGTTAGACTTGGCCCTTGTAAACTGATTAGCTTAGTCTGTAGTAAAGTGGTTCTAAAGGCTCAAGATTTATGATTTATACCTTCAAGTGGTTCTAAAAGGCAGAATATTTTTTTTTATCTTAATGCATTCTATGTGCAGCAGCCCCCCTCATACTTACCTGAGCCCCATCTTGATCCAGCGATGTTGCAAGAGAGTCTTGGCTGTCTGGGACTCTCCCTCCTCATTGCCTGGGACAGCAGCGGGCACCATTGGCTCCCACTGTTGTCAATCAAAGTCAGTGAGCAAATGATAGAGAGGGGGTGGGGCTGAGCCACGGCTCCATGTCTGAATGGACACACAGAGCAGCGGCTCGGCTGCTCCCAAAGCAAGCCGCTTGCTGTGGGGGTGGGGGCACTTTGCTGGAGGGAGGGGACAGGAGTGTTGGGAGGGGACAGGAGTGTCGGCAAGGGACCCAAGAAGAGGACGATCTGGGCTGCTCTGTGCATTGGTTTTGCACAGAGCAGGTATGACATGTTTGTTATTTTTAAACACAAAAAACAAAGACTTTAATATCATCACTTTAATGCAATTGATGCATTAGGGGAAAAAAAATTATAATTAATAAAAAATTCTGGTTGCAGCTCCCCCTTTTATACTTATCTGAGCACCAGCTTGATCCAGAGATGGCTAACATAGCTGCAGAAGCCATTGGCTCCTGCTGTTGTCAATCACAGCCAGTAAGCCAAAGAGGAGGTGGGGCCGAGCAATGCGCTGTCTGCCAATGCACACACACAGCACAGCTTGGGAGCGAGCCTGCTTGAATTCTAGACGCTTGCTATTGGGGGCACTTGGCAGAACAACAGGCAGAGGACCCAAAAAGAAGAGGATTGGGGCTGCTCTGTGCAAAACCACTGCACAGAGCAGGAAAGTAGAATGTTAACTGTCGCTATTTTTTATAATTCTTTCTTTTAGAATCTTTAAAAGAACGAACGAGAGAGCATGAGAGAAGGATAAATATTGACTGATCTAGTATTTGATCATATCAAAATGTGAAGAAAAATCTAAAAAACTGAAAAGCAGAGTGCTCCCTTGCAAAATATTGGGTGATCAGGTATATAGGTTGAGTGGGCCTTTGTAATTGTGGTAGTGAAGAAGACAGAGGTTAGTAAGAAGATTTCCTGCTGTTGGTGAATGTTTTCAGAAATATACTTTGGCATTGGGTATCATTTACACATTCAACTACAGCAGCTGTGATGGACCATCTGCAAACTAGCAATACATTCCTGTGAATAAATGAAATTATCCTTTGAAATAAAGGACTACAATATACATGCCTAAACCTAGATACAATGCATCATGCATACCTACCAAGAAAGAAGAACATTTCTGTGTTATTGGTCGTCTCCTGCCAGAATATGCTTACCATTTAAGGTTTTGTCACACACCCTTAACATATATAACTTATAAATGCATGACATGGTCTGAGGTTAGCATGCATATTTTCTAGATATTAAGCCATTACCGTGAAATACCAGTAAACACCAACAAAACTGTAAAAATGAAAAAAAAAAAAGAACATTCAAGTCAGACACTCACCAGCGTGGGTGCGCAGGTGCCCCGTTAAAGCATCTCGCCGACGGCAAGCGTAGTTACAGAATGGGCACTTGAAAGGCTTCTCACCCGAGTGCAGCTTAATGTGCCGTAAGAGGTTCCCCTTCTGGGTGAATGAGGCACCACACTGGTTACAGTGGAAAGGCCGCTCACCTGAAACAGCATCAAACATAAAGTCCTCGCTGAGTGCTGCAACACAACAGCAAGCTGGTTAGAATCTCAGACTTATGCTACTTATAATGGAGATAAGCAACAAGTTCTTATTTCCTCCTATCAATCGGAAATCTTAGCCTACAAAATGAACCATAATGGCATCCAACTACTCTGGAAATTAGTATCTATTACAGAACCATGGTAGTGCCTACCAACAGCTCTGCTTGTTTTTTTTATAGTAAAATAACTCCCTAAAGCTGCCATGTCAAACTCAAAACAGCAAGAATGAACCGAGTGGAATTAATTATTCAAGGACCCTCTGTATGCCTACACTTGTGTAACTCTTACAAAACAATCACAGAACATGAATAATTAAAGCGGTATTAAACCCAAAATCAAAAATGTAATATTTTGCAGTGCACCAATCATTGGATGTTGTGGCTGTATTCGTTTTCTTTTTTTACGTTTTTTTCCCCCCCAGGTGATCTGGTCAGTAACACACCTCCTGTATTAGAATGCTCCCACTCTGGGTAAAAGTAGCACAGCATCATTGTCAGTCTGAGGGGAGGGTACTGTTGAATGTACTAGTAGATTGAAATACACTAATGTAGCGCCCACCCCATTTGGGGGTGCTATATACCCAAATTTAGGGGCTGGTCTGAGATAGTAGTTATGCTCAGACCGTTCAATTTGTAGGTTGTGCTGTTTATTTACAGGATGGTATACTGGTGTGCAGTTCCCTGTGGCCTGTACGTGGCACTGCCATGATGGGTAAGGGTTGAACCGCTGGTATTAGTGCTGTGCCTTGGGTGGCCTCTCTCGGCAGCGGTACGGTGGGTGTGGTCGACCTGCTGTGGATGCTGGGAGAGGATACATAAGGGGCAGACGACGCCTGGGAGGGGTCTTCGGAGGAGGAGAGCCCAAGTGCGTGGCATGGCCCTCCAGGCCATGGGGCCATGTATGCACCGGTCCCAGGCACCATTAGTCCTGGGGCTGCATCTTCAGCATTGGGCCCAGCACCTTTAGCTGGAGCCCGCTTTGAGGAGGAGAATGCCCAGGGTGTCCCTCGCGAAAGAGCCCGCTTCTAAGAAGAGGAGGCTGGGGGAGGACCTTTCTGACGGACCAGTGAGAGTTTACGGGGAAGGAAGGGGCCCGGTAACTCTCTGGTGGGATTCTTCTATCCACCAAGGGCCTAGTGATGTGCTGCTGCTGGCACCTGTCCTTAAGTACCAGAAGCTAAGAGGTTCGGGGTCTGATAGATTCTGTGGCAGAGAGTCTCCCGATCGCATCTAGGAAAAGAACTTGATCAAACGTCCGAGCATCACTTAAACTGCTAGGATCCACTTTGTAGGAGACTATCTGGGTGAGCTAAACCTACTCAGGGATAGAGTAGTGATAGTGCTATCCATTTGTGCCTGGACCAACCTCCCAAAACCTTGCTGTCCTGTCTCTCTTCCACCCTTTCCTATCTGCTGAACATTGAGAAAATAAACTCAACGTTGGGGTTTAAAGTGGTGTGGACATTGGAATTACTTGGGGGGGAAAACAGAGACTTGTCCCTATATCCTAGGAGACGAGAACCAACTGACAGAAGAACCTATCTGTGGGACCCAAATACATAACACAGCTTAACCTCCTCATCCAGGAGGGTACGGGCATATAGTACGGTGTGCCTTTTTCCTGCAATTGAGCCAAAGCAAGGGAAAAGGGTCCGTGTGCTACACTAAAAAATTTAAACCAAACTCCCGCTCACACTGCAGTTACAGCAACAGTAACAGTTTTGTTCATTTTGGGATAATAGGTTTTACACAAATAAATAAAAGCTGATCATTGTAAGCACCCCTGTCAAAGGTAAATGGCTTGTCCCATCCCAGTAACCAAGAGATCCCTGCAAACGAGCTTGTTCTTTTGAAAAACACGAGGCTTACTGGCTGGATCACCAGATGAAAAGAAGAAAGAAAGCCTAAAAAATAAAAACAATGCGGCCATCACATATAGGAATTAGTAAGCTGCAATATAATACACATTTGCTTTTGGGCTTAATAATGCTTTAAATATTATAGTAACATATAGTGGATATAAAAAGTCTTCACACCCGTTAAAATGTCAGGTTACTGTGATGTTGACAAAAAAAAAAAATATATAATTTCAGAACTTTTTCCACCTTTAGCCATGGTTCACATGGCAGCGATTTGGCATGGGATTCAAATCGGCGGCTTTTGCCAGCAATGGCACCATTCGAATCGGTGCGACGCCAATTTTGCAGGACCGTACCGATTCCAAAAAGTCGTTTCTGTACTACTGCAGAAACCCGCACAGATGTCTCTGAAATCGCCCCCGAAGTCGGGACTGACATGCGGGAATGAAATCGTGCAAGCTAATTCCGGAACTTGCACGATTTAATTTCCGCTGTCTGTGTGAACTTAGGCTTAAAATGTGACCTATAAACTGTACAACTCAGTTAAAAAACAAACTGAAAAATCTTTTGGGGAGGGGGAGAAAAAAAAAACTTAAATAATGTGGTTGCACACCCTCATAACTGAGGATGTAGCTGTGTTCAGAATGAGGCAATCACATTCAAACTCATGTTAAATAGGAGTCAGTACACATCTGCCATTGTGCACGAATCGCCGTACCGGTACGGTGATTTGCGCAGCCGCACCACCTTGCCGCAGTACATCTGCGGCGGGTGGTTGGCAAGTGGTTAAAGTGCCTCCGATTAACCTGAAAAAGTTCAGCTGTTCTAGTAGGTCTTTCCTGACATTTTCTTAGTTGCATCCTACAGCAAAAGCCATGGTCTGCAGAGAGCTTCCAAAGCATCAGGGGGATCTCATTGTTAAAAAAGGTATCAGTCAGGAGAATGGGGTACAAAAGAATTTCCAAGGCATTAGACGGTCATCATCAAGTGGAGAAAATATGGCACAACAGTGACATTATCAAGAACTGGACATCCCTACAAAATTAATGAAAAGATAAGCAGAAAACTGGTCAGGGAGGCTGCCAAGAGGCCTACAGCAACATTAAAAAGGAGCTGCAGGAATATCTGGCAAGTACTGGCTGTGTTGTACATGTGACCACAATCTCTCGTATTCTTCTTATGTCTGGGGTATAGGGTAGAGTGGCAAGACGGAAGCCTTTTCTTACGAAGAAAAAGATCCAAGCCCGGCTAAAAACACATCTGAAGTCTCCCAAAAGCACGTGGGAATATGTGTTATGGTCTGATGAAACCAAGGTTGAACTTTTTGGCCATAATTCTAAAAGATATATTTGGTGCAAAAACAACACTGCACATCACCAAAAGAACACCATACCCACCGTGAAGCATGGTGGTGGCAGCATCATGCTTTGGGGCTGTTTTTCTTCAGCTGGAACAGGGGCCTTAGTCAAGGTAGAGGGAATTATGAACAGTTCCAAATACCAGTCAATATTGGCACAAAACCTTCAGGCTTCTGCTAGAAAGCTGAACATGAAGAGGAACTTCATCTTTCAGACAACAACCCAAACAATACATCCAAATCAACAAAGGAATGGCTTCACCAGAAGAAGATTCAAGTTTTGGAATGGCCCAGCCAGAGCCCAGACCTGAATACAATTGAAAATCTGTGTGGTGATCGGAAGAGGGCTGTGCACAGGAGATGTCCTCGCAATCTGACAGATTTGGAGTGTTTTTGCAAAGAAGAGTGGGCAAATGTTGTCAAGTCGTGCCATGCTGATAGACTCATACCCAAAAAGACTGAGTGCTGTAATAAAATCAAAAGGTGCTTCAACAAAGTATTAGTTTAAGGGTGTGCACACTTGTGCAACCACATTAATTTTTACTTCCCTCCACCTAAAAGATTTCAATTTTTTGTTCAACTGAGTCATACAGTTTATAGGTCACAATAAAAAAAGGTGAAAAAGATTCTGAAATGATTTATCTTTGTCTAATTTTTTTACATCACACAACCCTGACATTTTAACAGGGGTGTGTAGACTTATGTCCACTGTACATAACCTTATTACATTTTAACCTAGGGAAAGTGGCTATAAAAAAATTCCTGATGTTAGTTATGTAAAGCAGTATATATTTTTTTATCAACTGAAGAAGACTTGGGCCTCACTAAATTTACATTCCTAAACTATCTGATAAGCTGTACACAGCCCAAAAAAAAACAAACAAAAAAAAAACAAACACCCCAGTTTGACATGCCTGCCCTAATTTAGCAATAAGGTATCTGTAAATGTCGCTTTGCTACACAAAAGGCTTTTTAGATTAGATGCTATCAAAATGCAATTTGCATATTCTATCCACAAATGCAAATTTCTAAGTTCTGTGACATTTGCAGACCTAAAGCAGAATTAAGCCCTCCCTATATTCTTTACAGCCATCTTAGTCTGTGTTTGATCCACTGTTGCTGTGGTGCTGCAAATGTCATCAGTTAGGGCACCAGCAATTTGATGGCTTGGCAGTTCAATTAAGAGCATAGGCAAATGTGACAGTTATCATTCACGGCATGCCTTGAATTTAATTACTGTTTAGTTCTGCTTTAAAGCTTTGTCATAAAGAAATACTGCATTAAAGGATAATTTCAAGTGTATGTGTAGCAAAAACTTTTTTTTTTTTTTTTTAATAGTGTAGGGAAAGAATAGAATCCCTGTCAGGTTTTTTTTTTTTTAATCCCTGCTGGGCAGAATTAACAAGACAAAAAGTGATGGCAAATGCAAAATTTTACAGTTTGTACCAAAGGGTCCATTTTACTAAAGCTTGAGTGTGCAAAAGCAGGCTCCCTTCGGCATAGAAACCAATCGGCTTCCAGTTGTTTTTGCCAAAGCTTAATTGAACAAAACGAGGTTAGAAGCTGATTGGTTTCTATGCAGAAATGAGCCAGATTTTGCACTCTCCAGCTTTAGTAAATAAACCCCCAAGTGAGGGTAATTACTTCAATGAATACACCTTTTTTGGTGACAATTGAGGAATTTCCCTCAGTGGGTAGAGATTTACCCTCAATTCCTATTGGGACTTCAGGACAGGAAATAATGGGAAATCTCTCTAATGGGATACAGGCATCAAAAATAACCTCAAACATGTTAAAACCCTTTCCAAAAAAAAAAAAATGCTATACATGCACTTTAAAATGATTAAAACTAAACAAAAAAAAAAAAAAAAGAGAGAGATGATCAAATACCACTAAGAGAAAGCGCTATTTGTGGGAGCAAAAAGGACGACAATTTTGTTTGGGAGCCACGTCGCACGACCGCGCATTTGTCATTTACAGCAACGCAGTGCCAAATGGCAAAAAGTGCTCTGGTCTTTGGGCAGCCAATAGGTCCGGGGCTGAAGTGGTAAAAAAAAAAAAAAAAAAAAAAGGCATTTGAACATGAACATAAGACTCTGTTCTTTCCTTCATAAGCTATATAACTGGATTTGAATACAAACTAGAAAATATACAGAGGGACCTTGATGTGGCAGTAAAGCTTACATATTTATTTGCAAGTGTTGTGGGCGCATGCGGTACGTTTTGATTGCCCATTTATTTGAATGAGCTGCAAAACAATGGACCATTAAAAAAAGTAGTGCAAGCACTACTTTTTCAAAATACACTGCACCAAACTGTATGGTACTGTGGTACCAGGGGTTTGGTGCCCACAAATGCGCTACGTTCATGATCTGCATTTGGGGTTACCAATACATTGGCACCCACATGCAGATTACAATGGCAGCACATTCACCTGCGGTGAGGGAATTGTTCCTGGATTGAGACTTTCCCCACACCGGGTTCTGGTGTGAACCGGACCTTAGTGTAATTTTTTTTTTTGCTGACTAGCTGGTAAGTGTGCTGGGAACTACATTTTGTTTTTTTACTTTATTAATCTTAGCTTGCTTACAAGTTTCAAGATCTACTAAATTAACAATTGCAGGTAAAAATTTTGCTTATTTCTGACATAAAATTGTGAACCTGGCATAGATTATCTACGAAAGGTAGAAGGAAAGCGTCAAGCTGCTGTACCTCTGTGTTTTTTGACTTACCTGTATGACTCCTCTTGTGCACCATCAGAACATTAGGACCAATGCAGACCATGCCGCATATGTCACACTTCAGTTTGCCATTGGGGAGGCGAATGCCTCCTGGCGAATGAGGGTCTTGTCCTGGACCATCGCAATACCCCAACGGCTCGACCAGCGAGTCATCGGGCATAACACCATCTTCCTTCTCACTCAAGCGGTCTTCGTGATTTAGAAGATGACCAGATTCTTCATCACTATACATTTCCACTTTAATGGAATTTGCTGGAGGGTAAATCAGTCAGAATATCACTAAATAATAATGGAGACAGCAAACAAAACCTATTTTGAAACTTGCAAACTTTTCAAAATGCAATAATTCTTTGTCTTTAAATAGTATATGTAAAGTACAACCAATAAATCCTGGTGCTCATACAGAAATGGTGAGCATCTGAAGATTATAGATTGTGCAGCAACTTAAGTGAAAGGAGAAAAAAATAAATTAACAAATCTGCAAAAAAAGGAAAAACTGCAAACTTGGATATGCTGGTGGAAAGAAAACAAGGGCCTTTTGATGTTTAACCATCTTAACAATTTAGGTCCCATGATCCTAAATCAATTTTTTTTATTTATTGTTTTTGTTTCTTAATTTTTCATTGAGGTTCAGCTTCTCACGTAACATAGCTTCATTGTAAGACATTCACTGAACAAGCTCATGTAAAATGACAGGAACAGCCATTTATAAGTTATATAGATAGTGGAGAAGACTAATAGATGTCTCGTACAGATTATCAAATTCCAGTCTCTGTGATGCAATACCAATAATAATAATACAAAACCGAGAAAATCAAAATCATCATGCCTTTGAAGTTTACCGCTATCAGGAAAAATCCTGTGTCACTACCTGTCACACGCATCAAAACCAAACGGTCGTAAACTGAACGGATGAAGACCTGAACAAAGAAAAAACTCACACGCTGTGCACTTAAGGCACAGAGCAAGCCAGAGCATTTGTCTCAGTACCGAAAAGTAGTTCTGTAGTTCCTCTGCAATAGCCTGCTGATTTTGCTGAAAAAAAAAAAAAAAAAAAAAACAAAAACTTTATTGTCTGGTGAATTCCTATTTTTAATGACCGCTGGCTGCTAGTCCTCCTGTACCCTCAGCCAGCAGTCTAGTCACTGCCCACCAGTAGTTCTCTCAAGCTGAGCAGGGATTTCTATTTCCGCCCCGATCGCTGTAGTGGGTGGAGGGGGTCTTACAGCCCCCAGTCTGTGCTGCCAATAGAGGTGGTGTCATCCACTCCCTCCTCCTCCTCCTCCTCCTCCCTCTCTCTCTCTCCAGTGCAGAGCAGGAACAGTTACCAGAGATCATCAGCATGACAGAGCAGAGATCTCAGGCTGACATTTGTTTTATGTGAGATGCCGATTGCCGTAACGTCCAGCCTCCTGAAACGGCATTGGAACAGTGCGCTATCACAATGCCGGTATGGGAGACGAAACAATACAGCGAACAGTGTTTTCACATACAACACCTGTCACAGCCCAAGATCTCCACTCTGTCATGCAAATGATCTCTGGTAACTATTCCTGCTCTGCACCAATAAGCTGCACTGGTGAGACTGCACTGATAAGCTGCACTGGTGAGACCAGACCGATGAGCTGCACTGAAGAGCTGCACTGGTGAGATAGCACTAATGGGCTCTGAAAAGCTGCACTGGAGGGCACTGGTGAGACCGCACTAATGGGCACTGATGAGGCAGCACTGATGAGGCAGCGGACACCATCCACTGCTTTACCAACACTGTCTACAGACAAATATCTGTAGGAGGGGTTTCCACCATCCCTGCAAATTATGCAGTAATTTTTTATGTCTTATTTTCAGTGTGATGTGTATTACAATATCTCACAAAAGTAAGTACACCCCTCACATTTTTGTAAATATTTTATTATATATCTTTTCATGTGACAACACTGAAGAAATTACACTTTGCTAAAATGTAAAGTAGTGAATGTACAGCTTGTATAACAGTGTAAATTTGCTGTCCCCTCAAAATAACTCACACAGCCAATAATGTCTAAACCGCTGGCAACAAAAGTGAGTACACCTCTAAGTGAAAATGTCCTAATTTGGGCCAATTAGCCATTTTCCCTCCCTGGTGTCATGTGACTCGTTAGTGTTACAAATCCTCAGGTGTGAATGGGGAGCAGGTGTGTTAAATTTGGTGTTATCGCTCTCACTCTCTCATACTGGTCACCGGAAATTCAACATGGCACCTCATGGCAAAGAATTCCCTGAGGATCTGAAAAAAAGAATTGTTGCTCTACATAAAAGATGGCCTAGGCCATAAGAAGATTGCCAAGACCCCGAAACTGAACTGCAGCACGGTGACCAAGACCATACAGCGGTTTACCAGGACAGATTCCACTCCGAACAGTCCTCACCATGATCGACCAAAGAAGTTGAGTGCACGTGCTCAACGTCATAGCCAGAGGTTGTCTTTGGGAAATAGATGCACGAGTGCTGCCTGAGTTTCTGCAGAGGTTGAAGGGGTGGGGGGGGGGGGGGTCAGCCTGTCAGTGGTCAGACCATATGCCGCACAAATTGGTCTGCATGGCTGTCGTCCCAGAAGGAAGCCTCTTCTAAAAATTATGCACAAGAAAGCCTGCAAACAGTTTGCTGAAGATAAGCAGACTAAGGACATGGGATTACTGGAACCATGACCTGTGGTCTGATGAGACCAAGATAAACTTATTTGGTTGAGATGGTGTCAAGCGTGTGTGGCGGCAACCAGGTGAGGAGTACAAAAGACAAGCATGTCTTGCCTACAGTCAAGCATGGTGGTGGAGGGTAATGATTAAGCACAGATCAGATGTGTGAAACGTGTCTATGTGACTAACACCAGGTGTCCCTGGTGTATTTTGACCGTCTACAATAAAAAGGTACTTTTTGGAAACTTTGGATGTGCAGCCATTTCTTTTTTTTTCCCTCAAGTTTTTACGGAGGTGGGCCAGGGATAGCACTCCTACTTGGTTCCAATAAAAGTATTGCATACACCTGGTGCAGAGGAGTCCTTTTCTTTTGATGGTGGTGGGAGTGTAATGGTCTGGGGCTGCATGAGTGCTGCCGGCACTGGAGAGCTACAGTTCATTGAGGGAACCATGAATGGCAACATGTACTGTGACATACTGAAGCAGAGCATGATCCCCTCCCTTCGGAGACTGGGCCGCAGGTCAGTATTCCAACATGTTACCGACCCCAAACACACGTCCAAGATTACCAATGCCTTGCTAAAGAAGCCGATTTTTTAAATTCTATTGAGCATCTGTGGGGCATCCTCAAACGGAAGGTGGAGGAGCGCAAGGTCTCCAACATCCACCAGCTCCGTGATGTCATCATGGAAGAGTGGAAGAGGACTCCAGTGGCAACCTGTGAAGCTCTGTTGAACTCCATGCCCAAGAGGGTTAAGACAGTGCTGGAAAAGAATGGTGGCCACACAAAACATTGAAACTTTGGGCCCAATTTGGACATTTTCACTTAGAGGTGTACTCACTTTTGTTGCCAGAGGTTTAGACATTAATGGCTGTGTGCTGAGTGTTTGGAACAACACGGTCCTTCTGCTAACCTCTGGTGATAGCTCCCCTTATCCCGGTCCTCTAGTATCTCACCCCCACACCCAGCACCCTCTCTCCTCCAGCATCAGCTGCAATCTTCTCAATCTTTTCTCGATCCCCCTGCTTCCAAAAATCACCCGCCCCTTCTCATGTGCCCTCTGGAATGTCCGCTCTGTCTGCAATAAGCTCACTTCTGTCCATGAACTTTTTGTCTCCCACTCCCTTAACCTTCTTGCAATCATGGAAACATGGCTTCGAGAGTCCGATTCTGCCTCGCATGCAGCCCTCTCCCATGGAGGTCTCCACTGGACTCACTCACCCAGACGTAGTTGACGGAAAGGAGGTGGAGTTGGTTTGCTTCTATCCCCACTAAGCACCTTTCAAGTCCTGTCTACCCCTCTTTCTCTATCCTTCTCTTCTTTTGAGACACATTGGGGGTTATTTACGAAAGGCAATTCCACTTTGCACTACAAGTGCAAACTACAAGTGCAAACTACAAGTGCAAACTGCAAGTGCAAACTGCAAGTGCAAACTGCAAGTGCAAACTGCAAGTGCAAACTGCACTTGGAAGGGTAGTCGCTGTAAATCTGAGGGGTAGATCTGAAATGAGGGGAAGCTCTGCTGATTCTATCACCCAATCACATGTGCAAGCTAAAATGCTGTTTATTTTCCTTGCATTTCCCCCCTCGGATCTACAGCGACTGCACTTCCAAGTGCACTTTCAGTGCAATTTTCAAGTGCACTTTGCACTTGCAGTGCAAAGTGGATTTGCCTTTCGTAAATAACCCCCAGTGTATTTGTTTTCTCACATTTCTCTATTTGCATTGCAGTGATCCATCGGCCTCCTGGACCAGGGTAACGCTTCCTTGACGACTTCTGACTGGCTACCCTACTTCCTCTCCAATACCCACTATTATCCATGGTGATTTTAACATCCCCGCCAATGTTAGCAGCCCAGCTGCATCGTAACATACCCTGTACTAAGCCACTCTCAATACTTTCCTCTTTTGACCTTGCTACTACCGAAGAGGTCTCTACATTTTTCTCAGAAGCCCGCCTTACCACCTGTCCCCTGGATCCTGTTCCCTCACATCTACTACAGTCACCCTCTTCTAGCTTATGCTCCCTCACATATTCAATATCTCCCTCTCTAATGGTACCTTCCCCTCCCCTCTAAAAAACTTGCCCTGATCACCCCCATACTTAAAAAGCCCTCACTGGATCCCACCAGACTGAACAACTTAAGACCCATCTCCTTGCTCCCATTTGCGCCAAAACTTTTAGAATGCTCATGCCACGTACACACGATCAGAATTTCCGACAACAAATGTTCGATGTGAGCTTTTGGTCGGATATTCCGACCGTGTGTAGGCTCCATAGGACATTTGCTGTCGGAATTTCTGACAACAAAATGTTTGAGAGCAAGTTCTCAATTTTTCCGACAGCAAAAGTTCTTGTCGGAAATGCAGTGTGTAGCCATTTCCAACGCACAAAAGTGCTGCGCATGCTCGGAACCATTGTACTTCATTTTTCTCGGCTCGTCGTAGTGTTGGACGTCTCCGGTTTCTAGACCATCGGAATTTCCGAGCAACATTTGTGCGACCGTGTGAATCCAAGACAAGTTTAAGCCATCCGTCGAAAAAAA
The DNA here is from genome assembly GCA_029206835.1 of Rana muscosa. Lineage (NCBI taxonomy): Eukaryota > Metazoa > Chordata > Amphibia > Anura > Ranidae > Rana > Rana muscosa. Next base: position 856,437,340 of record CM055117.1, read on the forward strand.
AAAACCCCACGGTTTTGTTGTCGGAAATTACGATCGTGTGTACGCGGCATTAGTCTACAACCGTCTTGGCTCCTACCTCACTGACAAAAATCTTCTTGACCCCTTACAGTCTGGCTTCCACTTGCTACACTCCACTGAAACTGCCCTACTGAAACTTACTAATGACCTACTAGCTGCTAAAACCAATGGCCACTACTCCATACTCCTACTACTCGACCTCTCTGCAGCCTTTGATACTGTTGACCACCCCCCCCTCCTAGAAAAAAAAAACTCCACTCTCTTGGCCTTCAAGACTCTGCTCTCTCCTGGCTCTCCTCCTACCTATCACAGCGCTTCTTCAGTGTGACCTATAACTCTCCATTTCCTCTTTCTGTAGGGGTACCTCAAGGTTCTGTCCTCAGACCCCTTCTCTTCTCCATGTATACCTCCTCCTTTGGTCTGTTGTTAATAAACTTCCATGGCTTCCAGTACCACCTCTATGCTGAAGACACACAAATCTCTCTCTCTACTCCTCACCTTACTCCTTCAGTCTCCTCTCGCATTACTAACTGACATATCAACATGGATTTCACACCATTTCCTCAAACTCAATCTTTCTAAAACTGAGCTTATAATTTTTCCTCCAGCCTGTGCCCCTCGCCCTGGCTTTTCCATCAAGATCAATAATACAACCATCAGTCACTCACGTCATGCCAAGGTACTAGGTGTAATCCTAGACTCTGACCTGTCCTTTCAGCCCCAAATCCAATCCCTGTCCAAATCGTCCAGACTTCACCTCCGAAACATCTCTAAAATACACCCCTTTCTAACCGTTAACACCACCAAGCAACTTATTCACTCTTGTTATCTCTCGCCTTCACCATTGTAACTCCCTCCTCATTGGCCTACCTCTCCGCAAGCTATCCCCTTTTCAGTCTATCATGAATGCCGCTGCCAGACTCATCTACCTTACCAACTGTTCAGTGTCAGACACTCCTCTCTGTCAATCCCTCCACTGGCTTCCCATTGCCCAATGAATAAAATTCAAAACACTAACAATAACATACAAAGCCATTCACCATTCTGCCCCAAGCTACATCACCAATCTTATCTACAAATATCACCCAAACCGTCCTCTCTGCTCCTCCCAAGACCTTCTGCTCTCTAGCTTCCTTGTCTCCTCCTCCCATGCACATCTCCAGGACTTCTCCAGAGCCTCCCCCATCCTCTGGAACTTACTAGCCTATTCTGTCCGGCTATCCCTTACTCTGTCAACTTTTAGGCGATCCCTGAAAACTCCTCTGTTCAGGGTGGCCTATCCTGCCTCCAGCTAAAATCCGAATCTTCTACTCCCCTCATGAGTTCATCCCTCACAGTCCCTACCTTTTGTTTGACCAGCCCCTCCCTCTTGGATCCTCTAACCCTCGTTTTGAATTGTACTGTTGGTGTAGTGTCTTCCTACATTGTAAAGCGCTGCGCAAACTGTTGGCGCTATATAAATCCTGAATAATAATAATAATAATAATAATAATAATAATTACTACAGGGCGCCCACTCTGGATTAAGGGGCACATTTGGACAGCAGTATTGCAAGTCAGTGGGGAGAATGTTAGTGTATCTAAATCTGCTAGTACAGCTAACAAATTGAAGCCATTTTATAAACCGATACAGCAACAGTGTTTTTCCCCCCCTTTTAGGATAAAGGTTTTAGATAAATAAATAAAAGCTGATCATTGTAAGAAGCCCTGTCAATGTTAAATGGTGTATCTCATCCCTGTAACTGATACATTTTGCAGGAGAGCTTGTTCTTTTAAAAACAATTGGTTTACTGGCAGGATCACAAGATGAAAATAGAAGAAAAGAAAGCCTAAAAAGAAAAAAAATGAATGCAGCCTTCATAGCCAAGTAATGGTGAGCTGCAATATAATAAAGGTTTGCTTTTAAGTTGAAATACTGCTTTAGGCTGGGTTCACACTATTGCGAATTGGATGCGGGGGAATAGCAGAAGATTATGACTGGCTCTCTATGAAGCCGGTTTACATATCTCCGCTGCGGCTTAGCTGCAAAATGTGCACAGGAGCCCTGTGCATCTTTTGGTCAGTTACAGGTCTGAATTCAGCCAAAAATTCAGGCTGAAATCGGACCTGAATTGGGACCCCTGCTGTGAGCCACATGCGAAGATAGCTTGAACCCAGCCTTAAGCCTGACTAGTTTGAGGCTGGGTTCACACCATTGGGTTCCCCGCATCCAATTCGCAAGAGCAGGAGATTTTGACTGGTTCTCTATAGAGCAGGTTCACATATCTCCACTGCAGGTCTGGTGTGATTTGCACAAAACCCTGTGCGTCTTTTGGTCCGTTTCAGGTCTGAATTCAGCCAAAAATTCGGGCTGAAATAATACCTGAAATGGTGAACGAGGACACACTGGACCCCTGCTGTGAGCCGCATGTGGCTCATATGTAAACCCAGCCTGAGACTTTTTGTGAGGACTACTGTGAGATTTTGATGATGGCATTTCAGGCCATCAGGGCATAAGGGGCAATAGGGAGGAGCTTTGAGTAGCACCGGTTGATGCATTCCAGCATCACGAGATTACAGACCAAAAGATGCAAGGTGAATTGCTGCATTATAGTAATGGCATGATATAAAACTGAACTATTTAGCAGGTAGGCTGTGCTCCCAAAATGTATCACGAGGTTGCTGTTTTCTGGATCATTTGTGGGAAAATGATCGGGTATGTGGGATTGTATGATATTTATTTTATTTTTATGGTTGAACTGGATGGACTTGTGTCTTTTTTCGACCTGACTATGTAACTGTGTTTTACTACTCACTGGAGTGCATCTTTGCTTGGTATATTTTCCTTGGCAAAAAAAGTCCAAGGTGACTGCTATGAGGAAGGCTTTTGCCGAAACATGTTAGCGTTTTGATGTCGCACTGCTGTTTGTGCTCAATAAAGATTTAAGAAAAAGCAATCGAGTTTCCGGCATTCTTTTTGCAATTTTGATGTATGGGACACAATGGCCTGAGCACCGTTATTCGGCTCATCTTCCTACAAACATGCGGTAGAGCTTGGGTGAGTTTTTGTCTACAAGTCCAAGGTGATGACTTCATATAATAAGCCAGGAGACAGATGTCAACTATTGGAAAGATATCCTCAAGTTCAACAGACAGGCAGGATAAGGACTTGAAAACGGCAAATTGTCTTTTTTTGACACCTGGGGTCCGAAGCTATAACAGCAATTCACCTGGTACAATAGTACACTTACCACTTAGTGAACGACTTGGGGATGAGTGTCGGCTGTTTGGTGTGCTCACAGTGGGTCCAATCAATGCTTCCGAGAAATCCTTTTCCAGAGATGAATCTCCAGCTGCAGTTTTAAAGAAAATGTTGCATTAACATGGGTAAATGGGAAAAATAGTTGCTGGCTTGAAAGGTACCTAAACTCAAGCAAAAAAATAAAATTATATATTGCAGTTTACCAGTCATTAGATTTAGTGGTTGCATTAGTCTTGTTCCCCCCCCCATTTCATTTTTCCTAATTTTTATCCGATGATCCTGACAGTATTATAAAACCTGTCCGAGGGCAACAACGCTCCCCCACTATACTTCATCTATTAAGGAGCAGAGCTGTCACCCTTGGACAGGATGTGTGTTAGGATTATAGAAGACTTCTCCCTCTCCTCAACATATGGGGGAAGGTATTCTGTAATTCACAGAGAAAAATTGAAACAGCACTGATAGGACTGCAGCACTGGAAGTAATGTCAGGAAGTTATCAGCTCAGGATTTCTGGGATTTTCTTTTTTTTTGCACTTATCAAACAAATATAACAAACTGCATTTAAAACGTTACTAAACCCAGGACCCTGCATTCACTATATGTGGCGTCCAACAGAACATGGAAATGCAATTATTTTAGTAAATATAAACTGCCAAATGCCTTTTCTCACCAGCAGTATATAGCAGTCTTGTGACTTCTATCAGTGTCTGGTTAAAGCTTGTATAAACCCTCTCAAGGGGGGGGGGGGGACGGGGGGGGGACTCTAGTAATACACACCAAACTGAGCATGTGCAGAGTGACTCCAAAGGCTCTGTTCTATCAGGAGATGGATTGGGAACAGTGGAAAGGGAGGATCAGAAAAGATAGGATCAAACAGCCTTTTTATACAATGCGGAGGGTTTAAGCCCAGAGGTTCCACAGTGAGTATAACAAGCATGCTTTACTGCATATAAACACACTGATTTTACTGTTGTGGGTTTAGTAACACTTTAATGGTAGATTTACCAGACCAAAGGGAAGCAACTAGAAGTTCATATTTAGGGTTTAGGCCTCATGCACACTAGATGTTTTTACAGCTGCTCCTAGGGGCGTCCAGCGTTTTCTTTTCTGCCTGCTTGCTATGGGGGTAGACGTGCAGGCTTGATCCTGAGTCAGGCAATGTGCGTCCATTGAAATAAAAAAAAAATTGCTAAATCCAGATTTACTACTTAGATAAGTGTTTAATTTTACATTCGCCACTTCTTAAAAGGTGTTAATATTTTTCTATGTCACTAGTGCCCAGGAGAGAGCACTACACCTCTGCATGAAGTACCACCAATATCATTTTCCCAGCTTCACATGGGGCATCAAAAGTAACATACGCAAGCTTGATGATTGGCAAATGGAGCAAAGCCATCATTGAAACAAAACATTCAGTCCACTTTCTAGCACCCCTTCCAAGCTTCATGTGGCCTGATCAGCAACAGATACAGCCATGTACCGTGATCACCAGATCTAACCAATATGACCATGTAGCTTGTGCATGGAATACTTAGATAATGCAAACCTGGCTGTAAAAACACTCATATCAATTTAACAAAAATAAATTAAGCACAAATCTTCCTGTGTGGTAATAAAACAGATCGAATATGATCAAATCTGTTAAGATTTTGGCTATTTCCATATGGATATTTAGGTTCAATTAGTTTTTATTGTTTATCAAAGTTTCAACTGTACAGAAGAAATACAAAAATCCAGGAGCCCAGCAAGAGGCAACCTGGACCGACAAGTAAGGGGTAATCTCCCGTTACAGCATGTATATGGCAATATACAAATAACAACTAGCTCATGAGAAGAGGTGTGAAGTAATACACAAATCACACAGTGTCGTCTGAAGATACATTATCCACTCCGTCCGACCAGGATGCCCCTGTGGGATCCTACTGCAATCCTGGATCGGAGGAGTCATAAGGGGATGACATGAATATCTGTACAAACGACACCATACCAACACCTATTGGTGAAGTCTCACAAGCGATGACAGTGTGAACAGAAAATGGACCGCATACATGTAAAAGAATCTCCAAATAACTTTAGGGGAGGCCCCAGAAAGAGATAGGGAGAAATAAAGATAGAAAGGGAGAACTAGAGTTTAGAAGGGGGGTGTAGTGCACAGGGGAGGGTGGAAGGAGAAGAGGGGGGGGGCGAGGGGGACAGCGAGCTGCGGACCAATGGAAGGGTATCCAGACATGGCAGGGAACCCGAAGGTAGGGGACTGGTAAGGCCTCAGAGAGTAGGCCCTATTGGGAGCCTATCCTTCAACTTATCCGAAGTTGAGTAATGTCTCCATACACTCCAGATAAAGGAGAATTTAGCATGTCTGTCTAGAGAGTTGGCAAGCATTTCCTCCATTAGCATACTAGTATTCATCTTCCATATGGATATTTAGACTGCATTCATACTTCTCCATTTTTGGGAAAATGTTTTCCCCATTATCAATGAAAACGCATATAAATGAGTGCTGTAATGCACTTTGCATCCCAAGTCACTATGCATAGACCTGTGTTTTTATTGATCCCAATGGAAACGCAGGTGTGTTAAAATGCATAGGTAAGAATCCAGCTTTGAGCAAATGGTAAACTCCATTAAACATCTGTAAGTGTCACTTGCAAAGCTGTAATGAAAATGTACATGAACTTTCTCTTTTAATAGAGCTACATGCAAATTAATACAGACATTAATCCATCTGCTATCAATACAAATCAGAAACATGAAGAAGTGATTGTAATAATATTTTGTAATTGTTTAGTAGAGTGTGTGGCAGGAAATCATCTTTAAGAAAATTATTTTCTTATTTTCCACTGTTTACTATCAAAATGTTAGACTGTCAGCATGAGGAAAGGAAATGCTGATAACCGGCTTCTGTTTATATCCGTGATCAGCTGTGATTGGACACAGCTGATCATGTGGTAAAGAGCCGCTGATTTGTCTCTTTACCATAGGCGTGCGCACAGGGTGTGCCTGGGCGCACCCTAATCACATCCTGCCAGCCAGAACTCTTTTCTGCCTTGCTCTGCCAATAGACACTCACTGGCAATGAGAGAGCTACCAGTGAGACTATTTTGGTAATTATACTTCACTCCAAGACTGACCTATGAGAAGGACTACAGCAGCGGAGTAAGCTGGCAGCCGGCCGCATTTTCCGATGCTGCCTCTATAGTTCCGGCAGCAGATCCCTTACTGTAGGCAGCGGAGTGATATAGCTGCACTCCGCCTGCCATCCTGTGCCTCTTCTGCTTTCACCAGAGCCAAGGTCAGCAGCACCTAGCGGGGAGCATGACCGAATCTCAGAGGGTGGATTTCACATGTGCCCCCCTGGCAACCTCCCTCCAGCAGAGTTTACCAACCATCCATATCTGGAGAAGCTAGAGCTGCTGTCTGCACTCCTGTTACTGCATCTGGGACACAATGCCGTCTGCTGAGCAATCAAAATCCGACTTTCTCCCCTCCACTAACAGAAGAGGAGAGAGGGCACTATCCGGTCCGCCTCCTCCCACCCCCATCCCCTGTGTCTACCCCGCCCACACTGCAATCCTAGTGTGCAGCTGCCTGTTACCTGAGAAAAGGGATGTGTGTGTGTGGGGGGGGAGATTTGAGGTGCAGCAGCTGGAAGATCTGCGGTGGCTGCAAGATACGTCTCCGGTGAGTGAGCAGTCCCCCATCTCCCTACACCTCTCCCTCATCTGTCCCCTTCCATCCCCCTTCCAGGAGCTGTCCAGTCGATTTCTTCTCCAGCTAGCACTTGGGGAAAACTTGGCTTCTGGTGTAGGGGGACTCTGCCAGGGCTTATGGTGTAAGGGGGGACTCCGCCAGGGATTCTGGTGAGGTTCTGTTTGGGGTGCACACCCTAATGCAATAGGCTGCACAGGCCTATGCTCTTTACCTTTTCTGTGAACTGCCTGAATCACTTATACAAGAAAGCTAGCAAACTGGACTAAAAAGGTAAACAAGTTCCCGGTTGCTATAGGGACCGTGAGCTCTTTTACATGTTGGAGCAAAAGGGTTTGAGAGCCTATACAAACCAATGTGTAGCAGTAATGTGGTAAAAGAATAAAAAAATAAAAATAAAGAAGAAATCAGTGCACTACAGTGTAAAGCCCCGTACACCCGGTCGGACTTTTTGCCAACAAACTTAATTTTGAGCAAGTTTGACAAAAAATCTGACCGTGTGTACGCTCCATCGGACAAACTTTTTTGGTTTTCATCGGACAAAAGTTCAGTCTGCAAACGGACAAACTTTTGGCCAACAAAAGTCCAATGGAGCAAAGTCTGACCGTGTGTACAGAAAACCATTGGACTTTTGTCCGATGGACAAAACAAATAATGTTAAAATCAACCAACAATAGCAGAAGTTGACCAAAGGGTGGCGGTAAAGAGCAGAAAAACCACGTGATGTTGGAAAAAGTTTTGGGAAAGTTTGCAGAAAAGTCCTGTGGTGTGTATTGCTATGGGTGTGCCCGGCCAACTCCGTTCGAACAAAGTCCGACCGTGGGTACGAGGCTTTATTCATTTTGATTGGCACCACAACACCCAAAAGGTTTCTGCATTTTTTTATTCGTCTGAAATATAATAAAGAGGGTTAATTATATATCTCAATTAAATAGAGGGGTGACCCAGTCCTACTTTATCATTAAAATTTACTCAGACTAGGTTCACACTACTGCAGCTGCGATTTGAGCTAACTTGGTTGCATTTTGGATTTAGGTTGCATATTCTATGGGGCCAGACTTACACTAAAGTGGAACAGGACACTTTTCCAAAACCATGCCATACAGTCAGTGCTGCATTGATGGGAGCGGGCACCCTTGAAAACAATGGGATTACCATTGTCATGCGATTCTGTGCTACTCTTGCATCTGAAATTGCACTAATGTGAACCAGGCCTAAAGAAAAATGTATTATGACATAACGAAACTGAAATAAGTTTATACATACCAGACATATAAGAGCGGCCATTGTAGTCCTCAATTTCCATATTAGACTGGGTTCTCTGAAATGTGATCAGAAAGATTTTTAAGTCAAATAAATCAAGTTTATTTTGTTATAAGAGTTGGCAGAAAAAATAAGATAACTTAGTAACCCAGAGCAAGTATGCAGCCAGTGAATTCAAAACTTTTACAGACACTTTACAAAGTAATAAAGCCACTGGATCAGCATAACAGCCTAGCAACTAGCATTTAAGGAAGATTAGCATTGGCAGTCCACGGATTTCATTCCAGATGCTTTCACAATGTGGGACGTACATCATTACAGGTAAGTGGTGCGATTAAAGTTGTAGATTTTTTTTTTTTTTTTACTTTTAGCTTTAAAAAAAGTTTAAAGTGGACCTTTACCCTTCCCACCTACCTTTCTATAATACCAGTTCTTTGCCCCTCCGCTCTTACAAATCTTTTTAACCTTTTCAGGAGTTTCTCTTTAACATGTGATCAGGTTATGGCCATGCAAGTATTTATAAAATTGCAACAAATCGTCAGTGCTAGTGGGAACAGGCAGCTAGCAAACGGTTAATACACAAACCTCAATAATAAATAGAAATATAGTGCAGGTTCACACCAGTGCGGGATCGCATGTGATTCACAACGCACTGCAAATGCGATGTCTGTGCGATGCGATTTCAGATTGTATGGCTGAATTTGCATCGCATTCGGACCAAACTCGCACAGAACCCTTTTTTTGGTCCGCACCAGAATCGGATCGCATGGGGGTTCACACCTATGCGATCCGATTCGTGTCCAAACTGTCAGTTCGCAGTGCGATATGCGACATGAAAATGGGGGTGTCATGAACAATGTATTGACACTCCTGGCAGTTCGCACATGGCAGTGTGAACTGCTGTGTGAGTCGGGTGCAATGCGGGAACCCCAGTGGATTTGCAGGATTCCCGCATCGCACAAGTGTGAACCGAGCCTTACAGAGAACTTTTGCTGTGAACTTTGAATGTCCATAGCCTGACCACAGGTTCACTTTAAAACTTTCAGTACTATACAGTCCCTGACAAAAGTCTTGTCGCTTCTCTATTTTGTAGAAATTCCTGCTATTAACCTGACTTTTAAATAATCAATTGGTGTTAGAAATAGCTCCTATGAAAAGCTAAAGCCCTCCCAAATGATGTTTAATGCACTGAAATAAAATAGTTTCACTGAAAAAAGTTTTATCATTTAATCAAGACAGACAGGTCAAATTTGTCGCCTATACAGAAATTGAACAACTTTACTGAAAATCCAAAAATATGTCAGCAAATTAAGTAGTGGTGCTGTGAGATCCAAATTTAATATCTTGTATGACTTCCATGCGGTTTGGCAAGGATTCATACAATTTATTGATGAAGTCATCAGGAATAGCAAAGAAAACAGTCTTGCATGCCTCCGAGTTCATCAATATTCTTTGGTTTCGTCTTCCATGTTTCATCTTTCATCGTACACCACATATGCTCAATGATGTTCATGTCTGGTGACTGGGCTGGCCAATCCTGGAGCACCTTGATCTTCTTTGCCTTAAGGAACTTTGATGTGGAGATGGAAGTATGCGATGGAGCACCATCCTGCTGCAAAATTTGGCCTTTTTTATGGTTGGGAATATAAGAGGTAGCCAAGATTTCTTGGTATTTTAGACTATTGATGTTGCCTTCCACCCTGCAGATCCCTCACACACCCCCATACTGGATGTAACCCCAGACCATGATTTTGCCTCCACCAAACTTCACTGTTTTCTGGGTGAATCTCGGCTCCATGCGGGTTCCAGTTGGTCTCCTGCAATATTTGCGGCGACTGTGGTGTAATTCAACAGAAGATTCATCTGAAGAATCCACCTTCTGCCACTTTTCCAGAGTCCATCCTTTTAGCAGGCTGTGGCCTTTGGCAAATGCCACACGGTTTTTCAATTGTCTTTTGTTTAGTGCTGGCTTATGGGCACTGATTCGACCATTGTATTGCGTTTGTTAAAAATATGATTTTTATTATATTAATCAGACATAGGATACATGGGACAATTTTGTAATAGTGAGTTGGTCAGATTACCTGTCAGCATTTTGTTTGAGTAGATTTCTCAAACAAATGACAATGGGATTAGATACCATTGTTGTATTTAGTACATTACCTGTATTCAGTAAACAAGTAAGGCATTACTTGTTTAGATTTCTTTCAGCTCTCAAACTAGAAGAATTAGTTTAGATTACAGGTTTCGTTTTGAGTAGACAATAGGTAGATAGCATTGTTGTATTCAATGCCATTGTTGAAATACAGCTACAGCTATGTTTTCTGTTTGGTAACAATGGTAAACAGCACACATAAAAACAGGGCATAAGCTAGGAAGCTAGGGGAGACACACCATGTTGCTGTAAGATCATGAAGAAGAAGAGAACCTGGTCTCCAAGAAGAATTATTGCCAATGGAGATCACGAGTAACAGAAGATAAGTAACCTTTAAATGTATTTGTAGTTATAGACCATAGGCTGTTCTATTTGCTAGGCATTTTGCTTGTCATAGAAATCTGTCAGTCTTGTAGTGTATTCCTAACATTGTAATAGTTTTGTATGTACAGCATCTTGTATAGTAAAAGCACATTTACACACTGCAGAAGTCTCAGCTTCCTTGTTATACCACAGAGTAACCTTGCTAGATAAACGCAAAAAGCAAAACAATGGGGGCTCGTAGCCGGAATTTGTGCTAAAATTTCAACAGAAGCTGACCTGTTTTCTGTGGTGTGTTTTGTTGCTTGTACTGGGGGAAAAATGCTGCGTACACTGTTTAGGAAGAGTAAAGCTGCAAAGGTTTCTGGTGTCCAGGAGGACTTGAAGGGGTGCACCCTTCCTATCTGGGCCAGAAATAGTCAGTGGAAGTTGTGTTGTATTGTGAATCCTACAGTTTTATGTGCAGATATTTCCTTGTTTAGTAAAGCATTGATACACTACAGAAGTTTAAGCTTCCTTGATTTTACCACAGAGTAACCTTAATAGATAGACGTAAAGCAAAACAACCATGGAGGCCATTTCGAGACCGAATCCGACAAACTGTTCTGGTTGACACAGGGACTTCAGCTGACCAGGTCTCGTGGAGCTCTGCTGCAGTGGAAAATGGGCTGGCCTTGGATTTTCGAGTCAACAAACGGTCCTCTCGAGCAGTTGTCTTGCGGGGTCGGCCTCACCTGGCCTTGTCCAAAACGTCTCCAGTCTCTTAAAATCTTTTTTTTATCTTCTGAACTTGACGCTGAGACACATTGAAGGTGTCTGCTACATCAGCAGTCGATCTGGTCTTCAGCCTCTTGATAATCAACACTTTAGTCTCCGGGTGAATCTTGGGCATGTTTGCAGAGGTCTAGTTGCAGTTGAGAATGTCTAGTGTACTGGTGGTCTTTTTATACACACCTGAGACCTAATTGATCCATTATTAGTCACAGGTGAAGCTCGTATAACAAGGCGACAACACTTATGTCTTGGCAAAAATTGACTCAATGGGCTTTACCAAGCTGTGAATATTAGAATACTTTTTGTCAGTTTCGTTTTGCACTGAAACATTATTACAAAAGCTCTTGGGATTAAAATGACCCATTTCTTGTAACAAAATCTTGATTAGAAATATATTTTAGCAGCACTTCAGGTCAATTTGTACACAAGCGACAAGACTTTTGTCAGGGACTGTAGGACAAATGGCTGAAGGAAGGTTTCTGCCTAGTTGCCATTTACTACTGCAAGTGGTAATAAGCTCTTTGCCTTTTTAAACAAAAGCTTTTGTATTTGCTCTGTAATGAAATTCAGTCTTAATAAAACAGGATAATGCAACACAGGTTAGAACAATATTTGCCTTGGGTAGAGGCCAACACCAAGGTTGCGCTTACCAACTACCTTAAATTTAGAGAAAAACCAGATGAGATCTGATAACAAAGGGCTCATTTTCTATGAAGGATTATCACTGTCAGAGACCACCTCAAATTGGGACATATCACATGATCGACCCCATTATCCCGTCATTTACTAAGACCTGTAAACATAAACCCTGGAATTTACTTCTAAGGGCTCAGTAACACCATATCAGTTGTGCTATGCAGATCAACACAGGCTGAACACATAGAAAATGAATGTTTTCCAAGCGCCCTGCGCACACCATGTGTTGAGGTGCGTTGCATAAAACAAACAAGGTTACCACAACACACAGTGGTGCATAAAGTTGAATGAAGTTTTATTCTGTTACACTTCAATAAGGTTAGAAGAAAAAAGTAAACAGCTGTTACAGAGCACTACACCGCTCATCACCTAACCAACCCTACATGATGTACACCAGCACACGTGTGTTTTAGTTGTGAACGAGCCTTTAACAGCCTATTTACAGACGGAAAGGCAAGTCTAAAACGTAAAGGTGTGAATAAAGCTTTGAAAAATGATACATTGAAAACTAGGGATCAACCGATATAGTTTTTTCCGGTGCCGATGCGATACCGATATTTCGGCAACCTCTTAGGCCAATAGCCGATATTGTCTGACGATATTATGTACATTTAAAAAAAATAAAAAATGTTTACACTTTTTTTTTTTTTTTACACTGTTATTGCTGTCACAAGGAATGTAAACATCCCCTTTGACAGTAATAGGCAGAGTGACAGGTACTCTTTATGGAGAGTACTCCTCTGCACTTGAGTATTCAAAACGTCAAGATCGGCATTATTGAATTCTTTCTCTTTTGTAATACAGGCGCCTTTAAGATGCCAGTAATCCGGGAAGTGATGTCAGATCCGAGACCCGAACGAAGCATCGGTTTTGTTCGAGTCTTCTGCCAGCTAGCGGACATGGCGGCTGGTTTCTTGGGCCTCCAGGTAGGATGGGAGAGCCCAGGCGATCGGCAGGAGATGTCCTCTCCCACTGTTTGTAATAACAGCCAAGCCACAACAGTTGTTATTGCAATAAAGCCGACCGTCCGCTACAAAGACCGACACAGGCTTGTAAGAGGAATAAAAGTGTTAAAAAATAAAAATGAAAAAGGGATAGTGCAAAAATAAAAAAGGAAAATAAATAAAAATTAAAGCGTCCCATCCCTCTGCGCAGAAGTGAACGCATACATAAGTCACGCGCGCATATGTAAACGGTGTTCAAACCACACATGTGAGGTATCGCCGTGAACGTGAGAGAAATAATTCTAGCACTAAATCCCCTCTGTAACTCCAAACAGGTAACCTGTAAAATTGTTTAAAGCGTTGCCTATAGAGATTTATAAGTACCGTAGTTTGTCGCCATTCTATGAGAGTGCACAATTTTAAAGCATGACATGTTAGGCATTTATTTACTCTGCGTAACATCCACCGAGATGTCCACCGGCCACCCGCGATCGCGCCTCAGAGAGCCAGAATGGGGATCTACCAGGGTAAACAAAGCAGATCCCCGTTCTGACAGGGGAGCACAGAGAATTTGTCTGTTCCTAGTGATCAGGAACAGCGATCTCTCTGTACTCCCAGTCAGTCCCCTCCCCACAGTTAGAAAGCACCTCTCGAGGGAACACCTAACCCCTTGATAGCCCCCTAGTGTTAACCCCTTCCCTGCCAGTGACATTTATACCGTAATCAGTGGCTATTTATAGCTCTGATCGCTGTAATAATGTCACTGGGCCCAAAAAAACTGTCAAAAGTGTCTGAGCGGTCTGCCGCAATCCCAATAAAAATCACTGATCACCGCCATTACTTGAAAAAAAAAAATTATAATAATAATAATAATAATAATAATAATAATAATAATAATAATGCCATAAATATATCCCCTATTTTGTAGACGCTATAACTTTTGTGCAAACCAATCAATATATGCTTATTGCGATTTTTTTTTACCAAAAATATGTAGAAGGCCCAAACTGATGACATTTGTTTGGGGATATTATAGCAAAAAGTATTGTTTTTTTTTTTTCAAAATGGTCGGTCTTTTTTGTTTATAGCACAAAAAATAAAAACCGCAGAGGTGATCAAATACCACCAAAAGAAAGCTCTATTTGTGGGGGGAAAAGGGACGTCAATTTTATTTAGGTACAGTGTCGCACGACCGCGCAATTGTCAATTAAAGTGACGCAGTGCCTTTCTTGTGGAAAAAAAAAAAAGTGACGCAGTGCCGAATTGCAAAAAAATGGCCCGGTCATTAAAGGGGGGTAAAACCTTCCAGGGCTGTAGTGGTTAACAAAAAGTTCCAGAAAAGGCCTGGTCAGCAAAAACTCTCTCAGGGTCTCCAGCTTTACACCCTCTGACAGGGATCTGGATTAGTTGTAGAGGATGTACAATGCAGCAGGAAGAGTGAGACTATAGAGGAGCAGTATGGATCTGTGACATGGTGACAGAGAGGAGCAGTGTACATATTGCGGATGGTGCAGATCACGTGTGTGTGTGCAGACAGTGGAGGAGTCATATGAGGACACATAATACACAGAGCACAGCTCCTCACTCCCCTCCCCCCACTCTTATCACCCGGTTGGCACACTATACGGCTCCCCTCACACAGACAGAGGCAGAGGTGACAGGCAGGGGGCGGTCACAGAACCTGCCCCCCCCCCAGGGAGAAGGGATGCCCGGTACTAACGGCTCTCACCTGCTGCTGCAGCTCCCTCGCCCGGAGCCTCATCCACCCGGGCTACTCTCCCGCCAGCCGACTCTGTCCGGCGGAGACTTTACCGGAGCTGAACCGGCCCCGGCGACAACTTCCGGGGCAGCTGCCAGGCGACAGTACGGATAGACGAGTGCCGAGCGCAGCAGCCTTCCCAGACAGGTGTAGCCGAAGGCAGAACTGATCGAATGAGCTGCTGCTGGAAAGAGAATGGTCTTTTCAATCGTGGACTGCGCTGCTTTGTACATAACCGTCTTCTCTCGGGTATCTCTGCTGCTGGTGGACGATAGTCACCGTAAAATACGCCTTATGTGTTCAAATTTTCTTTTATGAAAGAGTTCTAAGATCTCATGCAAATGGAGTGTTTTTTTTCCCCTCATGAGCCTCGTACACACACAATCAGATTTTCCGACGGGAATTGTGTGATGGCAGGCTGTTGGCAGAAAATTGTACGCTCCATCGGACAATTGTTGTCGGATTTTCCGCGGACAAATGTTGGATGGCAGGCTTTAAAGTTTTCCACGAACGGTCTGTTGTTGGATTTTCCGATCATGTGTACAAAAGTCCAAAGTACAAACACGCATGCTCGGAAGCAGTGCTCACCAAACACGACATTAGCAGAAGGTGCCCAAAGGGTGGCACTAAAGAGCTGAAAAAAACACGTAGTTTCGTGTTTGTTGGCTGACAATTGTGTGCCATTTGTATGCAAGACAAGTTCCTGGCCAACGGCCTTCTGACAAAAGTCCTACGCTTTGTCCGCAGAAAATCCGATCGTGTGTACCAGGCTACAGAGACACCTTTGCTTCAGGGGAGGGAAAAGCAGCTTAACCACTTCAGCCCCGAGCCTCTTTTTGAGATTTGTTTACAAGTTAAAATCTTTTTTTTTTGTGCTAGAAAATTACTTAGAACCCCCAAACATTTATATATATATACCGTATTTTTCCGTGTATAAGACGCCCCCATGTACAAGACGCCCCCCACTTTTCCAACCCAAAATTAAGAAGTCAATATTTTACACATAGGTAAAACAGAACACATTTTTATTTAGCAATTACCACAGATAACGTTTAAATACCAGTATATTATGCAGGGGTTGTTCTTCCTGTTTTCTCCACTATCTGATCATACACTCAGTGGAGGCAAGTCCAAACTGTTTCTCTGCAGCTCTATTCCCATGCTCTTTTGCATAGCTGGCTACATTTGGTTTGATTTTGCAGAGTAATGCCCCATACACACGATCGTTTTTCATGCCATTTTTAAAACTGACGTTTTTCTCGTCATTTTTTTTCTTGTTTCCTCTCAAGCCTGTCTTGCGTACACACCATCATTTTAAAAAACGTTCAAGCAAAGCGCAGTGACGTACAACACGTACAACGGCACTATAATGGGGAAGTTCCATTCGGATGGCGCCACCCTTCATGTTAGTAAAGTTTGTTGAGCGACGATTCGCGCTTTTCAGCCTCGTGCTTTTCAGTCCGTTACAGCGTGACGAATGTGCTATCTCCATTACGAACGCTAGTTTTACCAGAACGAGCGCTCCCGTCTCATACTTGATTCTGAGCATGCGCGTTTTTTTTTCACGTCGTTAAAGCATACACACTATCGTTTTTCACGTCGTTAAAAAAAACGACATGAAAAACGACGTGAAAAAAAAGAGAGCATGTTCGAAATTTTTAATGGACGTTTTTCACGTCGTTAAAAATGCTCTGGAGCATACACACGATCGGTTTTAATGGCCATTTTTAAAAATGGCATTTTTAATGGCATGAAAAACGATCGTGTGTATGGGGCATAAGACAATCACTTACTTTTACTATTTTCTGACATCTTGTGCTCAGAACACTCCGGTCCTTGTTGCATCTGTGCACTCTTCACTTCCAATGGCATCGCATCTGCTCACTCTCCACCTCCACCCCCACCTCTAGCTCCAGCTGACGTCAGTAACATACGGCTCGTGATTGGAGGAAGCCGCTTGACAAGCTATGGGCCGCGACGCACCTGCGCGGCTGTCTCCCAGGCTGACTGACCGTGTATAAGATGCAGCTCGTATTACAGGCTATTATTTTAGGAAAAAATAGCGTCTTATACACGGAAAAATACGGTATGTAAAGCGCTGCACAAACTGTTGGCACTATATAAATCCTGTATAATATATATATATATATTTATTTTTATATATTTATTTATTTATTTATTTATTTTATTTTTTTATTATTTTTTTTTCAGACACCCTGGACAATAAAATGGCAGTCTTACAAGTGCATTTTTTTTTGGGTAAAAATACACTTTTTTGAATTAAAAATAAGACAACAGTAGAGTTACCCCAATTTTTTTTATATTGTGAAAGATAATGTTACGCTGAGAAAACTAATACCCAACATGTCACGCTTCAAAATTGTGCCCGACAAATTTTCCCCTTAAAAATCTCCATTGGCGATGTTTAAAAATGTCTACAGGTTACCAGTTTTGGGTTAAAGAGGAGGTCTAGTGCTAGAATTATTGGTCTCGCTCTACCGATCGCGACAATACACCATTTTCATATGTGGGCGTGACTTACATTTGCGCTCGCTTCTGCGCGCGAGCGCAGAGGGACGGGGCGCTTTAATATTGTATTTTTTTTTTCTTTCTTATTCATTTTATTTTTTATTTTTACACCGTCCTTTTAAAAAAATAATTTGGGTCACTTTTATTCCTATTACAACATCCCTTGTAATAGAAAAAAAAAAAAGCATGACAGGACCTCTTAAATATGAGATCTGGGGTCAAAAAGACATCAGATTTCACATTTACACTAAAATTCATTAAAAAAATAAATAAATGTCTTTAAAAAAAAAAAAATTCCCCTTAAAGAGCATTGGGCGGAAGTGACATTTGACGTCGCTTCAGTCATCCAATGTTATGGAGCTGAGCAGGGGCCATCTTTCCCTCACTCGATATCCAGTCTCACAGGGGAGAGGACCCGATCATGTCTGCCGCTACAGACGGCTCCGGTAAGCGGCGGAGACAACCGGAGCGCGGCAGGAGGGGGGCACCTCTCCCACCGCCAATAAAAGACCACTTTTATCTGAAAGCCAGCCGCCCGCAGTTTAAGAGGATACGGGGGGGGGGGGGCGGTTATGGCAGCTATCTGTAATCCACATCAAAGTACGGATGTATAACGATTGGCGGCTGGTCGTTAAGTGGTTAAAGTGGTTGTAAGCTTCAATCTTCAACTTGTACCTATACAGTAGGTAAGCCTATAATAAGGCTTACCTATAGGTACAGTATATATGTCCGAAATATGCGTCATTTAGGAGATATTTACTGTACATGCAGCCTGACGTCATCAGCGCACGCGCTCTGAAGGAACGACCACCCGGGCCAACGCCAACCCCTCCCTCCTCCACGGAAGACGGACGGGAATGAGGCAGAGATCAGAGGCCTCCTTACCTTAGGGGGGAGGCAGACATGGATCTGGGCAGCAGCTCCAGGGCCATCGCTTCTCCTCCAGGTCAAACAGGAAGTGGGTCCTGACTGAGACCCGATTGGCCAGGAGTCCTAAGACTTTCTGGCTAATCAGGTCTCAGAAACTGCTTCCTGATTGGCCGGGAGGAGAACAGTATATTAATTCGCTATTGTCACACAAGTAGGTGGGCTCAGGGTGCAGTGTTCTGCGCCCCGAGCCCACCCTTTTTAAAAGCCAATTAGAGCCTCAGGCTCTAATCATGTGCTTCAAAAAAAAAAAAAACTTGAAATCCATGTGTCCGGTGCCCCGCATGTAGATTAGGGGGCCGGATACATGGATAGGGGGGGCGGCGCTCGTGCGCTCTGCATGAGCAGCCGCCACTGCCCAGCGGTTTACTACCGCTCTAAAAAAAAAATCTAAAAACCTAGAGGATTATAAGGCTAGGTGCACACTAGCCCCTACTGTACGTTCTGGTTGTGGGAATCGCATCGATACCTGCAACCACCCACAGCCAAATTGCACTGTTCTTGGGAGAAGCATGGGGCTGCCATTTATTCTGAATGATACCCCCACACATCTCAGCCCACAGCGTGATCAGGGGTGCGGGAACTGCAGGGAAATTGCATGGTCAAAAAGACCATGCGGTTTCCCCGTGGCCTCATTTTTAAAAAGGTGCATGCACTTTTCTTTTGTGTGGTTCATGTGGCACAGCAGCCCATTAAAATAAATGGGCTGCCGTGCCCAAGCAAACAGGGACACACGGCCCACACTAGTGTGAACCTAGACTGACTGTTACTTTACCATTTCAGTTGCTGTCTAACTCCTTTTTGGTAGTCCCGAGCAGACAGTTTTCTAGGGTGACGTCTCTCTTTTCTAACTGCATTGTTACTGGTAGTTTTGTACTTTTGAGTCGGGAATTCCCAGAGGCTCTGTTTTGTATGTCTTACCTTTCCAAATGAATACAAAGAAGAAGAAAAAAAAAGTCTTAAGCGTTTTGCACATACACTATATTGTCAAAAAGTATTGGGACGCCTGCCTTTAGTTCAATATTGAGTTGGCCCACCCATTGCAACTATAACAGCTTCAACTCTTCTGGGAAGGCTCTCCACAAGGTTTAGGAGTGTGTCTATGGGAATGTTTGATCATTCTTCCAGAAGCGCATTTGTAAGGTCAGGCACGGATGTTGGACGAGAAGGCCTGTCTCACAGTCATCGTTCTAATTCATCCCAAAGGTGTTCTATCAGGTTGAGGTCAGGACTCTGTGCAGGCCAGTCAAGTTCCTCCACCCCAAACTTGTTCATCCATGTCTTTTATGGATCTTGCTTTGTGCACTGGTGTGCAGTCATGTTGGAACAGGAAGGGGCAATCCCCAAACTGTTCCCACAAAGTTGGTAGCATGAAATTTTCCAAAATGTCTTGGTATGCCTTAAAGGGGTTGTAAAGTCAGGAGGTTTTTTATCTTAATGCATCAAGATAAAAAGCCTTCCATGTGCAGCAGCCCCCCCTAACACCTGAGGTCCCTCTCTGTGCAGCGATGTCCACTAGTGTCTCAGCCGTCCGAGATTCTCCCTCCTGATTGGCTGAGACAGCAGCGGTGCCGTTAGCTGCCGCTGCTGTCAATCAAAGTCAGCTAGACAATCAGGGGAGGGGGGGGGGCGGGCAGGGTCAGGGCTCCATGTCTGAATGGACACAGGGAGCTGTGACTCGACTCAGGTGCCCCCATAGCAAGCTGCTTGCTGTGGGGGCACTGAACAGGAGGGAGGGGCCAGGTTCACAGAAGGGGGACCTGAGAAGAGAAGGATCCAGGCTGCTCTGTGCAAATCCACTGCACCAGAGCAGGTAAGTATAACACGTTTGTTATTTTTATAGGAAAAAACCCACATCATAATCCCCCTCCACCAAATTATTTGGATGAGTGCACAAAGCGAGGTGTTTCTCAGATTTGCAGGGTATCTGTATCTCTATATTGTACAATGCTGTACTGTATTTTTATGTCACTTTTTGTCAAAGTATGGTACTTTCTTGTTCATACATCACGGGACACAGAGCAGCATAGTCATTACTATGTGGGTTATATAGAATTACCTTCAGGTGCTGGCACTGGCAACTTCCAAAACAGGAAGTACCCTCCCCTATATAAGCCCCTCCCATCCGGGAGTACCTCAGTTTTTTGCCAGTGTCTAAGGTGTTGGCCAAGGTTAACATGTATTCATCTGGGCTTGTGTACAGGTTCTCTGGGCCTTAGCAAGCTATTCCGGATCCGACCAAAAAAGCTTCATAGCTAAACGGTCGGTACCCGGGCCTTGCAGAGAAGAGCAGGGTTTTGCCTGTAATGCCTCTCTTAGGAGGGCTGGACCCTGGGATCCAGAGCTCTGGTCATACCCAAAACCAAGAGGCTATCTGTGCAGGGTGCTATACAGGTCCAGGGGAGTGGAATCCTTGGGAACCCGGTCCCTGAAGGTCTAGTACAATGCCTACCGTGAGAGGTGAAGTTTGGGCTTCTGTGGACCAAACAAAGTCCTGCGGCGGGGAAAAGGTAAGTGGGGGCCCCTCAGGAACTTGGTTCTATTGAGGGGACCCCCAAGCCTAATATGTCTTTCTGCCTGATACCTAAAGGGTATTCCCGCTAATAGCTGTATATGCCTAAGAAATCCTAGAAATGTTTTTTCATAAGGGAAGTTTTAAAAAAACTGTAAACCTGGAAATGTTTTTCATAAAGGAGGTTTTAAAAAAAAAAAAAAAAAAAAGACAAAAGTGCGGTACCTGTGTTTGTCCACTAGAGGCCGCTGTGGAACGTCTTTTTTCTTGGGACTATTCCTTCCATGGTGAAAGTCCAGGCAGATGAGTGAGCTCTCTATCAGGGAAGCTGCATTCCTCTGTCATGCTGCCAAGTAGTTTCCTTCCATCCCCGAGTCCTGGTAAAACAGGGACCCTGGCTCCTCTCCCTACATGGCGCCAAGAGCGCACACGTGCACGCGCGCGCGCACACGCGCTTTCTTTTTATAAGGTTTAGCTTCAAAAAAGGGGGCGGAGCCTGGCGGATGACGCGCTCTGTGCGCCCAGCGCTTCTGCGCATGCGCGGGCGTCCCAGCAAGATAAAAGGACTCAGTCCACGCTGCTTGCTATGGACACAGAGCATGAAAAGGAGCTGGTAGCATGGTATAGGGGCTTACAGCGGGCGGTTGATACAGGCATCCCCAGAAAGACGCATTAGTAGACACCCACTGATGTACATAGCAGCAAATTGCATTAGACTATTTCAGTAAGGGGTGTATTGCGGCTGGAATACCTCAGCTTTGAACTAAGGAATATGCCGCCTAAAAAACTCCGAGATATACCTCTCAGGAAGTGTAGGGGGTCTCCATCGGGCTCTGAGGATCTGGAGCAATCATCTGCACCCTCCTCCCCTGAGAAATCAGAGGTTAATACCCATAAGGAACCCCCGGGAGTGCCAGGTACTGCGGCTGTCCTCAGTCCACCTGCTCCTGCATATATAACAGAGGAGGTTTTTTCCTCAACTCTGGAGGGATTGGAGCAGAGATTGGCTGCATTGATCGCTTCTTCTCTACAGGAAAGAAAGCGCGCCAGATCTCCATCACCTCCATTAGAGTGCCTGTTGGCAGAGCAACAGTCCCAGGAAGGGACCGACCTACCTGAAGGGGATCAGGAGGAGGTTAGCTCTGTTTTTGAGGAATCGACAGTAGATGAACCATTTTCAGCATCACAGACTGAAAGGTTGTGGGTCCAGACCCTAACTGACATGGTTCGATCTGCATTTAAAATGCCTCTTGTTGAACCATCAACTACTGCTGTCTCCTCATTGGGGTCGCTAAAAGCTCCCCAGGTTAATTGCTCCTTTCCAATACATCCATTATTGGAAGGACTTATATACCAGGACTGGGAACATCCTGATAAACTATTTGTTCCGCCTAAAAGGTTTCCAGTGATCTATCCCATGGAGGAAAAGTTCACCCAGAGATGGAATGTTCCTACGGTGGATGCAGCCATCTCTTCTGTGAACAAATCACTGACATGTCCAGTAGATAATGTTCAAATGTTCAAAGATCCAGTGGATAAAAAATTTGAATCTTTATTAAAATCTGCTTTTTCCACAGCAGGGGCTGTTACACAGCCAGCAGTGGCAGCTATTGGGGTCTGCCAAGCTTTAAAGGATCAAATGAAAATGGTCCTGAGGGATTTGCCAGACCAACAGGCCCAGGCTCTGGCTGATCTGCCTAGAGCATTATGCTTTGCGGTTGACGCCATCAAGGATTCTATCCATCAGGCCTCCCGCCTCATGCTGTCTTTGGTACATATGCGTAGGCTTCTGTGGCTTAAAAACTGGTCTGCTGAAGCTCCCTGTAAGAAGCTCTTAGTTAGCTTCCCATTTCATGGGGAACGCCTTTTTGGCGAAGACCTGGATAAGTATATCCAGAAGATTTCCAGTGGTAAAAGTACTCTCTTACCGAGTAAGAAGAGGTCTAGGGGTCCATCTTTTAAGAGGACTACCTCTCCTATCCCTGCGACGTCTGCTACTAAGCAGTTCCAACGGCCTCCTCGGTCAAACTCAGGAGGTAAAAATCAGGGACAGCCACAGGGTAATAAAAAGCCCTGGATCCGAAGAGGTACTAAACCAGCCTCCAAGTCAAGCCTATGAAGGGCTGCCCCCACTCAAACGGGTGGGGGGAAGACTTCAGTTGTTCGCAGAGACCTGGCGGGAGACGATCAAAGACAGATGGGTGCTCTCCTCAGTAACTCTGGGATACAAGTTGGAGTTAAAAGAGTCTCCTCCGTCCCATTTTATGTGGTCAGGCATGCCAAGAGACCCTCTGAAAAGACGGTCTCTCCTATTGGCGTTAGAACAACTATTGCTCCAAGGAGTAATTATGGAGGTTCCTATGGAAGAGTGGGGGTTGGGTTTCTACTCAAACCTTTTCACAGTCCCGAAGCCAAACGGGGACATAAGACCCATATTGGACCTAAAGAGTCTAAACAAATTTCTAAACGTCCGGTCTTTCCGGATGGAGTCGATCCGATCGGTCACCGCTGCCCTACAAGGGGAGGAATGGTTAGCCTCGATCGACATCAAAGATGCTTACTTGCATGTTCCCATCTTTCCAGGTCATCAAAAATTCCTACGCTTTGCAGTAGAAGGGCGCCATTTTCAGTTCAGATCCTTACCATTCGGTCTGGCCACAGCACCACGAGTGTTCACAAAAATTCTGGCCCCACTGTTGGCCGATCTAAGAACACGGGGTGTAACGATAATGGCATACCTAGACGACCTGTTGTTGATGGACCACTCAGTTGCCAAGCTAGAAGTGGTAATTATCGATACAATCAAGTATCTAGAATCTCACGGTTGGGTCATCAACCTGGACAAGTCAGCCCTACAGCCAGTGAAAAACCTGGTATATCTAGGGCTACGGCTGGATTCAGACCAGAGGAAGATTTTCTTACCTCTAGACAAGGTATCCTCTTTGAGGGGCTTGGTCCGTCTGCTTTGTGCAAAAAGACAGCCGTCCATACGCCTGTGCATGAGGCTGCTAGGAAAGATGGTAGCATCATTCGAAGCTGTGCCATACGCCCAATTCCACTCAAGGAATTTACAAAGGGCCATATTGTCAGCCTGGAACGGAAAAGTTCAGGCTCTAGACTTTCCGATGGCTTTGTCCCCTTCCGTTCGGAAGAGTCTCTGCTGGTGGTTGATCCCCCAGAATCTCCAGAAGGGAAAACCCTTCAGCCCGATATCTTGGAAGGTGGTCACTACAGATGCCAGCCTTACAGGCTGGGGGGCAGTACTGGAGCAATGGTCTCTCCAGGGCAGATGGTCAAATGTAGTAAAAACCCTGCCCATCAATCTCTTAGAGATACGAGCAGCCCGGTACGCCCTAGTAGCCTGGACATCCAGACTCCAAGGGTCCCCTGTCAGAATTCAATCAGACAATGCCACAACAGTGGCATATATCAATCATCAGGGAGGCACCAGGAGTCGTGCAGCCCAGAGGGAAGTAAGTCACATCCTGGAATGGGCAGAAAAGCATGTCCCATGTATATCAGCTGTCTTCATTCCAGGGGTGGAGAATTGGAAGGCGGACTTTCTGAGTCGCCAACAGTTATGCCCAGGGGAATGGTCCCTTCATCCCGAGGTCTTCCGAGCAATATGTCAGTGGTGGGGAACACCGGATGTAGATCTGCTAGCATCCAGATTCAACACAAAGGTGGACAGGTTTGTCTCCCGGACAAGGGATCCCCTCGCTTGCGGCTCGGATGCTCTAGTGTTCCCTTGGAATCAGTTCAGACTGATATATGCATTCCCTTCGCTACAATTGTTGCCTCGACTCCTTCGCAGAGTCAGGTTGGAGAAGAAGCCGGTGATCCTGGTGGCTCCAGCGTGGCCCCGAAAGGCCTGGTACGCGGAGATCATCAAAATGTCTGTGGGGAGTCCTTGGACCCTTCCACGTCGTCCGGACCTGCTTTCGCAAGGACCGATATACCACCCTTCCTTACTAACTTTAACGGCCTGGCTATTGAGTCCCACATCCTAAAGAAGAGAGGTCTCTCTAACTCTGTGGTATCAACTATAATCAATGCCAGGAAGCCTGTATCCAGGCAGATCTACTATAGAGTTTGGAAGGCGTACATCACTTGGTGCGAGGCCAGAAAATGGCATCCACGTAAGTACGTTATAGGCAGAATTCTGGACTTTCTGCAGTGGGCTGTAGACAGGAAGTTTGCCTTAAGTACTATCAAGGGCCAGGTTTCAGCCTTGTCAATACTATTTCAAAGGCCCCTGGCTATGCATTCACTTGTCAAATCCTTTATGCAAGGTGTGATTCGTATTATTCCACCGATTAAGGCTCCCATATGCCCATGGGATCTAAATTTGGTTCTGTCGGTTCTGCAGAAGCAGCCATTTGAACCTTTGCGGCACATTTCCTTGGTTCTACTCACCAGAAAATTGATATTTTTAGTAGCCATATGCTCGGCTAGAAGAGTGTCAGAATTAGCTGTAAAGAGCCATATCTGGTTATCCATAAGGACAGAGTAGTATTACGTCCTCACCCAGCCTTTCTTCCTAAGGTGGTATTGAGGTTTCACTTGAACCAGGATGTGGTTCTTCCTTCTTTTTTCCCCAAACCAAGCTCGGTAGAGGAAAAGTTATTGCATTCTTTGGATGTAGTAAGAGCAGTTAAAGCTTATCTAAAAGCCACTGCTCAGATTCGTAGAACAGATTCTCTGTTTGTTCTGCCGGAAGGCCCCAGAAAGGGTCAGGCAGCATCAAAATCTACTTTAGCCAAGTGGATTCGACAGGTCATAATACAAGCCTATGGCTTGAAAAGTAGACCGCCTCCGTTCAAAGTTAGGGCGCACTCCACGAGAGCAGTTGGAACTTCATGGGCAGTGCATCACCAGGCCTCCCTGGCGCAAATTTGTAAGGCCGCAACATGGTCTTCCGTACACACGTTGACTAGGTTCTACCAGGTGGACGTGAGAAGTCAGGAGGATGTCGCCTTTGGGCGCAGTGTGTTGCAGGCCGCAAAAGATCCTCATGCCTGATGGCGCCCAGCTTATGTATGGTGTATCCCCCCCCCTCATGTGGCATTGCTTTGGGACGTCCCACATAGTAATGACTATGCTGCTCTGTGTCCCGTGATGCATGAACAAGAAAGTAGGATTTTTAAAACAGCTTACCTGTAAAATCCTTTTCTTGGAGTACATCACGGGACACAGAGCTCCCACCCCTCTTTTGGGGACACGTATTGCTTTGCTACAAAACTGAGGTACTCCCGGATGGGAGGGGCTTATATAGGGGAGGGTACTTCCTGTTTTGGAAGTTGCCAGTGCCAGCACCTGACGGTAATTCTATATAACCACATAGTAATGACTATGCTGCTCTGTGTCCCGTGATGTACTCCAAGAAAAGGATTTTACAGGTAAGCTGTTTTAAAAATCCTACTATTGTATTGATCTATTGGTCTTTTCATCATGTTTGTAATAAAGATCGTCATTTGCCTTTTATATACTTGTACTCTTGACTCTGCTTAAAAAGTCTTGTGGGGGTCCTCTTCTATTGCTACAGTGCCTTGAAAAAGTATTCATGCTTTTTTTTTTCACACAATTTTGTCATGTTATAACCAAAAACGTAAATGTATTTTATTGGGATTTTATGTGGTTCTCAACCTTTCTAGTACCGTAACCTCTTGATTGGGGTCCCCACAACTTGGGAAATTTTAACAGTAAAATTATTTTCGTAGCGTGGGCTGTCAGCACCCAAGGCAAGACAAGTAATTTGCACCCTAACCCATGGACATTTAGCGCTCCCTGAGTCCCTTCCACTCGTACAGTATTAAAACCCCTTATGGGACATTCTAGGATGTGTTTGCCGGGTTCCTATTGTGTTTTAACCTCCCTAGCGGTAATCCCGAGCGTGACTCGGGGTTGTTTTTTTATGCTAGGATCGGTAACCCCGAGTCACGCTCGGGGTAGACATTGCAGAGCCCGCAGCGGAGTTTCCCTACCTTCTCCTGGCGATCCAGCGATGATGTCCTCTGCTGTGATCGCCAGCGAGATCTCCGGCGAGTGTCGGCACTTTCGACCCCATCTGACTTCCTAGTTCCGTTCCCTGCGAGCCGCAGCGGCGCATGGGAGCGGAACTGGGCGGCAAATTCAAAAAGGTAAACACATAGTATACATACAGTATACTGTAATCTTACTGATTACAGTACTGTATGTAATAATTACACACCCCCTTGGTCCCTAGTGGTCTGTCCAGTGTCCTGCATGCACTTTTATATAATAAAAATCGTTCTTTCTGCCTGTAAACTGGGGATTGTCCATAGCAACCAAAAAGTGTCCCTTTATGTCAAAAGTGGTTTTAGACCAACTAGAAAGCAGCGATAATAAATTAGAATCACTCGCAGAATTGAGCGATAGCGATTTGTGGGGAAATTCGTCATCAAACACTAAATCTAATGACAGCGACAATTCTGCAACTGAGCAAATTTCAGTGTTTTTGATTTGATTACATTATTGAATAATTTTTATTATAATTAGATTACTATTTTTTATAATTATTTATAGTTATTTATTATATTATAATTTATAATTTTGTGTTTCATATTTATCATACCCGGGATGTTTACTAGACTCTGGTTTGCTTAGGTTTAAGTAAGTAATTACTAAGAATCGCAGGCCTATAATACATAACACCAAATTTTCATGCAAAATAATTGTACCACTTTTGGTACATAATTCCAGAAAGAATCATACCGCCAGGGAGGTTAATAGATGATGTTTGGAGACAGAGTGTTTTTTGAAACCCACTAGAATATTGGTAACGTGCTCATTTAGCCGCACCTGCAATGGGCGTTTGGTACGGCCCACATATTGCAGGCCACAAGGGCACTGCAACAAGTAGACCACCCCAGTAGCTTAGGTAGTGCAAGGTTTGATTGTATACTCATGCCCTGTGGCAGTGGATATAAAGGATGTAATACGTCTCTGAGGATGAGAATTCAAAGAACAAACTCTACACCTTCTGCATTTGTAGTAGCCTGTTAGCTGGTTGAAGAAACCCATACTGTTAGTAGGAGGATTCAAGACATTTTGGGCTACCTGATTCCGTAGGAATTGAACACCCCTAAAAAATCACCCTTGGCCTCTCTGGTAGAATATCCTTCAAGATGTTATCATTGGTGGCAATGGCAATGTGCCAATGCTTATTAATGAGCTGTTTGATGCTACTGTGTTGTAACGAATAAGAAGTTATGAAAGGGACACCCACTGGGAACTGGTCACCCTCCCGGGGTGGTCTCTCTACCAGAAGATCATCCCTATTTATGGCCAAGACCCCATCCAAGGATTTTCACAAGGAATCTCTCTCGTAGCCCTTCTCCAGAAACCGCCTGGTTAATACCTCTCCCTGCATCAAAAACTCATGTGTATCAGAGGAGTTCCTCCGAAGCTTGAGGTATTGGCTCTTTGGAACCGCCCTGAGCCAGGAGTCATGACAGCTATCAACTGGTATAAAGAAATTTCTGTCTCTTTGAAGAAAGTAGAGGTTGCAAAACGATCGCCATTAATAGTGATTTTTAGATCTAAATAATGGATCTCAGACTGACTAGCCTCGTATTTGAGCTGTAT
This sequence comes from Rana muscosa, assembly GCA_029206835.1. Lineage (NCBI taxonomy): Eukaryota > Metazoa > Chordata > Amphibia > Anura > Ranidae > Rana > Rana muscosa. Next base: position 856,465,796 of record CM055117.1, read on the forward strand.
GCCTCTTTAATTGTGATTAAGAGATATCATAAATTCACTCAAATCCTGAAGTTGGCCATCCCATAGGAGGAGGATGTCATCAATATACCTGGCCCAAAGGGCTACTTGAGGTAAATCTTCCGAATAGACGACATCCTCCTCCCATTTGGCCATAAAAAGATTGGCCAAACTAGGGGCATACTTGGCCCCCATGGCAACTCCCGTGTCTTGTCTATAGAAGTTGCCCTCAAACCAGAAGTAATTGGAAGATGCAGCAAAACTCAAAAGGGACATGAGGAAATCTATTTGTTTCCCTGGGAGACCAGAGTCACGTTCCAAGTAGCACCTGACTGCTTCAAACCCCAAATCATGGGGGATGATGGTATACAGGGACGTCCCTGTATACCATCCCTGGCCTGCACAGAGTCCTAACCTCAACCGGATAGAACACCTTTGGGATGAATTAGAACGAAGACTGTGAGACAGGCCTTCTCGTCCAACATCCGTGCCTGACCTTACAAATGCGCTTCTGGAAGAATGATCAAACATTCCCATAGACCACTCCTAAACTTTGTGGACAGCCTTCCCAGAAGAGTTGAAGCTGTTATAGTTGCAATGGGTGGGCCAACTCAATATTGAACCCTATGGACTAAAGGCAGGCGTCCCAATACTTTTGACAATATGTGCAAAACGCTTAAGACTTTTTAATTTTTTTCTTCTTTTTATTCATTTGGAAAGGTAAGACATACAAAACAGAGCCTCTGGGAATTCCCGACTCAAAAGTAATTATTCTTTTAATTCTAATTCCATATAAGGGTTCAATAGCTGAGTTCATGCACTCACTATGGGGTTTTTCAAGTATTGGCGTTTTTGCCCACAAACAACATGGTGCGGATGGCTGTTTCCTCGCATCTCACAACAAGGTCTGGCTGTATTTAATGTGGTGAGTTACTGGGCGCCCTATTCCCATTGAGAACGTCTGCTGATGACGGAACACGTATGGGAGGACGCGCAGTGACGTAACCACGCTGATGTGAGAAGGAAGGGTTCCTTATGCCGGCCGGCTTTTTCTATATGCTGTTTTTATCCTGAACTATTGTAAGTACGTTTACCTTTTTTAATAAAAGACATGTTATGCGGATTCACGCTATGGTCCCTCCCTCTTTTCTCATATGCCTGAATTAACGTTCGTATGAGCGTGAGAGGAGTCTGTGATCTGAAAACTACATATCCTGTGTGAGTCCATATCAGTGCAATCCTTCCCTGGAGACCAAAGGCCGTGGCTGGGCTATAGCCGATTGCTGGATTGAGCTTGTGCTCTGGTAAGCGGCCATTACATTCAGTGGTGGGTTTTTCACATACCCGTGGATTGCTTGTGGAGTCACTGTGGTGTTATAACCAACACTAGGATTTGATTATAGACTGTCGTTTGGCGTTTTTATCCCGCCTGGAGTACAGCTACTGTTTTGTTTCTCCTGATCTGAGGACTTTATTATATCAATGCTTGGCGCAGCTTCATTTCTCCTATTTAATTCCGTGTTTATCCCACTCAAGCTGCTGCCCCCAGTATTCTAGTATTAACCTTTTAGAATCAGCGCGTTTTTTTCTGTTTTTATTCTAGGATGTACCACTCTTTCTCTTTGTTCTCTGTGTCTCAGACTTTGTGGTGTCTCGTAGCAGTGACAACTATGCCAAAATCAGGAGATAGGGTCTCCTTCAGCCCCTCCCACTTCACATTCCTCACCAGTCAGCTGACCTCTAGTCTTTGCCCCCCCAGCCATGCCATGAACTGAATGGGCGGCTGCAAAGAGGATGAGTGGGCGGCCGCAGGCTTCAGGAACAGCCCAGCTAGGCGGCCGCAAAAAGGTTGGAAGAGCGGTGCAGGCTTCATGAACAGCCTAGGATTCTGTGACCCCTGGCAAATCATCATTCGACCCCCAGGTTGAGAACCACTGTGCTAGACCAACACAAAGTGGCACATAATTGTGAAGGGGAAGGAAAATGATAAATGGTGTTCACATTTTTTTTACAAATAAATATCTGAAAAGTGTGGCAAGCATTTGTATTCAGTCCCCTTTACTCTGATACCCCTAATTAAAATCGAGTGGAACCAATTGCCTTCAGAAGTCATCTAATACCTGTGTGTAATTTAATCTCAGTATAAATACAGCTGTTCTATGAAGCCCTCAGAGGTTTGTTAGAGAAGCTTAGTAAACAAACAGCATCATGAAGGCTAAGGAACACACCAGACAGGTCAGGGATAAAGTTGTGGAGAAGTTTTAAGCAGGGTTAGTTTATAAAAAAAAATATCCCAAGCTTTGAACATCTCACAGAACACTGTTCAATCCATCCCCTAAAAAAGGAAAGAGTATGACACAACTGCAAACCTACCAAAACATGGCCGTTCACTTAAACTGACAGGCCGGGCAAAGAGAGCATTAATCAGAGAAGCAGCCTAGAGGCGCATGGTAACTCTGGAGGAGCTGCAGAAATCCACAGCTCAGGTGGAAGAATCTGTCCACAGGACAACTATTAGTCGTGCACTCCACAAATCTGGCCTTTATGGAAGAGTGGCAAGAAGAAAGCCATTGTTGAAAGAAAGCCATAAGAAGTCCCGTTTGCAGTTTGCGAGAAGCCACGACAACAACCCTAAACATACAGCCAGAGCTACAATGGAATGGTTTCGATCAAAGCATATTCATGTGTTAGAATGGCCCAGTCAAAGTCCAGACCTAAATCCAATTGAAAATCTGTGGCAAGACTTGAAAATTGCTGTTCACAGACGCTCTCCATCCAATCTGACAGAGCTTGAGGTATTTTGCAAAGAAGAATGGGCAAAAATTTCACTCTCTAGATGTGCAAAGCTGGTAGAGACATACCTAAAAAGATGAAAGGTTGTTCTACAAAGTATTGACTCAGGGGGGCTGAATACAAATGCACGCCACACTTTTCATATATTTATTCGTAAAAAATGTTGAAAATCGTTGTAGCTCTGGCTGTATGTTTAGGGTTGTTGTCCTGCTGGAAGGTGAACCTCCACCTCAGTCTCAAGTTTTTTGCAGACTCTAATGCCCTGTACACACGATCGGATTTCCGATGGGATAAAATCCGATGGAATTTTCAGTCGGAATTCCGATGAAGCTGACTCCTATCAGTCTTTGCATACACACCATCAGACAAAATTCCGACCGTCTAAAACAGGGTGACGTAAACACTCAGACGAGCCGAGAAAATTTAAGTTCAATGCTTCTGAGCATGCGTCGACTTAATTCTGAGCATGCGTGGGTTTTTTCTCCGTTGGAGTTCCACACAGACGATCGGAATTTCCCATCGTTTTTTTTTTTTTGCACCCCACATTGCTTTTAGACTCATGTGTGATCACTTTTATTTTATGCCGATTGTCATGTTCATGTATGAAATTTTATTCAATAAACCTTGATTGGTTTTTAATTGACCTGCACCATTGGGAGCCTTTCCTTTTTTTACGTTTTATCTGGAACCGTATGCGAGAGGAGTGTGGACCCTACATCCCAGTTCGTTGGTTTTGACTTTCCTGGATCGATTCGGACCTCCAGAGTGCCCACAGTGTTCCAGTTCCTGCCATATGGCATATAAATCCACCAGTTGCGGTAAGAGTACCCATCCATTCATCGTTCCTATGCATTGATATTTCATCAGTCAATCAGTTGTTTATGTGATTCACTCTTCCGTGGGAAGGATCATCACACTGTGGTCTCACAGTATATGGACTCCTCACTACTCACTGTAGTTTATTTATGCATTCATTTTCATTCATTTGGACTTTAATTTAATCATTGGAGTGCCTTGGTTTTTTTATTGGTTTTCTCACATGTCACCATTGTTTGTGATATCTGCTATTTATGTTTAGTGGCAGTATTGATCATTTTCTTTGCGCTGCACTATTTATCCCACCCTTGTTATACTTTGTTTGTATGAGTGCTGGCAGCTTTTATTGACACCTTGGGTTCTAGCGCAGTTGTTTTTTTCACTTACACTCCACTCGATTATGGTTAGGGGTATCAGAGTAAAAGGGGGCTGAATACAAATGCACGCCACACTTTTCACATTTTTATTTGTAAAAAAAAAAAAATTGAAAACCATTTATCATTTTTTTTCCACTTCACAATTACGTGCCACTTTGTGTTGGTCTATCACATAAAATCCCCAATAAATACATTTACGTTTTTGGTTGTTAACATGACAAAATGTGGAAAATTTAAAGGGGAATGAATAATTTTTCATGGCACTGTATACTGAAAGATTGGCTGTTAAGCCTAGCACACACGGCGATAGAAACCGGCCGATATTTGGCCTGTTTGTACGGCAGCCGGTCTGACAGAATCCAATTGCTGAGTGTGCTGACCGGAGTGTTCTGGCGGGGGGCCATCCCCTCTGTCAGAACACAATAGCTCAGCAGGGAAGATTGCTTTACTAACATCGGATTGTTAGTACAGCGGCTAGGGGGTATGAATACTTTTTCAAGGCACTGTATGTATAAATGTGAGATAGGGACCTTAGATTGTAAGCTCCTTGAGGGCAGGGACTGATGTGATGTGTCCTGTCACATTCGATTTGCAAAAATGTTTATACTATAGCAACAAGAGATGAGCAGAGTTCAGCTCACTGTATTCACCAAACGAAACAGACATCAGCGAACCCCAAATATAGCGCCCAAACCCCGAGCCTAATCTTGTATGTTTCTGGACTTTATAAGGGACAGTTTACAAGCTTTTAGTAAAAAAAAAAAAAAAAAAAAAAAAGAAAGGATAGAGCACTACAACTAAACCCAGTTACATTCTTCAGTTTACCTGCATCAAGGTGTAAATGAGCTCATTGTCTACTCTAAAGGACAGACTTCTTGGATTTAGCAGCAGTACGGCTCTATTTCTCTTTAACAGCTTACTCAACACGTGAAAAGCATAATTCTCTCTTTATTCCAAGTGTCCCTAGAGCACTGTTTTGTGTAAACATTTTGTGTAATTTTAGATTTATGTTTTTAGCTGCTTCACTCAACAGATTGTAACATTATTTTATTGTCTTGGTGAAATAAACACTGCAAAAAGCAATGACAACTTCAAACACTAGATGGCTTCAGAGAGCTAGATTCCAGCAGTCTCCTAACTTTATACTCTTGTTCCTCCTCTATAGACTGATAATTATCAATGTAATATTATAATAATATTGTAAGGGTCTCACTCATCTGTTTTTCTTTTAAAGATTTTTACCTTTCAGCTTCAGACACGACTTGGGAAAGTAAATAACTGCTTCTTTACAGTAATAATAGTACTGTAGTGTACTGTAATTGTGCTTTCCCCCCTCTACATTGTAAAGCACTGTGTAAACTGTTGGCACTATATAAATCGTGTATAATAATAATAATCATACAGGAAAATTATAGGTTTACTATACAAATCTTCTGAAAGTTTTCTATACATCAAGCATTATGACTCAAGTTATAGGTTAGCCATATTTTGTAAAAAGTCTTGGTAATGGAAAATGTAAATCGTATTACCAGGATAATCTCTTTAACCACTTCAATACCATGCACTTATGCACCTTCCCGCCCAGACCAATTTTCAGCTTTCAGTACTCTCACACTTTGAATGACAATTACTTAGTCATGCTACACTGTATCCAAACAAATTTTTTATCATTTTCTTCTCACAAATAGAGCTTTCTTTTGGTGGTATTTAATCGCCACTGGGTTTTTTATTTTTTGCGATATAAGCAAAAAAACAGCAATTTTTAAAAAAAAAAAACACTTTTTTTTAGTTTCTATTGTAAAATTTTGCAAATAAGTAATTTCTTGTTCATACATCACGGGACACAGAGCAGCATAGTCATTACTATGTGGGTTATATAGAATTACCTTCAGGTGCTGGCACTGGCAACTTCCAAAACAGGAAGTACCCTCCCCTATATAAGCCCCTCCCATCCGGGAGTACCTCAGTTTTCTGCCAGTGTCTAAGGTGTTGGCCAAGGTTAACATGTATTCATCTGGGCTTGTGTACAGGTTCTCTGGGCCTTAGCAAGCTATTCCGGATCCGACCAAAAAAGCTTCATAGCTAAACGGTCGGTACCCGGGCCTTGCAGAGAAGAGCAGGGTTTTGCCTGTAATGCCTCTCTTAGGAGGGCTGGACCCTGGGATCCAGAGCTCTGGTCATACCCAAAACCAAGAGGCTATCTGTGCAGGGTGCTATACAGGTCCAGGGGAGTGGAATCCTTGGGAACCCGGTCCCTGAAGGTCTAGTACAATGCCTGCCATGAGAGGTGAAGTTTGGGCTTCTGTGGACCAAACAAAGTCCTGCGGTGGGGAAAAGGTAAGTGGGGGCCCCTCAGGAACTTGGTTCTATTGAGGGGACCCCCAAGCCTAATATGTCTTTCTGCCTGTTACCTAAAGGGTATTCCCGCTAATAGCTGTATATGCCTAAGAAATCCTAGAAATGTTTTTTCATAAGGGAAGTTTTAAAAAAACTGTAAACCTGGAAATGTTTTTCATAAAGGAGGTTTTAAAAAAAAAAAAAAAAAAAAGACAAAAGTGCGGTACCTGTGTTTGTCCACTAGAGGCCGCTGTGGAACGTCTTTTTTCTTGGGACTATTCCTTCCATGGTGATAGTCCAGGCAGATGAGTGAGCTCTCTATCAGGGAAGCTGCATTCCTCTGTCATGCTGCCAAGTAGTTTCCTTCCATCCCCGAGTCCTGGTGAAACAGGGACCCTGGCTCCTCTCCCTACATGGCGCCAAGAGCGCACACGTGCGCGCGCGCGCACACATGCTTTCCTTTTATAAGGTTTAGCTTCAAAAAAGGGGGCGGAGCCTGGCGGATGACACGCTCTGTACGGCCTCCTCGGTCAAACTCAGGAGGTAAAAATCAGGGACAGCCACAGGGTAATAAAAAGCCCTGGATCCGAAGAGGTACTAAACCAGCCTCCAAGTCAAGCCTATGAAGGGCTGCCCCCACTCAAACAAGTGGGGGGAAGACTTCAGTTGTTCGCAGAGACCTGGCGGGAGACGATCAAAGACAGATGGGTGCTCTCCGCAGTAACTCTGGGATACAAGTTGGAGTTAAAAGAGTCTCCTCCGTCCCATTTTATGTGGTCAGGCATGCCAAGAGACCCTCTGGAAAGAGGGTCTCTCCTATTGGCGTTAGAACAACTATTGCTCCAAGGAGTAATTATGGAGGTTCCTATGGAAGAGTGGGGGTTGAGTTTCTACTCAAACCTTTTCACAGTCCCGAAGCCAAACGGGGACATAAGACCCATATTGGACCTAAAGAGTCTAAACAAATTTCTAAACGTCCGGTCTTTCCGGATGGAGTCGATCCGATCGGTCACCGCTGCCCTACAAGGGGAGGAATGGTTAGCCTCGATCGACATCAAAGATGCTTACTTGCATGTTCCCATCTTTCCAGGTCATCAAAAATTCCTACGCTTTGCAGTAGAAGGGCGCCATTTTCAGTTCAGAGCCTTACCATTCGGTCTGGCCACAGCACCACGAGTGTACACAAAAATTCTGGCCCCACTGTTGGCCGATCTAAGAACACGGGGTGTAACGATAATGGCATACCTAGACGACCTGTTGTTGATGGACCACTCAGTTGCCAAGCTAGAAGTGGTAATTGTCGATACAATCAAGTATCTAGAATCTCACGGTTGGGTCATCAACCTGGACAAGTCAGCCCTACAGCCAGTGAAAAACCTGGTATATCTAGGGCTACGGCTGGATTCAGACCAGAGGAAGATTTTCTTACCTCTAGACAAGGTATCCTCTTTGAGGGGCTTGGTCCGTCTGCTTTGTGCAAAAAGACAGCCGTCCATACGCCTGTGCATGAGGCTGCTAGGAAAGATGGTAGCATCATTCGAAGCTGTGCCATACGCCCAATTCCACTCAAGGAATTTACAAAGGGCCATATTGTCAGCCTGGAACGGAAAAGTTCAGGCTCTAGACTTCCCGATGGCTTTGTCCCCTTCCGTTCGGAAGAGTCTCTGCTGGTGGTTGATCCCCCAGAATCTCCAGAAGGGAAAACCCTTCAGCCCGATATCTTGGAAGGTGGTCACTACAGATGCCAGCCTTATAGGCTGGGGGGCAGTACTGGAGCAATGGTCTCTCCAGGGCAGATGGTCAAATGTAGTAAAAACCCTGCCCATCAATCTCTTAGAGATACGAGCAGCCCGGTACGCCCTAGTAGCCTGGACATCCAGACTCCAAGGGTCCCCTGTCAGAATTCAATCAGACAATGCCACAGCAGTGGCATATATCAATCATCAGGGAGGCACCAGGAGTCGTGCAGCCCAGAGGGAAGTAAGTCACATCCTGGAATGGGCAGAAAAGCATGTCCCATGTATATCAGCTGTCTTCATTCCAGGGGTGGAGAATTGGAAGGCGGACTTTCTGAGTCGCCAACAGTTATGCCCAGGGGAATGGTCCCTTCATCCCGAGGTCTTCCGAGCAATATGTCAGCGGTGGGGAACACCGGATGTAGATCTGCTAGCATCCAGATTCAACGCAAAGGTGGACAGATTTGTCTCCCGGACAAGGGATCCCCTCGCTTGCGGCTCGGATGCTCTGGTGTTCCCTTGGGATCAGTTCAGACTGATATATGCATTCCTCCGCTACAATTGTTGCCTCGACTCCTTCGCAGAGTCAGGTTGGAGAAGAAGCCGGTGATCCTGGTGGCTCCAGCGTGGCCCCGAAGGGCCTGGTACGCGGAGATCATCAAAATGTCTGTGGGGAGTCCTTGGACCCTTCCACGTCGTCCGGACCTGCTTTCGCAAGGACCGATATACCACCCTTCCTTACTAACTCTAAGTTTAACGGCCTGGCTATTGAATCCCACATCCTAAAGAAGAGAGGTCTCTCTAACTCTGTGGTATCAACTATAATCAATGCCAGGAAGCCTGTATCCAGGCAGATCTACTATAGAGTTTGGAAGGCGTACATCACTTGGTGCGAGGCCAGAAAATGGCATCCACGTAAGTACGTTATAGGCAGAATTCTGGACTTCCTGCAGTGGGCTGTAGACAGGAAGTTTGCCTTAAGTACTATCAAGGGCCAGGTTTCGGCCTTGTCAATACTATTTCAAAGGCCCCTGGCTATGCATTCACTTGTCAAAACCTTTATGCAAGGTGTGACTCGTATTATTCCACCGATTAAGGCTCCCATATGCCCATGGGATCTAAATTTGGTTCTGTCGGTTCTGCAGAAGCAGCCATTTGAACCTTTGCGGCACATTTCCTTGGTTCTACTCACCAGGAAATTGATATTTTTAGTAGCCATATGCTCGGCTAGAAGAGTGTCGGAATTAGCCGCCATGTCCTGTAAAGAGCCATATCTGGTTATCCATAAGGACAGAGTAGTATTACGTCCTCACCCAGCCTTTCGTTATTGCATTCTTTGGATGTAGTAAGAGCAGTTAAAGCTTATCTAAAAGCCACTGCTCAGATTCGTAGAACGGATTCTTTGTTTGTTCTGCCGGAAGGCCCCAGAAAGGGTCAGGCAGCATCAAAATCTACTTTAGCCAAGTGGATTTGACAGGTCATAATACAAGCCTATGGCTTGAGAAGTAGACCGCCTCCGTTCAAAGTTAGGGCGCACTCCACGAGAGCAGTTGGAACTTCATGGGCAGTGCATCACCAGGCCTCCCTGGCGCAAATTTGTAAGGCCGCAACATGGTCTTCAGTACACACGTTTACTAGGTTCTACCAGGTGGACGTTAGAAGTCAGGAGGATGTCGCCTTTGGGCGCAGTGTGTTGCAGGCCGCAAAAGATCCTCATGCCTGATGGCGCCCAGCTTATGTATGGTGTATCCCCCCTCATGTGGCATTGCTTTGGGACGTCCCACATAGTAATGACTATGCTGCTCTGTGTCCCGTGATGTATGAACAAGAAAGTAGGATTTTTAAAACAGCTTACCTGTAAAATCCTTTTCTTGGAGTACATCACGGGACACAGAGCTCCCACCCCTCTTTTGGGGACACGTATTGCTTTGCTACAAAACTGAGGTACTCCCGGATGGGAGGGGCTTATATAGGGGAGGGTACTTCCTGTTTTGGAAGTTGCCAGTGCCAGCACCTGAAGGTAATTCTATATAACCCACATAGTAATGACTATGCTGCTCTGTGTCCCGTGATGTACTCCAAGAAAAGAATTTTACAGGTAAGCTGTTTTAAAAATCCTACTTTTTCTTCATAAATTTGTGCCAAAATGTATACTGCTACATATCTTTGGTAAAATGAACCCAAATTAGTGTATATTATTTGGTCTTTGTGAAAGTTATAGAGTCTACAAACTATGGTGGCAATCACTGAAAATTTATCACATCTGATCACGCCTGATGTACTGAAGGGATATCTCATTTCTTGAGACACTAACAAGCGAGGAAAGTACAAATACCCCAAAATTACCCCTTTTTGGAAAGTAGACAGTCCAAGGTATTTACTAAGAGGCGTGGTGAGTTTTTTGAAGTTGTATTTTTTTCCCACAATTCTTGGGAAAATTTAATTTTTTTTTTTTTTATTTTTTTTTACACAAACTGGTCATATTAACAGTTTTTTTCTCTCACACAGCATATGCATAATTGCAACTACACCCCAAAATACATTCTGCTACTCCTCCTGAGTGTAGCGATACCACATGTGTGAGACTTTTACACAGCCTGGCCATATACAGAGGCCCAACATTGAAGTAGCACTTTCAAGCGTTCTACAAGCATAAATCGCACATATCCTTTCTCAACCACCTATTACATTTTTGAAGGCCCTGGAGCACCAGGACAATGGAATTTTCCACAAAATGACCCCATTTTGGAAAGCACACACCCCAACGTATAATCTATGAAGCATTATGAGTCTTTTGAACGGTTCATTTTTTTCCAGAAGGTTTTGGAAAATGTGGAGAAAAAATGAAAATGCATTTTTTTTACACAAAGTTGTCCATTTATAAGATATTTCTAACGCATAGCATATACATAGCAAAAATGACACCCCAAAATGCATTCTGCTACTCCTCCTGAGTATAGCGATACCACATGTGTGAGACTTTTACACAGCCTGGCCATATACAGAGGCCCAACATTGAAGTAGCACTTTCAGGCGTTCTACAAGCATAAATCGCACATATCCTTTCTCAACCACCTATTACACTTTTGAAGGCCCTGGAGCACCAGGACAATGGAATTTTCCACAAAATGACCCCATTTTGGAAAGCACACACCCCAACGTATAATCTATGAAGCATTATGAGTCTTTTGAACGGTTCATTTTTTTCCAGAAGGTTTTGGAAAATGTGGAGAAAAAATGAAAATGCATTTTTTTTACACAAAGTTGTCCATTTATAAGATATTTCTAACACATAATATGTACATAGCAAAAATTACACCCAAAAATGCATTCTGCTACTCCTCCTGAGTATGGCGATACCACATGTTTGAGACTTTTACACAGCCTGGCCACATACAGAGGCCCAACATCCAAGTAGCACCTCCAGGCATTCTAGCAGCATTAATTGCACATATCATTTTCTGACTACCGATCACATTTTTGAAGGCCCTTCATATATCTAACACATAGCAGGTACATACCAAATAACAAAAGATTACCTGTGGTTTTAGAAGTGCAGTGGTCCACAGAGGAGAGCATCGGTCCAGGCAGCAGGCAGGGATGAGGTCAGCGACAGCAAAAGCAATCATCCAGGCAGCAGGCAGGAATACTGTCCATAGTTCGCACAGGCAGAGATACTGTCAGCACAGCCAGAGCACAGCCAAAGCACAGGTCCAGGTAGCAGGCAGAGGTGTCCTATCCTATCCTATCGATGATATCTTCGATATATTGGAGGTAGTGGAGTCGGTGATTTTGAGTTGCTTTTTGGTAGCAGACAAACAAATTAAAAAGGGCCATGTGAAACAGGTGAAACGCAACTTTTTTGTGCCAATAATGGGACTTTCTGGTTGATAAGTAGGGCTGTAGCATCTGGTCGTTTAAATCCACCCCCCCCCCATGTACAAATTGTAGTCGTGGACACATTCAGGCTTTACAATGGAGCCGCGTCTTCTTGGGATCTCCACCATGGTGTCATTGTGGATCGTAGAGAGGATGTGGACATCTTTCTTGTGTTGGATGGGGCGTTTGGACCAATATGAATGGACTTCGTTCTTTTTTGTAAGCCCCATATTGAACATAAGGCCCAAAAATAATTTAAATTCCTCCAATGTTAGACGCCACCACTGGAACATGCGGGCGTAGGAAGAATCGGGGTTGGCAGCAATAAATTGGGATGCATACAGATTTGTTTGATCCACTATATTCTGCAGCAAATCTTGTGGGAAAAATAAACAAAAATAATCAAATTTAGAAAAATTTGTAGTGTCGGGCTGCACACCTGGCTGTGCGGTGAAAGGGGGGATGATAGCGGATCCTGAGTTGGCAGGCAACCATAAGGGGTTTGCCAGGGCATCGGGAAGGTAGGATTGGGGCTGGATTCTTCGGGTTGGGCGTGCATTTCCATTGCTTGTACTGGGCTCCTCTTCCTGGGGTATGGCGCTGCTGGTGGTGGGCAGTTCTCCTGATCTTGGTGCTGATCTTGGTGCCGATCGCATTCTTTTGGGAGGGACGGTTTCCTCCGGGGACTCGGACTCTGAGCCACTATCCTCCACTGGCTCGTATTCCGAACCAGAATCGGATAATGGGAGCTCCCCGCTGCTCTCATCATCCGACATGGCAAGAATGGCATATGCCTCCTCAGGTGTGTAAACCCTTTGGGACATTATGGCAGTGCTTATTGGTGGGCCTGTGTAATGGTACTGCTGGTGGTAGTGGTGGCGGTCTGTGTGGTAGTACCGATGGAGGTATTAGTGGTGGGCCTGTGTGGTGGTACCGATGGCGGTATGGGTGGTGGTGGTACCAATGGCGGTACAGGTGGTGGTGGTACCGATGGCGGTACGGGTGGTGGTGGTGGCGGCGGTACCGGTGGCGGTACGGGTGGTGGTGGTAGCGATGGCGGTATGGGTGGTGGTGGTACCGATGGCGGTACAGGTGGTGGTGGTACCGATGGCGGTACAGGTGGTGGTGGTACGGGTGGTGATGGTACCGATGGCGGTACAGGTGGTGGTACAGGTGGTGGTGGCACTACCGACGGTGGTACTGGTGGTGGTACCGATGGCGGCACTAGTGGTGATACTGGTAGCGGGCCTGTGTGGCAGTATAGATGCTGGGCCTGGTGGCGGTACTGGTGGTGGTACAGGTGGTGGTGGCACTACCGACGGTGGTACGGGTGGTGGTACTGGTGGTGGTACCGATGGCGGCACTAGTGGTGATACTGGTAGCGGGCCTGTGTGGCAGTATAGATGCTGGGCCTGGTGGCAGTACTGGTGGTGGTACTGGTACCGATGACACCCGCAGCGGTTCGCAGAAGGCAGTGGGATCTGCCTGCGGGAGGTATGCGGCAATTGACAGGAAGTGGAGGCAGCGATATCCTCACCACCTGTATGGGCACTGGTGAGGCTGCATTGATGGGCACTGAGGCTGCGCTGATGGGCACTAATGAGGCTGCGCTTATGTGCACTGGTAAAGCTGCACGGATAGGCACTGATGAGGCTGCGCTGGTGGGAACTGGTGAGGCTGCTTTGATGGGCACAGGTGAAGCTGCATTCCTGGGTACTAGTGAGGCTGCTTTGATGGGCACTGGTGAGGCTGCTTTGATGGGCACTGGTGAGGCTGCTTTGATGGGCACAGGTGAGGGTGCATTGATGAGGCTGCACTTGGTACCCACTTTAAGCCCATGTTCACATTGGGCCGATTTGGCATGCAATTTGACATGTCAAATCGGCGGCTATTGCCAGCAATGGCACAGTTCGAATATGTGTGACGCCGCACCGATTCCCAGAAGTAGTTCCTGTACTACTTTTGGCGACTTCAGGGGCGATTTGATTAGACATCTGTGCATGAACCCGCACAGGTGTCTGTCAAATCACCCCCGAAGTCGGACTGCATTGCCAGTTTGAAATTGTGCAGGTTCAGCTAAACTCACACGATTTCAAACCCGCCCTAATGTGAACATGGGCTTAATGTACAGAGAGGAAGAGGTGAAGCTCTAAGAAGAAGTGATGGAGCCTAAAGAGGAAGGGGTGTGGTTCACAGATAACAGGGAGGGTCTTAAGCAGGAAAGGGTGGGTCATATTTAAATTAGGGGATGCACGAGTTTAGTCAGGCCTAGGGCAGCACAAAACCTAAATACACCACTGCCTGGGGGCACCCCTGCGGGCGCACTTACGAGTCCCGCTGCTGCGTCCACTGACACAGACAGCAGGACTCGCCCCCACGTCACTGGATTTGACTAACAGCAGCAGAAGCCAATGGCTCCTGCTGCTATCAATCTATCTAATGAGGATGGATACAGTGGCAGGAGCCGCTGGGCTCGTGCTTGGCCCTGGAACGATCAGGTTCAGGTAAGAAAAAGGGGGGAAGCTGCAGCACAGAAGGTTTTTCACCTTAATGCACATAATGTCTATAAATGTAAGTATACAGAAGATAAGTGGCCATAAATTTTCTCGCTTATGCCTGTCTCTGTACTGTGCTCTTTATTAGACTGCGGAGCTCGGCCTGACTTGGGTGGCATGGTGGATCCGAGAGGGTGCACGTGATGTCAAGGCACTTGGCACCTGTTTATATGCAAAAGGCGAGAGGGGGAGAAGGACTAACAAGCTGCCTGAGCCCAAGCCAGCCTGCAGTGCCTTATAACCTGCCCACAGTGCCCTACAGCATGCATGCATGATGGTATTGACGATTTAAAAGGGAAGTGCGACTGGGGACCTTAAGGTAAGGAGGGGGTGAGTGGGAGGGCCAAGCGCCGTGGAGCCCCAGTATTTTAAGGTGCAGACTTTATCAGTTTAGAGGGCAGAGCGAATGTAAAGGGTTCCGTGTTTGGACCCATCCATTCCAGATGCATCCATTTTGCGTAACCTGACACAATCTTCTCCCTAAATCCTCCACTGGAAGGTATTTTCTAGGTCACAGAGTAGTGTATAGTCAGTCAGACTATCCAGCTCTCACAACACACGATCGGAATTTCCAACAACAAAACCGTGGATTTTTTTCTGATGGATGTTGGCTCAAACTCGTCTTGCATACACACGTCGCAAAAATGGTGCTCAGAAATTCCAAACGTCAAGAACGCGGTGACGTACAACACTACGACGAGCCGAGAAAAATGAAGTACAATGATTCCGAGCATGCGTAGAATTTTTGTGCGTTGGAATTGGATACACACGATCGGAATTTCCGACAAGAACTTTTGTTGTCGGAAAAATTGAGAAGCAGCTCTCAAACATTTGTTGTCGGAAATTCCGACAGCAAATGTCCGATGGAGCCTACACACGGTCGGAATATCCGACCAAAAGCTCACATCGAACATTTGTCGGAAATTCCGATCGCGTGTACACAGCATATCAGTCAAATTCTCAGGCCTTACACATGGCCTTGCCTAACTGATCATAGGATAACACTGCCTACTTTTCTCACAAAAGAACACTGTCCCTTCATCTCACAAACACAGGAGCCAACTCATAAGGAGTTCCCCAGCCATCAGTTTGTATTGTTTTGCCATGTCATGGAGTTCAGTTTGTGTGACTATCCTTAATTCTTCAAATTCTACAGCTCTGGGGTTGCAGTAATTCACTTCTCCATCTTCCATGTGCTTCATTTCATGTCACCTTTCTTTCTCGTACATCACGGGACACAGAGCGACATAGTCATTACTAATGGGTTATATAGTTACCGTCAGGTGCTGGCACTGGCAACTTCCAAAACCGGAAGTACCCTCCCCTATATAAGCCCCTCCCATCCGGGAGCACCTCAGTTTTTTGCCAGTGTCTAAGGTGTTGGCCAAGAAGAAACATGTGTTTTTCACTGAGCTTGCGTACAGGTTCTTTTGGGCCTCAGTAAGCTATTCTGGATCCGACCAAAAAAGCTTCATAGCTAAACGGTCGGTACCCGGGCCTTGCAGAGAAGAGCAAGGTTCTGCCTGTAATGCTTCTCTTAGGAGAGCTGGACCCTGGGATCCAGAGCTCTGGTCATACCCACGACCAAGATGTTTTCTGTGCAGGGTGCTATACAGGTCCAGGGGAGTGGAATCCTTGGGAACCCGGTCCCTGAAGGTTTGATTACAATGCCTGCCGTGATAGGTGAAGTTTGGGCTTTTGTGGACC
This sequence comes from Rana muscosa, assembly GCA_029206835.1. Taxonomy (NCBI): domain Eukaryota; kingdom Metazoa; phylum Chordata; class Amphibia; order Anura; family Ranidae; genus Rana; species Rana muscosa. Next base: position 856,481,993 of record CM055117.1, read on the forward strand.
AAACAAAGTCCTGCGGCGGGGAACAGGTAAGTGGGGGCCCCCAGGAACTTGGTTCTATTGGGGGACCCCCAAGCCTAATTTGTCTTTCTGTCTGTTACCTAACGGTATTCCCGCTAATATCTGTGCATGCCTGTAACTACTAAAAAAATGTAATAATTTTTTAATGGTGGTCAAGAAAAAAAAAAAAAAAAAGAATGTTTTTTTATATATGTTTAGTATATTAAACTGCGGTACCTGTGTTTGTCCACTAGAGGCCGCTGTGGAATGTTTTTCTTGTCATATGGACTAGTTTCTTCTCAGAGAAGCAAAGTCCAGGCAGCTGGTGAGTTCTCCTACAGGAAACTGTTTCCTCTGCCATGTTGCAGTGTTCGTCTATCCCCCGGCCTGCGGCAAAGGGGGCCCTGGCTCCTGTCCCTGGTTTCCATGTTTGAAAATTAGCGCCGAGGCGCACGTGGCCGCGCGCGTGCGCGTGCACGCGCCTCTATATATAGAGGTGGCCGGAAAAAGGGGCGGGGCCTGGGGGATGACGCTCTGTGCGCGCCGCAGCGCTTCTGCGCATGTGCGGGCGTCCCAGCAGGTTTTTAAAAAGCCACATTATTGCAGATAAGCTGGTTATGAAGTACAGAGACAGAGCTGGCAACATTTAAAGGCATACAGCATAGCGGTTGATACAGGCATCCCCTAGAAAGGCACATTAGTAGACACCAACTGTGATATAGCAGCAATTGTGCTAGACTATTCTCAGTAAAAGTGGTGTATTACGGCTGGAATACCTCAGCTTTAGGCTTAGGAATATGCCGTCCAGTAGCTCCGGAACTGAATCTTCCAGGAAGCGAAGGGGGTCTCATCGGGCTCTGAGGATCTTGGGCATACTCCTGCTGCACCAGTCTCCCCTGAAGTTCAGAGGTAAGTGACCGTAGAGACCCCGCAGGGGTACTTGGTACTGTGGCTGTCCTCAGTCACCTGCTCCTGTGTATGTAACAGAGGAGGTTTTTTCCTCAGCTCTGGGAGGATTAGAGAGAGATTGTCAAAATTTATCGCTGCCTCCCTGTCAGGGAAAGCACGCCCGATCTCCGTCTCCTCCTTCAGAGTGCCTGTTAGCAGAGCAACAGTCCCATACAGGGATCGACCTGCCTGAAGGGGATCAGGATAAGGTTGATTCTGTTATAGAGGAATCAACAGTGGGGGAACCTTTTCTCAGCATCTCAAGCTGAAAGATTATGGGTTCAGTCTCTGACTAACATGGTCCGATCAGCATTTAAAAATGCACCTTGCGGAACCATCAACCACTACTGTATCCTCATTGGGGTCGCTAGAAGCCCCCAGACTGTTTGTTCTTTTCCACTTCACCCTTTACTGAAAGGGCTCATTTACCAGGATTGGGAACGTCCTGAGAAAATATTTATTCCCCCAAGAGATTTCCGGTGGTCTATCCCATGGAGGATAAGTTCATCAAAAAAAAAAAAAAAATGGAAGGTCCCTACAGTGGACGCAGCCATCTCTTGTATGTATAAATCACTGACATGTCCAGTGGAGAATGTCCAAATGTTCAAGAACCCAATAGATAAAGATTGGAGTCCTTATGAAAATCTGCTTGGTGATACAACCAGCAGTAGCAGCTATTGGGGTCTGCTAAGCAGTGAAGGATCAGTTGAAACAGGTCTTGAGGGACTTGACAGATCAGCAGGCTTTGCCCTAGCTGATCTACCTAGAGCCTTAGGCTTTGCGGTTGATGCCATAGAGGATTCAGTCCATCAGGCCTCCCGCCTTACGCTGTCTATAGTACATATGCGTAGGCTCCTATGGCTCAGAAACTGGTCTGCTGAAGCTCCCTGTAAAGAATGGCTGGTTAGCGTCCCATTTCATGGTGAACGCTTATTCAGGGAAAACCTGGACAAATATATCCAGAAAATTTCCAGCGGTAAAAATACGCTCTTGCCGGTTAAAAGCAGAGTTAGAGGTCCCTCTTTAAGAGGCCTGCTTCTCCAGTCCCTGGGGCATCGGCTGTGTAACAGTTCCGACGGCCTCCTCGGTCAAATCCCGGGGGTAAAAAACAGGGACAGTAGCAGGGTAATAAGAAACCCTGGGTCAGGGGAGGTACAAAACCTCCCCCAAAGTGAAATTCATTGAAGCCCCCACTCAGTCGGGTGGGGGGAGGACTCCAGTTGTTCGCAAGAGACCTGGCGGGACACGATCAAGACAGATAGGTGCTCTCCGCAGTAGGTTTGGGATACAGTTTGGAGTTAAAAGACTCTCCTCCTTCCCATTTTTGAGGTCAAACGTGCCAGGGGATCCCCGGAAGAGAGAGTCCCTCCTGTTGGCACTAGAACAACTATTGCTCCAAGGAGTAATTATGGAGGTTCCCCTGGAAGAATGAGGGTTCGAGTTTTACTCAAACCTCTTTACAGTCCCGAAGCAAACGCGGTCGGGAGGCCCATATTAATTCTAAAAGGGCTATACAAATTCCTGTATATCAGGACTTTCCGATGGAGTCGATCCGATCGGTGGCCACTGCCCTACAAGGGGAGGATTGGTTAGCCACGATCGACATCAAAGATGCTTATTTGCACATTCCCATCTTTCCAGTCCACCAAAAATTTCTACGCTTTGCAGTAGAAGGGCGCCATTTTCAGTTCAGAGCCTTACCCTTCGGTTTGGCCACAGCACCACGAGTGTTTACAAAAATTCTGGCCCTTTATTGGCCAATCTAAGAACACAAGGTGTAATGATAATGGCATATCTGGATGACTTGTTGCTGATAGACCACTCAGTGAAGAAACTAGACGTGGTCGTTCACAAGACGATCAAGTATCTGGAATCTCACGGTTGGATTATCAACCGAGACAAGTCAGCCCTAAAAACCAGTCAAAAGTCTGGAATACTTGGGGCTAAGGTTGGATTCAGGCCAGAGAAAAATATTCTTGCCTCGAGGAAAGGTGTTGTCTTTGAAAGATTTGATCCACTTAGTGGGTACAAAAAAGACAGCCGTCCATACGCCTGTATATGAGGCTGCTGGGAAAAATGGTGGCATCATTCGAAGCAGTACCCTACGGTCAATTCCATTCAAGGAATTTGCAAGGGGCCATACTGTCAGCCTGGAACAAAAAAGTTCAGGCCCTAGACTTACAATGTCCTTGTCCCCTTCCGTTCGCAAGAGCCTCCATTGGTGGTTGGTTCCCCAGAATCTGGAAAAAAGGAAATCCTTCAGTCCGATTTCTTGGAAGGTGGTCACTACAGATGCCAGCCTTATAGGCTGGGGAGCAGTATTGGAGCAATAGTCTCTCCAGGGCAGATGGTCGGATGCAGAAAAGGCCCTGCCCATCAATCTCTTAGAGATACGAGCAGCCCGGTATGCCCTAGTAGCATGGACATCCAAACTCCAAGGGTCCCCTGTCAGAATTCAATCAGACAATGCCACAGCAGTGGCATATATCAATTATCAGGGGGGCACCAGGAGTCGTGCAGCCCAGAGGGAAGTAAATTACATCCTGAAATGGGCAGAAAAATATGTCCCAGCCATATCTGCGGTATTCATTCCAGGAGTGCAGAATTGGAAGGCGGACTTTCTAAGTCGCCAGCAATTAGGCCCAGAGGAAGGGTCCCTTCACCCCGAGGTTTTCTGGACAATATGTCAGCGGTGGGGAACATCGGATGTAGATCTTCTAGCATCCAGATTCAACGCAAAAGGGGGACAGGTTTGTCTCTCGGACAAGGGATCCCCTAGCTTGCGGCTCGGATGCCCTAGTGTTCCCTTGGGATCAGTTCAAGCTGATATATGCATTCACACTCCGCAGAATCAGGGTAGAAAAGAAACCAGTGATTCCGGTGGCTCCAGCGTGGCCCCGAAGAGCGTGGTACGCGGAGATTGTAAAATTTCAGTGGGGAGTCCTTGGACTCTCCCACGTCGTCCGGCTTTCGCAAGGACCGATATACCACCCTTCCTTACCAGCCCTAGGTTTGACGGCCTGGCTATTGAAGCCCACATTCTAAAAAAAGAGAGGGCTCTCTAATGCTGTGGTATCTACCATGATCAATGCCAGGAAGCCGGTATCCAGGCAGATCTACTATAGAATCTGGAAGGCGTACATCGCGTGGTGTGAGGCCAAGAAATGGCATCCACATAAGTACGTAATAGGTAGGATTCTGGACTTCCTACAGTGGGCTGTAGATAGGAAGCTTGCCTTGAGTACTATCAAGGGTCAGTTTTCGGCCTTGTCAATATTTTTTCAAAGGCCCTTGGCTTCGCATTCACTAGTCAAAGCCTTTATACAAGGAGTGATGCGTATTAGTCCTCCGGTTAATATTCCCATATGTCCATGGGATCTAAACTTGGTTCTGTCGGTTCTACAGAAACAACCATTTGAACCATTACAGCATATTTCCTTGGTGCTTCTCACCAGGAAATTGATTTTTCTAGTAGCCATTTGTTCGGCTAAAAGAGTATCGGAATTAGCAGCTATGTCCTGTAAGGAGCCATATCTGGTTATCCATAAGGACAGAGTAGTGTTACGTCCTCATCCAGCCTTTCTTCCTAAGGTGGTATCGAGGTTTCATTTGAACCTAGATGTGGTTCTTCCTTCTTTTTTCCCCAAACCTACTTCGGTAGAGGAAAAGTTATTGCATTCTTTGGATGTAGTAAGAGCAGTTAAAGCTTATCTAAAAGCCACTGCTCAGATTCGCAGAACGGATACTTTGTTTATACTGCCGGAAGGCCCCAGAAAGGGTCAGGCAGCGTCAAAATCTACTTTAGCCAAGTGGATTCGACAGGTCATTATGCAAGCTTATGGCTTGAGAAGGAGACCGCCTCCGTTCAAAGTTAGAGCGCACTCCACGAGAGCAGTTGGAACTTCATGGGCAGTGCATCACCAGGCCTCCCTGGCTCAAATCTGTAAGGCCGCAACATGGTCTTCAGTACACACGTTTACTAGGTTCTACCAGGTGGACGTTAGAAGTCAGGAGGATGTCGCCTTTGGGCGCAGTGTGTTGCAGGCCGCAAAAGATCCTCATGTCTGATAGCGCTCAGCTTATATATGGTGTATCCCCCCCCTCATTTGGCATTGCTTTAGGACATCCCATTAGTAATGACTATGTCGCTCTGTGTCCCGTGATGTACGAGAAAGAAAATAGGATTTTTATAACAGCTTACCTGTAAAATCCTTTTCTTGGAGTACATCACGGGACACAGAGCTCCCGCCCCTCTTTGGGGACACTTATTGCTTTGCTACAAAACTGAGGTGCTCCCGGATGGGAGGGGCTTATATAGGGGAGGGTACTTCCGGTTTTGGAAGTTGCCAGTGCCAGCACCTGACGGTAACTATATAACCCATTAGTAATGACTATGTCGCTCTGTGTCCCGTGATGTACTCCAAGAAAAGGATTTTACAGGTAAGCTGTTATAAAAATCCTATTTTTCCAATGCTCAGTAATAAGAGGTCTGGTACACTTTATTTCCCATTGAGTGATCATCATCATCAGTAATATCAAGTTCCATCTCCTCATCCGATCCGCCTGAAAATGAAAAATATTATTCTTACACTCAGACTTGCATCTACATCAGATAAGGCTCCAGAGAATCCTGAAAAGGTGCTTGAGCCCCGTGCAGGTGAATCTTCTTGCAAGATTTGGTGTCCTCAGCCTTCCCAGGATATGGCCAGAAGGCCCATGATGTCACCCCTACCAAGGGTGTAAGTTAAGTAGGGTCTAGAGCAGGGGTCTTAAAACTTTCTAAACAAAAGGCCAGTTTACTGACCTTCAGACCTTTGGAGGGGGGGAGATTCAGACCGTGGACACTGAAAATAGAAAATATCTTGACATCAGTGGACATAAATAATGCCCAATCCTTGGTGTCATTAGATGGAAAGAATCATGCCCCATCGTTGGTGTCAGTGGAAGAAACTATGACCCATTGTTGGTGGCATTGGGAAGAACTGTGCCCCTTCATTAGTGTCAGTAGAGGGAATAATGCCCCATTGCTGGTACCGGAGGATGAAATATTGCCCCAAAGGCTGGATCAAAGTAAGCACAGAGCCAGACCCCCAGCCTTCAGTTTGGAGACCACTGGTCTAGAGCATATGTCAACCTTACCTGATGAAAAGTCAATTTCAATAGATTCTTTCAAGGCAAAGGCGCTTGCTTGGAACTCAGTTCAATTTTTATTGCTAAAAGTGGGGTCTTTTTTATCATACAGTTTATTTATTGTACCTTATAATGTCATGCATTGTTTTTGTATCAACTTGAAATGTCTTCTAACTTTAGGGCATAAACCTGTCACCAACTAGCGCTCACCATAGTTTCTGTTTAAAACGACCAAGTATACTTAAGGTACATCAAAACAAAGGTGTGCAAAGTCTTAAGCCTCGTACACATGATCAGATTTTCCGACAATTGTGTAATGGTAGGGTTTTGTCGGAAAATCCAACCGTTTGGATGCTCTATCAGACAATTGTTGTCGGAATTTCCGACAATAAATATGGGATAGCATGCTTTTAAAACTGTCCGACAACAAATGTGTCTTGTCGGATTATCTGATCGTGTGTACACTGTACTTTGGATTTTATTCAGACGGACTAAACACGCATGCTCCGACCCAATGCTAACCATAGCACAACATTAGCATAAGTTGCCCAAAGGGTGGTGGTAAAGAGCTGAAAAACCACGTAGTTTTGTGTATATTGGCTGAAAAAGTTGTGCCGTCTGTATGCATACCAAATTCACGGCCAACGCCCTTCGCACAAAATTCCACGCATTTGTCTTATGGAAATCTGATCGTGTGTACAAGGCTTTACAGTTAATGTTCTATAGCAAACAGCCACAGACCTTTTCTCCTTGTTTTAACCCACTTAAGCCCCGAACCATTTGGTAGCTAAAGGACCAGAGGTGAATTCAGAATTTTGCACTGCGCTGCTTTAACTGTAAATTGTGCGGACATGCAATGTTGTACCCAAACGAAATTTGCGTCCTTTTCTTCCCACAAATAGAGCTTTCTTTTAATGGTATTTGATTGCCTCTGCGATTTTTTTTTTTTGCGATATAAACGGAAAAAGACCGAAAATGTTGGAAAAAAAATGATATTTTCTACTTTTTGTTATAAGAAAAATCGAATAAACTCAATTGTAGTCATACATTTAGGCCAAAATGTATTCAGCCACATGTTTTTAGTAAAAAAAATGTCAATAAGCGTATATTTATTGGTTTGCGCAAAAGTTACAGAGTTTACAAACTAGGGTACATTTTCTGAAATTTACACAGCTTTTAATTTATGACTGCCTATCTCATTTCTTGAGGTGCTAAAATGGCAGGGCAGTACAAAACCCCCCCAAATGACCCCATTTTGGAAAGTAGACACCCCAAGGAAATTGCTGAGAGGCCTGTTGAGCCCATTGAATATATTTTTTTTGTCCCAAGTGATTGAATAATGACAAAAAAAAAAAAATTACAAAAAGTTGTCACTAAATGATATATTGCTCACACATGCCATGGTTATATGTGGAATTACACCCCAAAATACATTTTGCTGCTTCTCCTGAGTACGGGGATACCACGTGTGGGACTTTTTGGGAGCCTAGCCGCGTACGGGACCCCGGAAACCAAGCACCGCCTTCAGGATTTCTAGGCGCAAATTTTTGATTTCACTCCTCACTACCTATCACAGTTTCGAAGGCCATAAAATGCCAAAATAGCACAAAACCCCCCCCAAATGACCCCATTTTGGAATATAGACACCCCAAGCTATTTACTGAGAGGCATGGTGAGTATTTTACAGCTCTAATTTGTTTTTGAAAATGAAGAAAGAAAATATATATATATTTTTTTTTTTAAATTTTCAAAACTTTGTGACAAAAAGCGAGATCTGCAAAATACTCAACATACCTCTCAGCAAATAGCTTGGGGTGTCTACTTTCCAAAATGGGGTCATTTGGGGGGGGTTTGAACTGTTCTGGCATTTTATACACAACATTAGGAAGCTTACATCCACTCTTCTAACCACTTGAAGACAAAGCCCTTTTTGACACTTTTTGTTTACATGAAAACATTTTTTTTTTTTGCAAGAAAATTATGTTAAACCCCCAAACATTATATATATTTTTAAAGCAAAGGCTCTACAGATTAAAATGGTGGGTGTTGCATTTTTTTTTTCTACACAGTATTTGCGCAGCGATTTTTCAAACGCATTTTTTGGGTTAAAATATACACTTTTTTTTAATTTTAATGCACTAAAACACACTATATTGCCCAAATGTTTGATGAAATAAAAAAGATGATCTTAGGCCGAGTACATAGATACCAAACACGACATGCTTTAAAATTTCACACAAACGCGCATTGGCGACAAACTACATACATTTTTAAAAGCCTTTAAAGGCCTTTACAGGTTACCCCAGTAGATTTACAGAGGAGGTCTACTGCTAAAATGATTGCCCTCGATCTGACCTTTGCGGTGATACCTCACATGCATGGTGCAATTGCTGTTTACATATGACGCTTGCGTTCGCCATTGGGCAAGAGCAGGGCAGGACAAGGGTGCTTTTTTTTATTATTAATTTTGCGTTTTTATTTTATTTTTAAATTGTTCCTTCCAAGTATTTTTTTTTTTTATCATTTTTATTGTTATCTCAGGGAATGTAAATATCCCCTATGATAGCAATAGGTAGTGACAGGTACTCTTTTTTTGAAAAAACTGGGGTCTTCTAGACCCTAGATTTTTCCTCTGCCCTCAAAGCATCTGACCACACCAAGATCGGTGTGATAAAATGCTTTCCCAATTTCCCAATGGCGCTTTTTATATCCAGGGGGGGGGCATTCCCTCCCACTGCTTGTAAAAGCAGTCCAGAGGCTAATTAGCCGCTAGGATTGCTTTTACATGAAAGCCGGCCGCAGGCTGAAAAGAATGATACCTAAACCCGCAGGCATCATTCTGGTATAAACATTCAAAGTCCAGCAACATACCAGTACGTTGCTGGTCCTTGTTGGACATGTATTGTAATCTTTTTTTTTCATGCAGCCAGTTGGCTGAACGAAAAAAGAGATTGATCGGTGGGTATGCCCACCATTAGAATACCGCCCTTCATCCACCCACTTCCAATGATGGGCATACACGCACCATTTATATATGCCGAAGCATGGGGGCATCCTCCCGCAAAAAAGTTATGCCGCACACACATGGTCGGACTTTTCCACGGGCAAGCCTCCGTCGGAATTTCGACCGTATGTACGCGGCATTAGGAGCAAAATCGCTCCTCCGCCCCTGCTGCCCCAATGCTTCGGCATATTTGCTTTTTTTTTTTAACTGTGGTGGTGAAATCACCTCCTACAGCACTGGAGTCGCAGGGATCAGGCCTGTCTCTGCGAACGCTGCAGTTATGTGTGTTTTTGTTTTGTAAGTGACAGTGATCGATCGATACTGCACTTGGGTGGCCTGGGCTGGACGGAGGGGCAAAACGCAGGTGCCAGCAGGTATCTGGGCTGATCCCGCTAACACTGCGTTTTTGGGAACCCTAAACTGCTGGGGACGCTAGTATAGATCTGATCAGATACTATACCACTAAGGGGGGTGTATGCTTCACGCGTGGGTGTTAGCGTTACTGGCACTAACCTGACGCTGCCTGGGGTGTGACGCAGACCCTCTCTGACGCTAAAACCTAATTGATATCACCCGCCGGGCGATCAGGGGGTTAAACCTTTATTGGGTTATATACACGGCGGGTGCCCTGACACTATAAAAAGCAAACTAACTAACCAGCGTCACCCGTAACACTTATATGGTGATCACTGGTGAAAGGGTTAACTAGGGGCAATCAGGGGGTTAAAACCTTTATTAGATAATATATGGGGGTACCTGACGCTATAAAAACCTGCGGCGAACCTAAAAAAAAAATTACTGGCTACCGATCTGCATCACCGACACTAAGACAGCGTTTAGAAAAACAATTGCTTAGCGACAGTGGTGATAGGGGGTGAAAGGGTTACCTGGGGGGCGATCAAGGGGGTTAAACCTTTATTAGATAATATATTGGGGTACCTGACGCGATAAAAACATGCGGCGAACCTAAAAAAAATTACTGGCTGCCGATCGGCATCACTGACGCTAAGACAGCGATCAGAAAAATGATCGCTTAGCGACAGTGGTGATAGGGGGTGAAAGGGTTATCTGGGGGTGATCAGGGGGTTAAACCTTTATTAGGGGGGGTTAGGGGGCTACACTGGACCTAATACTAAACTTTGGTGACACTTTTACAGTCACAAATGTCACTGATTGCAGTGATCACTAAATAAATGGTCACTGCAATCAGTGACACTGTGACTGGGGGCTGGGGGGGTGATCTGGGGTGTCTGGGGGGGAGATTTATGTCCCTATGTGTCCTGGTGTCAGTGTAGTGTTGTGTGTACTGACCTGATGTCTTCTCTTGTACGGCGCTCGGTATATGTGAGCGCCGCACCAGAGATGACATCACTTCCTCCTGCTCCCTCTGTCTGACACAGACAGAGGGGGCATTTCCATTCGCCGGGAGCGATCGCGAGGGGGTGGCCAGAAACGAATGGCTGCCCCCTCATCCCGGAACGCTCCCGGACACTTAGCCACCGTTGACTGTACAGAAGGGGGGTCCGATTGGACCCCCCAACTGTACAAAGGCAATCACGTACACTCTACGTGATTGTGCCTGTCGGTGCCATTCTGCCGACGTATATATACAGTGAGCGGTCGTTAAGTGGTTAAAGCAGTGGTTCCTCTGAAAGGTCAAACGTGTCCCTTTCTGAGTCAGACCTATAGTTCTGCAAAGCTCTTGTTCCTTTCTAAATTGTAGAATAGCAGCTTAGGAGATAATGCCAATATTCCTATCCCACATGTTCCTAAATATATGGGCTCCTCAGTAGCGGGTGCTGCAGTGATCACCAGTTAGACACTGTACTCATCACAGATCAAAGCACCTTTTATTGCAGGAAGAGCACAATGAATTAAGTGCAATGGTTTGGAGTCGTGCAGGACCCTTGTCTAACGAAGGGGTCCTGCACGGCTCTGAACTGTTGCTTTTGACCCTTTGTGATGTGATCTACTTGCAATAAAAGTTTTGGACAACATTTTATTATCATAGGTGTGCTGGCAAATGTGTGCATTGATCTTTAGCTCAGCAGGGCACATGTTGGGGCTCTGTAGAGAGACCACTGCTTCCACATAGATTAAGGGTCCATCTCTGCATCATGCTTGCAAGAGACAAGCTTTAATTTTTGGATTGGGGCTGGTTTCCAAGGAAACTCTGGAATTTTTCACACCTTTTGATGCACCTGAAAATGTATTTAGCTGATTAAAACTGGAAGGCATATTGGGATTTAAAGGTTAGAACATCCAACTTGGCCCATAGACTGGACCCTTCTGGAAGAGCAGGTGGGTGGTTTGTTGTGATCCAAAAGACTCCACAATCCTGACTGCACTAGTTTTCAATTCCTTAAATTATTGCACAGGGGCAACAAATGCCCCAGACTACCATTAGGGGTGAAACGGATCCTCATTGATCCGTACGGATGAACACCTTTGGGTCGGCACACACGCGATCCGCGGGCCTCCTGCTCCTGCATAGGAAAGGCCACGGCTTCGGCCTAACTCCCGGAGCGGCGGCCATCTTGGTCCACCCGGCAGCAGTGTCTCGTCACATTCGGCTCCCCATCCCAGATTGCTCCACCCCCACATTCCTGCACAGTAATGATAGAGTAAGAAGGGGGCAAGCGGACATCTTGTTACACCCACCGGAGTTTTAGATTTCACAGTCATTTTCAACACAAAAAGGAGCTTATATGCTTAAATACAGTATTTGTAAATCCGACGGACTGTTTAAATGTGAAAATCAGGAGGTGTTCTGTCACATTAGCAACCATGTAAGGTCAGCAGGTTTGCTGCTGCTTTTAAAATTTAACATCTAAACAGTCCGTCAGATTTCCAAATACTGTATTTAAGCATATAAGCTCAGTTTTGTGTTGAAAATAACTGTGAAGTCTAAAACTCCGGTGGGTGTAACAAGATTTGTCTTGTCCTTTTTTTTTTTTTTGCCGATTCGAAAAATGATCCGATCCGTGACCCTGATCTGAGGAACGATCCGAACCGTGAGTTTTTTGATTCGTTGCACCCCTAACTACCATGGCATTGTATAATTATTACCAAGTATGGGGGTGGAGTAAAGCAAGAACTGCGTCATTTTTAGACTTAATTGCAACACTCTTGACATGGCAATATCCTTGACACGAGTAAAAACTTGACAAAAAAAATGATTTTTGAGCTGTAAATTCCCTATCTTGGAGTACAGTACACAGGCAAGATATTCACAGATTTTTAATTATGAGCTTATACTCTCAGGTAACTGGACACTGACAAAAGCTGTCTCAAAACACATCCAGTGGGTGCCACCCCTATAATGCAAAGTAACCAAGAAAAGGAAGGAATACTTTGCCTGTGTCCTGCACTCAAAAGATATGCCATTTACAGGTAAGTCAAAATTCCTTTTTATCTCAAATCGTATAGTACAGGACACAGACAAAGCATTCATAGACCCTGGAATGTACCCAAGCAATGAAAGCAAATGGTGGGCAACAACTAAGTAAACAGAACTGTGCCAACAGGCTCAAAAACACAAAAGAACCAACTTCAAAAAGAACCCTGCGGCTGAAAGCTGCATCCACAGAAAACTGGACATCAAACTAATAGAACTTTGAAAAAGTAAAGAAAACAGAAGCAGGTTGCAGCCTTAAAACAACTGAGCTACAGTAGGCCTGGTACCAAAAAGCCCAGGAAACTACTGATCTGGTAGAACGGGCACGTAAAAGCACAGGAGTTCTTGTAGTGTTATACTTGAAGCAGGGTGTACCTGGCAAAGTTCTGTGGATGGGATAAATAGGGAACCCATCTGTAAGATTGAAGCTGTACCTTTAACCACTTACAGACCACCCACCGTCATTATACAGTGGTATTTTGAAGTGGAATATCGTTGTTATGGCAGCAGCTAGCTGCCATAACTCCGGTATCCACTTCTTCAGCAGGTGGTTCACTTTCAGATAAAAGTAGTCTCAGCGGCGGATTCACTGCAAGATCAACCCCCCCCCCCTTCCGGTGCCCTCTGCCGGCAGCGGCAATCGCATCCTCTTCTGTGTTGGGTATAAAGCCAAGTGAGGGCGGAAGTGACGTCAAAACATCACTTCTATACATAGCTCTTAAAGCAACATTTTTTCTTTTCTTATTACATCATCTGTGGTATGGCAGGTCTATATCAACATCGGCTGTATACACTGGTGCCGGTACATGGGCACTAGAGAATGTGAGTAACTTTCTACTTTTACTCAATGCTGTTGATTTCATTAATCTCCCACTTTTGTTACCTTATGAGTGAATTTTTAACATATTGAAGGAGGATCATCTTAAAGTGCAAAGAATCCTTTGAGAGCTAAATAAGCATTGTTTGACCTACCTGTAAAAAAAAAAAACTGTTTTGAGACTCAACTGCACACTGATTGTTCAGGCGTGTGTGGGACTGTTAGTAGAGTCAGGACCAGCATTCTGGGCTCCACCCTCCCGACGAGTGCAGGTGTGCACTGTGGAAGCCAGAGACCCAAGTCTGAGGATCAGAGCAGTGAGGGGCTGCTATCTAAATGGATGGTCTTTGCAAGGGAATAGTCTGTAGGAGACAGATGAGAGCCTGAAGTAGAAGGACTGAGCAGCACTGCAGTATGTATAAGCCAGGAGGCCTAATGCCATTTTGTTGATGAAAAGGAGTGCTAAAAACCCCTGCGAGGGGAAACCTTTGATTTTGTTTTGAAAATCTTTTAATAAAAATGGGCAAACAAAGCCCTTAAGAAGAACCAGCGAGTGGCGGTGTCCTTCAAGCTTTACCTTTGATGCTAGTCCTTCACAATATATAAAAATAAAAAAATACCGTATATAAGCCGAGGCACCTAATTTTACCACAAAAAAAACTGGGAAACCTTATTGACTTGAGTATAAGCCTAGGGTGAGAATGCAGCAGCTACTTACTGTAAGTGGAAAAGAGGGTCAACAATGCCCATTTGCATGCCTCACCTCACTGTGCCCATTGTGTGCCTCACCTCGTCGATCTCCATACCTGATTATTCTTGACATGCAGAGTCAGACTGCGGGCGTCCAGTGTAAAAAAAAAAAAAAAAAAAAAAAAAAAAAAAAAAAAAAAGCAGCACCTCCTGTTCCGTGATAGGCGGAACACTCAGTTTCCTAGCAGAGACCGTTTTCAGTGTTCCGCCTATCACGGACATCCTCGTTCCATGGACGAGAGGACGTCTGATAGGCGGAACACTGAAACCAGTCTCTGCTGGGGAAACTGAGTGTTCTGTCTATCACGGAAAAGGATGAGGAGGAGGCGCGGCTTTTTTACACTGGGTACCCGCAGTCTGACTCTGCATGTCACGAATAATCAGGTACACAGACTCGAGTATAAGCCGAGGGGGGCATTTTCAGCACAAAAAAATAGTGCTGAAAAACTCTGCTTATACCCGAGTATATATAATAAAAAAAAAAAAGAAAGCCGAAGAGATCGCAAGCACCACACTTTGTTCTACGATATTCAGGACTTGCTCCAATGCAAGGGGCACATTCACACTCGGAAAACAAGCATTGTTTAGGCCTTCGTTAGAGCGCATGTTTGCCTGCAGTTTTGCAATGGCTTTTTCACCTGGTTTCTGCCATATCTATGTGTGATGGAATTCCCTGTGGGGTACTCACTTAGTAGGATGCAGGGCAAGAGTACCCATAAGGAGAACACAATAACTAAGGTTTAGATGGTCCTGTAGCAAATCATCAGGGCGAAAGCCTCCGAGTACCATTTAAGGGGTCTGAGCGGGAGTGGCGGTAAAATGTGTGACGTTTCCAATAATGATTAAAAAAAAAATAAGGATATTTAGTTCACACGTATTGCATTAAAAAAAATGTATTGCAAAGTTTGCTTGAAAGATTATAGCAGTGTGCAGAGGGTTCATCCAGTATTTTTAGTGTTATGTGGTCACACCTCTTTAGCACCTGGTAGATCATTTGCACTTACAAGCTATTGGGATCTGAGCACAGGTATATCTTGTTTCTTCTGTGGTGTGATGCAACACCTGGTCGACATATAAAGACTAAGCTCTAAGTGGTTGAGTTTTAGTGTCAAACTTAAAGTCTACACTGTAGTAAATAAAATATATTGTCCTGGTCTTTTAATGCAACAGTCAAAGATACAGGGTGACTCCATCTTACCCAGTCATGATGCTGGACAGTATATAGGAGTCCAGGCTTTGCCTGTCTCGTTTAGCATTTCATAGGGATGGACTACGGCCCTGGGACCTATATAGCACCGTGGCTGACCTCATGTATTGCACTAAGTGCCAAGGTGAGCACCAATACAGGATCCTGTGCCTGCAGCAACATTAAAAGCCATCTCCAGAGTGTGGGGTCCAGGTACGGCTCCCAAGATTTACCAATGTTGTACTGATCCAGATACACTGCTTCTATTTGTGTCATTAGAAGACAGCAAGAAGTTGACTGAAGATTAAATAAAAGGAAAAAAAAAAAAAAGTAAAAAAGGTATGATGAGCACAGCAAGAACTCAACTGAAAAGCAAAAGAATCCAGACAAGGGACACATCATACTAATGGTGAAATATGTCCCTTGTGCAGGTGCTTCTTTTTAGATTTAGCTAAAAAAATAAAAATAAAATACTTGAGGCTGTCCCTCATTGTAATCTATAATCTGTAGATCTGAGGGGGACATGCAAGGAAAAAAAAAACAAAAAAAAACGCATTGTTGCTTGCACATCATTGGATGATAAAATCAGCAGAGCTTCGCCTAATTTCAGAGCTTCCCCTCAGATTTACAGCGACTGCACTTACAAGTGCACTTGTAGTGCAAAGTGGATTTGTCTTTCGTAAATAACTCCGAGTGTTTGATGCTTTTCCACCAATTCAGAAAATATTCAGTTGGAAAAAAAAAGAAAAAGAAAAAAAAAGAAGGATTTAATGGAAGACTGTTGCTATAAATAATATATTTTACTATGTTATTTTGCTTGTAAAAATTTACATTTTAAACAAAAGCATTCAATATAGTATATCATATGACCGGTTTTACATTCATTGGCCACATAACATTGCAAGAAATAAAAATAAAATAAAAAAAACACCACAATATCTCACATGCCTCCCCCCCCCCCCCCCCATGAATTTTACTGTGAAAAGTTCATCACATTACTATAGGTTATTAATGTGCCTAAGCAGCACCAAAAAAAAAAAAGTACCCTTTGTCTTCAATGCCTATTGACAAATAGCAGTGTACTTCATGTTGTAGGCTCTCCTGTGTCTTGTGCTACATAATTGTAAAGGGCTGTACACATGGGCTGAATATCAGGCGGCATCGGTCAGTTCAATAGAAACCGGCTGACATTCTGTCGAAGGGGCATGACTGAAATAGGTCTGCCGATCGGTGTCCAATCAGCGCTCTCAGCCAATGATACGGTCAATCTGCTGGAGCTCCTGTCCAGGTCACATTTTTTTGTCAGGAAAACTTGTCAGAAGTAACTCATGCAGATAGAGGAACAAGGCAGCAGACAAAATACCCTTAGTGCTCTGGATAGAGACACGTACACACTATAGAGGGATACGCTTTGTTCAGATTTTATGTCTGAGATTTACAACCAACCACTTTAAGTGCTTTACTGAACATAAACCAACAACTAACCCTTGCATTGTGGATGCAGCCCCACTGGAAGGGAGGATTGTTAGGTTTCCTGGAGTTCAGCTTTAAATTATTACCAATGCATAGCAATCTAGTGTTTATTCAACTGAATAGCCCATTATAAGTTATTCATCCCTAGTAAGGCTTTGATGGCTCATTTAAAAAGAGGAAGCTCAGTCAAAAAACTATTTTGTATTGATAGTTAGGAGATGTTTTAAAGTAAAACATGGCATGGATAAAATATGGAGGGCTGACAATGCCAACTTCTGCTAGTTGCCTAGATGTTAGGCTAATACATGGTCTTCAATACTTGGAACCCCTGGTCTAAAACGGGTATGCAGGTTTGGAAATTAGTCCAAGTCCTTACCAGCGGTGCCGAGTTTTCCCCCCAACATAATAGCCAAGCAACTAGCATTTAGGAGATTAGATGGCTGCTATGCTGTCTGCCCTTGTTGTAGAGATCGGCCATTACCTTAGTGACCAAAATTTTTTCTCACTGTGCACATAGCAATAAAAACATTCCCACTGACCCAAAACAGAAGGTTTTGGTTTGAGTACCACTTTAAGGCTTCCAGTTAAGGCCACCCACCCAAGTCCTCCTATACTAGTAATTGATGCAATTTCTAGGCAGGAAATAGAAACTTGTAGGCAGTATATGTTTGTTGCTAATCTCTGTGAACAGAGACGTGCACACGGTGCCAAGCATTGTTTAGTACACCACGCAAGTTCCATATTGGTGCCACTGTATCAGGCTGCACATTGTAACTGCTGTCAACAGCTTTGCAAATAATTGTTACGTCTTTGTCTTCATTGGGTAGAGAAGCCTCCAGCTTCCATAGTTTCCATGCCCATGACTGTCCTTCTTTCTGCTTCTCCCCATATAACTCTGCCACGTTCCAGGTCTTCCCTCCATCAAGAGACACATCTACTCGCACAATCTCTCTCCCATCTCCACTCCAGGCATAACCCCTAACAGTCACTTTATTATCAGAATCTGGAGTGACTGTTTGACCAGCCTTTGGCTCTGTAATGGCAGACTGCACAGGCAGCTCTTGTATGGAAGGGGAAGATTTAAAATCCACTGTATCCCAGTCTATAGATGGGTTGAATCCCTTGTAATCATTCTGCTGCCAATGGCTAGAACTCTCTTCTGTGCTCACCAATATTCGACCCAGCCACTTTACATTGCGAGCACCCACCACTCCTGGAACAATAACCCGTAAAGGAAAGCCATGGTCTTTGGGAATTGGCTCCCCATTCATTTCATAAGCAAGCAGCACTTCATTTTGCTTGTTCATTGCACGCTGGAAGGAGATGGAAGCTCCATATTTTGTCCCCGTTAAGTCTTTATCCAATCCTTCAAAGTGCACATGTAGAGCTCCAGGTGTGTCCTCTGTGTATCCAGCATCTAATAATACATCTCTTAGCAGTGCACCTGCCCATCCGGCATTACTAATAGCTGCTATACCCCAGTCTAGTCCTTTGACTGGTTTCACTGCACTCATCTCAGAGCGTCGGTTTCCAGCACACTGCAGGGTAACAATAACCTCATGTCGAGGAAATTTGGTTTTCAGATCATTAAGGGACAATTTCAGTGATGCTTCCCGATTTGTTCCATTGGGTCTATCTATAGTCAATTGGTATTCATCAGGATTTAGGTTAGGCACGGGTAAATGGTTCCTCTTGAAGAATAGCTCATTTGGAGTGATATAACGCTCAGTGAGAATTTCTGGAGGAGGTTCAGCATTAAATGGTTTTGCACTGTTGACCTTTAGAACTGGATGTCGAGATGGATCTTGGGAATAGGGATCAGATAAGTCTAGCACCTCTTCCTTGTCATTTGAATCAAGTACTCCCACTTTGTACTCCTGCAGAATTTCCAGAACATGCTCACTTTTGTGCACACCATAAAGAGCCCAGAAAGGTTCTAAAGCTCCTCCACCTGCCAACAGGATTCGGTCTCCTCCAGGATGTAACTCTACAAAATTAGTGATGTCAAACACTTCTCCTGCATATGTCACCCACACCCTGTCAGCCAGCGTTTTGTGTTTCTTCACATCTTCTCTTGTATATGTGGGGAAAGAGTGACCAGCTACAGGGTGCTCCTCATAATCAGCTTGAGCGACCTAAGAAAAAATACAAGGTCAAGTTAAAAATTAATTCATGTTGATTCTAAAAACAAACAGCTGTGAGGGTAAAGAATGCAGAGGTAGTTGGTTGCATGATGTCCAGGCACCAGAGTCACAGTAACATCTACTTTTTATTTTTATTTGAAACTGCACCAAAGATGCAGCATATGGGTTTTGTGTTAACACACTGTACCAACACATATAGGTGTGGATGTACCCTAAACCGGTTACAAGCATGCATCAACTAAAGCCAGTGGCTAAGGATTAGTGAAGTCCCTGGATCAGCATGGCAGACAGAGTATCTTTAGAAGCAAAGGTCAGCAACGATCCTAACTACATGTGGCCTTATAAGAAGGTGCTGGAATTACTGTATGACAGCCTTGTGTCATTTGGTTCTACTAATTTCTACAGAAATTTTGTTTCTGCTCACAGTCAACTGCGGACTATGATAGTCTGACAAAACCAAACAGTTGTACTTGTGTACCCGTTAGTTGGATTAAATAGTGACATCATATAAAGTTCTAGGCTGCATAGCAACTCAACAAGTCCTATACAGTGCCTTGAAAAGTATTTATTCCCCTTGACATTTTCCACATTTTTGTCATGTTACAACCAAAAACATAAATGTATTTTATTGGGATTTTTTTGTGATAAACCAACACAACGTGGCCCAGAATTGTGAAGTGGAAAGAAAATGATGAATGGTTTTCAATTTTTTTTACAAATAAATGTCAAAAGTGGGGCGTGCATTTGTATTCAGGCATCTTTACTCTGATACCCCTAGCTAAAATCTAGTGTAACCAATTGCATTCAGAAGTCACCTAATTAGTAAATAGAGTCCACCTGTGTGCAATTTAATCTCAGTATAAATACAGCTGTTCTCTGAAGCCCTTAAAGATTTGTTAGAGAACCTTTGTGAACAAACAGCATCATGAAGGCCAAGGAACACAGCAGACAGGTCAGGGATAAAGTTGTGGAGAAGTTTAAAGCAGGGTTAGGTTATAATAAAAAATAAAATAAAAAAAAATCAAGCTTTGGACATCTCACAGAGCGCTGTTCCAATTATCGGAAAATGGAAAGGGTATGGCACAACTGCAAACTTACCAAGACATGGCCATCCACCTGCATGGAACCAAATACAGGGCAATCTTAGAAGAAATATGTGAAATTGTGTTTTTCTTTTTAGATTTGACACTATGGCGCTAAAGGACACTATTACACAATGTCTGTATCAAACAGACTATAGGTGATAATGTCCTTCAAAAAATTACACCCTGTGACATAAGAATATGTGCACAAACTAAATAAATATCAAGTCCACACAATGTAGAACTAAATCCAGTGCGTGTAAACTTCAAATCTTCCACCACACACAGTGTTCGGTGATCCCTCTCCCGTCAGATGTACACTCACCACAGCAAGTTGCCTCACACTCTCGTGTTTGGCGTGAAAACGTAAACAAAGTCTCACAAGTTGGTGTAGCCAATCTTCCAGATTCAAATCAAGTGACTATAGGATTGCTCCACATGCAAATATGTAAAAAAAACTCCAATAGTGTGATAACGTAAAATCAGTTTTAATGACACACTTGAAAACACTTCAAATATTGCACTCACATGAACCTCACAAACTGTGAGCATTGACCAACTGCAAATTCATAAACTGCACCAAAAACGAGTGTATTGGTCGCGGCGGACCCACGGTAACATCAATGATCTCTCACCACCTTCCTGCCGTCTCTCCCTAGACCTCCACTGCTTAGTTCGACTTCGTGACGTCACACATTCCTTCAGACTGTTGCTGCACAGCCGCGCCCCGACATGTTTCGTCGTAAAGACTTAATCATGGGATTAATCCGACGAAACATGTTGGGGCGTGGCTGTGCGACAACCGTCTGAAGGAACGTGTGACGTCACGAAGACGAACTAAGCAGTGGAGGTCTAGGGAGAGACGGCAGGAAGGCAGTGAGAGATCATTGATGTTACCGTGGGTCCGCCGCGACCAATACACTCTTTTTTGGTGCAGTTTATGAATTTGCAGTGGTTCAATGCTCACAGTTTGTGAGGTTCATGTGAGTGCAATATTTGAAGTGTTTAAGTGTGTCATTAAAACTGATTTTACGTTATCACACTATTGGAGTTTTTTTTTTTACATATTTGCATGTGGAGCAATCCTATAGTCACTTGATTGGAATCTGGAAGATTGGCTACACCAACTTGTGAGACTTTGTTTACGTTTCCACGCCAAACACGAGAGTGTGAGGCAACTTGCTGTGGTGAGTGTACACCTGACGGGAGAGGGATCACCGAACACTGTGTGTGGTGGAAGATTTGAAGAGTTTACACGCACTGGATTTAGTTATACATTGTGTGGACTTGATATTTATTTAGTTTGTGCACATATTCTTATGTCACAGGGTGTAATTTTTTGAAGGACATTATCACCTATAGTCTGTTTGATACAGACATTGTGTAATAGTGTCCTTTAGCGCCATTGTGTTTTTCTTTTTAGATTTGACACTATTTCACATATTTATGTTATTTATAGTGGCTGCTTTTTTTAGTTTTATTATTTTATTTCACAAGCACAGTGGTGGTACATAGGAAGGGCGTATTCACTTGGGTACCATTTATCTCACAATCTTAGAAGAAAACCTGTTAGAGAGTCTGCAAAAGACTTGACTGGGGTGGAGGTTCACCTTCCAGTAAGATGACCCTAAACATACAGCCAGAGCTAAAATGGAATGGTTTAGATCAAAGCATATTCATGTGTTAGAATTGCCCAGTCAATGTCCAGACCTAAATCCAATTCAGAATCTGTGGCAAGACCTGACAATTGCTGTACACAGACGCTCTCTATCTAATCTGACAGAGCTTGAGCTATTTCGCAAAGAAGAATGGGCAAAAATTTCACTCTAGATGTGCAAAGCTGGTAGAGACATCCCCAAAAAGACTTGCAGCTGTAATTGCAGCGAAAGGTGGTTCTACAAAGTATTGACTCAAGGGGGCTGAATACAAATGCACACCACACTTTTGACATATTTGTAAAAAAAAAAAAAAAAAATTGAAAACCCATTTATCATTTTCCTTCCACTTTACAATTATGTGCCACTTTGTGTTGGTCTAGCAGATCAAATACATTTACGTTTTTAGTTGTAACATGACAAAATTTCAAGGGGTATGAATACTTTTTCAAGGTAGTTTAAGTCCAATTCCAACTTACGCCAGATTTTAAATGACAAATTGCCAATCCATTAATCAAATGAAACAGCAAAAGATTAAATATTAGGAACACAGATATTATGGTCTTTAAAAGATTCACTTGTTTAAGCAACAAAAACAAACAGAGTTTACTGCAGGGGGTCTGAAAACCTAGACACCCAAACAAGAGCCGTCACTAGACAAAGCAATATGGGCTGCAGCGCGCTGGAATCTTGCGAGATGCTCTCTGGTTCCCTCTTTACTTTTGCCACTGTTCAGATGAGAGAACAGGTGATGGATTTAAACTCTTATAACTTCAAACTTTTGTCTTGCACCATGTGTTCCTAGAATGAATGTTTCTTTTTCGTACATCACGGGACACAGAGCGACTTAGTCATTACTAATGGGTTATATAGTTTACCTTCAGGTGCTGGCACTGGCAACTTCCAAACCGGAAGTACCCTCCCCTATATAAGCCCCTCCCATCCGGGAGCACCTCAGTTTTTTGCCAGTGTCTAAGGTGTTGGCCAAAGAGTAACATGCGTTTTCCTGGGCTTGTGTACAGGTTCTTTTACGGGCCTTAGTAAGCTGTTCCGGATCCCACCAAAAAAGCTTCATAGCTAAACGGTCGGTACCCGGGCCTTGCAACAGAAGAGCAAGGTTTTGCCTGTAATGCCTCTCTTAGGAGGGCTGGACCCTGGGATCCAGAGCTCTGGTCATACCCACGACCAAGATGTTTTCTGTGCAGGGTGCTATACAGGTCCAGGGGAGTGGAATCCTTGGGAACCCGGTCCCTGAAGGTTTAATTACAATGCCTGCCGTGATAGGTGAAGTTTGGGCTTCTGTGGACCAAACAGAGTCCTGCGGCGGGGCACAGGTAAGTGGGGGCCCCCAGGAACTTGGTTCTATTGGGGGACCCCCAAGCCTAATTTGTCTTTCTGTCTGTTACCTAACGGTATTCCCGCTAATATCTGTGTATGCCTGTAACTACTGAAAAATGTAAAATTTTAATAGTAGTCAAGAAAAAAAAAAAAAAAAAAAAAGAAGAAGGAGGACCGCCGTACCTGTGTTCCACTAGAGGCCGCTGTGGTCCATTTTTTTCTTGTCATGTGGATCTTTGGTTTTCTCAAGTCAAAAGATCCAGGCAGTTGGCAAGTTCTCTGTGGGAATCCACTTCCTCTGCCCTGTTGCTGCGCTCATCCACCGCACAGGCCCTCCGGCAAAAAGGGCCCTGGCTCCTAGTCCCTGCTTGGTTTTTGAAAAGGGCGCCAATGGCGCACGGGCGCGCGCGCCTCCTATGAAAAAGAAGGGGCGGGTGGATGACGCTCGATGCGCACCGCGGCGCTTCTGCGCATGTGCAGGCGTCCCAGCATGTATAAAAGACACAGTACAAGTGTCAACTGGATGCAAACAGAGCTAGCAACAAACAGTGGCACACAGAGGCGGTTGATGCAGGCATCCCCATAGAAAGGCACTTTAGTGGACACCAGCTGGTATATAGCAGCAACTGTGTTAGACTATTACCAGCAAAATTGGTGTATGACGACGGGAATACCTCAGCTTTGTGCTTAAAGGATATGTCGTCCAGACGCTCCGGAAATAAGTCTTCCAGGAAGCCAAAGGGGTCTCCATCGGGCTCTGAGGATATTGGGCATGCTTGTACTGCACCAATCTCCCCTGAGAATTCAGAGGTCAGTAGCCGTAGCAACCCCGCAGGAGTGCCTGGTGCTGCGGCTGTCCCCAGTCCACCTGCTCCTGTATATATAACAGAGGAGGTTTTATCCTCAACTCTGGGAGGATTGGAAGAGAGATTAACAGCATTGATCGCTGCTTCCCTGTCACAGGGAAAGCGCGTCTGATCTCCGTCTCCTCCTTCAGAGTGCCTGTTAGTGGAGGAACAGCCCCACACAGAGATCGACCTACCTGAAGGGGATCAGGATGAGGTTGATTCAGTTATGGAGGAATCAACAGTGGAAGAACCTTTCTCAGCATCTCAGGCTGAAAGATTATGGGTTCAGTCTCTGACTAACATGGTCCGATCAGCATTTAAAATGCCTCTGGCGGAACCATCAACCACTACGGTTTCCTCGCTGGGGTCGCTGAAAGCTCCCCAGGCTGTCTGTTCCTTCCCAATCCACCCTTTATTGGAAGGGCTTATTTACCAGGATTGGGAGCATCCTGATAAAATATTTACTCCCCCCAAGAGATTTCCGGTGATCTATCCCATGGAGGATAAGTTCATAAAAAAATGGAGGGTCCCTACAGTGGACGCAGCCATCTCTTCTGTGAACAAATCACTGACATGTCCAGTAGATAATGTTCCAATGTTCAAAGACCCAATAAATAAAAAATTGGAGTCTTTACTAAAATCTGCTTTCTCTACAGCAAGCATGGTGACACAACCTGCGGTAGCAGCGATTGGAGTCTGCCAAGCGGTGAAAGATCAGTTGAAACAAGTCTTAAGGGTCTTACCAGATCAGCAGGCTCTTGCCCTAGCTGACCTACCTAGAGCCTTGTGTTTTGCGGTGGACGCCATAAAGGATACAATCCAACAGGCCTCCCGCTTTACGCTGTCTGTAGTACATATGCGTAGGCTTCTATGGCTCAAAAACTGGTCTGCTGAAGCTCCCTGTAAGAAATTGCTGGTTAGCTTCCCATTTCATGGAGAACGCTTATTTGGAGAAGATCTGGACAAATATATCCAGAAAATTTCTGCCGGTAAAAGTTCACTCTTACCGGTTAAGAACAAGAGTAGAAGTCCTTCTTTTAAGAGGCCTACTTCTCCAGTCCCTGGCACATCGGCTGTGAAACAGTTCCGACGGCCTCCGCGGTCAAATTCAGGGGGCAGAAATCAGGGACAATCACAGGGTAACAAGAAACCCTGGGTCAAGAAAGGTACAAAACCTCCCCCCAAGTCATGAAGGGTTGCCCCCACTCAATCGGGTGGGGGGGGGGGGAAGACTTCAGTTGTTCACAGAGACCTGGCGGGACACCATCAGAGACAGATGGGTGCTCTCCGCAGTAAGTCTGGGATACAAGCTGGAGTTAAAAGACACTCCTCCTGCCCAATTTATGAGGTCAAACGTGCCAAGCGATCCCCAGAAGAGAGGATCCCTCCTTCTGGCACTAGAACAACTATTGCTCCAAGGTGTAATCATGAAGGTTCCCCTGGAAGAAAGTGGGTTCGGGTTTTACTCGAACCTTTTCACAGTCCCCAAACCAAATGGGGACGTGAGGCCCATATTAAATCTAAAAGGGCTAAACAAGTTCCTAAATATCAGGACTTTTCGGATAGAGTCGATCCGATCGGTGGCCACCGCCCTACAAGGGCAGGAATGGTTAGCCTCGATCGACATAAGGGATGCTTATCTGCATATTCCCATCTTTCCGGCCCACCAGAAATTTCTACGCTTTGCAGTAGAAGGGCGCCATTTTCAGTTCAGAGCCTTACCTTTCGGTCTGGCCACAGCACCACGAGTGTTCACAAAAATTCTGGCCCCACTATTGGCCAATCTAAGAACACAAGGTGTAACGATAATGGCATATTTAGACGACCTGCTACTAATAGACCACTCAGTGGAAAAGCTGGAAGTAGCTATTCACAAGACAATCAAGTATCTGGAATATCACGGTTGGATTATCAACCGGGACAAGTCAGCTCTAAGACCAGTCAGAAGTCTGGAATACTTAGGGCTAAGGCTGGATTCAAATCAGAGAAAGATTTTCTTACCTCCAGAAAAGATTTGACCCACTTAGTGGGTACAAAAAGAAAACCATCCATACGCCTGTGCATGAGGCTGCTGGGAAAAATGGTGGCTTCATTCGAAGCAGTACCCTACGGTCAATTCCATTCAAGGAACTTGCAGAGGGCCATACTGTCAGCCTGGAACAAAAAAGTTCAGGCTTTAGACTTACCAATGTCCCTGTCCCCTTCCGTTCGCAAGAGCCTCCATTGGTGGTTGGTGCCCCAGAATCTGGAAAAAGGGAAACCCTTCAGTCCGGTATCTTGGAAGGTGGTCACTACAGATGCCAGCCTCATAGGCTGGGGGGCAGTACTGGAGCAATGGTCTCTCCAGGGCAAGTGGTCAGAAGCAGAGAAGGCCCTGCCCATCAATCTCTTAGAGATACGAGCAGCCCGGTATGCCCTAGTAGCATGGACATCCAAACTCCAAGGGTCCCCTGTCAGAATTCAATCAGACAATGCCACAGCAGTGGCATATATCAATCACCAGGGTGGCACCAGGAGTCGTGCAGCCCAGAGGGAAGCGAATTGCATCCTGGAATGGGCAGAAAGATATGTCCCAGCCATATCCGCGGTTTTCATCCCAGGAGTGGAAAATTGGAAAGCGGACTTTTTAAGTCGCCAGCAATTATGCCCGGGGGAATGGTCTCTTCACCCCGAGGTTTTCCAGGCAATATGCCAGCGGTGGGGAACACCGGATGTAGATCTGCTAGCATTCAGATTCAACGCAAAGGTGGACAGATTTGTGTCTCGCACAAGGGATCCCCTAGCTTGCGGCTCGGATGCCCTAGTGTTCCCTTGGGATCAGTTCAAGCTGATATATGCATTCCCACCGCCACAATTGTTACCGCGATTAATCCGCAGAATCAGGGTAGAAAAGAAACCAGTGATTCTGGTGGCTCCAGCGTGGCCCCGAAGGGCATGGTACGCGGAGATTGTAAAAATGTCAGTGAGGAGTCCTTGGACCCTCCCACATCGTCCGGAC
Source organism: Rana muscosa (assembly GCA_029206835.1). Classification (NCBI taxonomy): domain Eukaryota; kingdom Metazoa; phylum Chordata; class Amphibia; order Anura; family Ranidae; genus Rana; species Rana muscosa. The sequence continues at coordinate 856,508,760 of CM055117.1, forward strand.
CTGCTGTCGCAAGGACCGATATACCACCCTTCCTTACCAGCCCTAGGTTTGACGGCCTGGCTATTGAAGCCCACATTCTGAAAAAGAGAGGGCTCTCTAATCCTGTGGTATCTACCATGATCAATGCCAGGAAGCCGGTATCCAGGCAGATCTATTATAGGATCTGGAAGGCGTACATTACATGGTGTGAGGCCAAGAAATGGCATCCACGTAAATACGTAATAGGTAGGATTTTGGACTTCCTACAGTGGGCTGTAGATAGGAAGCTGGCCTTGAGTACTATCAAGGGTCAGATTTCGGCCTTGTCAATATTTTTTCAAAGGCCCTTGGCTTCGCATTCACTAGTCAAAGCTTTCATACAAGGAGTGATGCGTATTAGCCCTCCGGTTAGTATTCCCATATGTCCATGGGACTTAAACCTGGTTCTGTCGGTTCTACAGAAACAACCGTTTGAACCATTGCAACACATTTCCTTGGTTCTTCTCACCAGGAAATTGATTTTCTTAGTAGCCATTTGTTCGGCTAAAAGAGTATCGGAATTAGCCGCCTTGTCCTGTAAGGAGCCATATCTGGTTGTCCATAAGGACAGAGTAGTATTACGTCCTCATCCAGCCTTTCTTCCTAAGGTGGTATCGAGGTTTCATTTGAACCAAGATGTGGTTCTTCCTTCTTTTTTCCCCAAACCTAGCTCGGTAGAGGAAAAGTTATTGCATTCTTTGGATGTAGTAAGAGCAGTTAAAGCTTATCTAAAAGCCACTGCTCAGATTCGCAGAACGGATACTTTGTTTATTCTGCCGGAAGGCCCTAGAAAGGGTCAGGCAGCATCAAAATCGACTTTAGCCAAGTGGATTCGACAGGTCATAATACAAGCCTATGGCTTGAGAAAGAGACCGCCTCCATTCAAAGTTAGGGCGCACTCCACAAGAGCAGTTGGAACTTCATGGGCAGTGCATCACCAGGCCTCCCTGGCTCAAGTCTGTAAGGCCGCAACATGGTCTTCAGTACACACGTTTACTAGATTCTACCAGGTAGACGTTAGAAGTCAGGAGGATGTCGCCTTTGGGCGCAGTGTGTTGCAGGCCGCAAAAGATCCTCATGCCTCAGGCGCCCAGCTTATGTATAGTGTATCCCTCCCCTCATTTGGCATTGCTTTGGGACGTCCCATTAGTAATGACTAAGTCGCTCTGTGTCCCGTGATGTACGAAAAAGAAAAAGGGATTTTTATAAAAAAGCTTACCTGTAAAATCCTTTTCTTGGAGTACATCACGGGACACAGAGCTCCCACCCCTCTTTTTGGGACACTTATTGCTTTGCTACAAAACTGAGGTGCTCCCGGATGGGAGGGGCTTATATAGGGGAGGGTACTTCCGGTTTGGAAGTGCCAGCACCTGAAGGTAAACTATATAACCCATTAGTAATGACTAAGTCGCTCTGTGTCCCGTGATGTACTCCAAGAAAAGGATTTTACAGGTAAGCTGTTATAAAAATCCCTTTTTTATGCAAGTAGTGTTTCAATAAAAAATTAAATAAAAAAAATACTATGCTCCAAAAACACACCACACAAGCTCTTGCCCTTAAAGCCCTTGTGTCACATCTATGACTTTAGTGATCACAGCTTGCCTCTGTCCAGCAACCTGTCTTCACTGGGTATATGTGAGGGTTTACATCCCCTTTAAGTGAAAAGCCTCAGATGATACACAGAGATGAAAAAAATCTCCCTACATAAGTTGTACATGTATATCTGCTGTCTTCAGCTTTATAGATCCTTTAGAGCAGTTTCTCAACTCCAGTCCTCAAGGCGCCCCGACAGGTCATGTTTTCAGGAATTCCCTCGGATGAAATGGCTGTGGTAATAACTAAGGTAGTGAAACTGATCAAATCACCTGTGCAAAATAAGGGAAATCCTGAAAACATGACATGTTGGGGCGCCTTGACGACTGGAGTTGCGAAACACTGCTCTAGATTGTGCACATTGTGTTATATTTCCTCTTCCTGTTCAGTATTGGGAGTGGATAATTGGCATACAGGCAAGACAGCCGATTGGAGGAAAGGCACACACCCCCACTCCACATTAGCAAAGGAAGGCATTGTTCAGAGATGTGCTGTGAGAAGGCAAGCTGTCTGCTAATCTATTTATAGCAACCTCCCACGACACAAATTTCAGGCTGCGTCCAACTTCTGTCTCGGAGAACTTGTCAGAAGTTATCAGGCTAACAGAGCTAGGAAATAGAAGAAAGACACAGTACTCCGTGCTTTGGAGAGAGATCAGAAGACGCTCATGAAATTTGACCTGGGCACATATATCTGTAATCAGGTTTACAGCCACTAACTTTCTCCCATAATCTCCATTTCTCCCTCCCATAACCCCCCCATTTCTCTCCCAATCATGGATGAAATTTAGCCAACAATCTGCATTCCACCCAGTCGCCTCTATTAACCATATTACTCTATGCAGAAGTCCATTCACCCCTCAACTCACAGCCAACTTCGGTATGACAACCTTTATTAACCCCTTCCTCAAGAACACATTATCCTGCCAACCACTTTCTGTTCAATAACCCAACGAATGCTCACCTCTACCCACAAAATCCACTCACCACCACATCACAGCTTACATTTAAAGTGCCCACAGCTACACCAGTCTACACTCACTCCTGGTTACTTTTCCCCTGCAATCTCCATTCATCAGACAGAGCTCATCTTGCCCAATAACCTCCATTCCGTCTCCACTTAAAGTTGTAAACCCCCCTGGAAAGTTATTTTAGCTCCCTTCTCACTTTTGCTTGGCAACTTCAACCCCCTGATATTTTGTAAATGCGGTTTTGGTTTCTTACCTATAAAAACTTACCTGGAATGAGTGTGCCTATATATATTATATTATAAGTTTTGAATGGTACTTACTTTTCTTTGCTGTGTCTCATAAATCAAGAAGCTGCCCAATCCCACAAGTGCCCCAGCTGTGATGACACCCTTTTTCCAGTTATTTCCTCTGGGTGTTGCTCCTGTGCTCTTATATCTTCTCTCTTGTGAGCAGATCTGTACCCAAACCACCATCTGCTTCTGCAACCTAGGAAACAATGCAAAGGACAGTAAAATACAATGGTGGGAACTTGCAAAAAGCTGAGCAGATAAAATCTGGAGCAACTGTGACAATCAACTTCTAATTTCAGCTTGTTCAAGTTAGGGTTTGATTAACTAAAAACTTGGAGCACACAATCTGGTAAAGCTGTGCATAGTAGCCAATCAGATTCTAGGTTTTATTGTCAAAGCTTAAACTGAACAAGCTAAAGTTAGAACCCGATTGGTTACTATGCACAGCTGTACCAGATTCTGTGTGCACCAGTTTTAGCAAATCCTCAAAAACCTTAATTTGACCCTCCAGATCAAAGCCCTAGTTGTACAGCAATCATGTCACACACAATAAGAGACGATGGGTGTCACCAGTAAAACTGGCATGAAAGACTTAAAAAAATAAAATAAAAATTTAACACGTGTTTTGTCTCTACCAACTCATATTATCTTTTTCCCTCTTTTTGGAATGTACCTACTTTTTTGGAAGAGATTTGTTTGGCCTTATAGTAGGTTTTAGGTACCTGCCCCTTCAATTTGGGTAGGCAGGCCGTGGTTAGCGCTAGAAGCGATGACGTCATACGATTGCGTGTGTGTACGACATTGGTGGGAATGCGGCTTGGCAGCCATTTACAAAAATTTAAAAGCACATGCTGACCATAGTGCTGCCCAGTGTTTAACCCTGAACCAGCTGGTGGATATCCAGCGACGATAAGGCTTTGTCCTTTACAGCCCACCTCCTCACTGGTCATCCAATATGGACTGATAAGTCCATATTGCATGGAACATATTTTTATGCCAATCTGAGCCAAGGGGTGTTACATGGACTATAAGCAAGAGTCCTGGTTTGACCATATGGACTATATGCACTTAGGTCATGGGTATAGGACTATGCACCTCTTGGAGCACATGCAAAGTCTATATCATCTATGATCCAACATGGACTGACCCGGATAATACGTGTGCATATGCATTATTGTGATTACTCCCGATTTAAGCCAAATACGTGAATTACAAGCAATAGCTTCAACATGATCATATGGTATATATGGACTTTAATCATGGATACATGATTGCACATATTTTGAAATGTTTTTAGGATCCAAGTCTTTCATGCCCATGGCTTTATGGAATGAGCCCTTAGTGATGTGCGAGGGAGTTCTTTACAGCGGAATATAGGTTTGGTTATCTAAGGCAGTGGTTCTCAAGTACCCCCAACAGGTCATGCTTGCAGGTTTTCCGTTATCTTGCACAAGTGCTTTAAAAGCAGAGTCAAATGGCCTGGAATTTTGGACAGCCATTTTATCTATTTTAAGAGAAATTCCCAAAAAACATGGCCTGTTGGAGGTACTTGAGGACAGGGTTAAGAACCAATGATCTAAGGGAACACACAGGCTCTGTAAAACATCCTCCTCTGGACCACAGTGCCCTGTTGAAAGTGATTTAAGGGTGCACCCAATGTATCATTTGAGGCTCTGCAGTGCCCACGATGAACATACTCTGGAACTTTGGTCAATACCTGAAGACTCTTAAATTGCTTTATACACCTTGGAATAATTAACTTGCGTGCTCAGGTTCTGGAAGTGCATGACCCTTTCCTATTTGGAATAAATATTTACCCACTGGCTCAGTTTCTAGAATAAAGTGCATAACTATCTTCCAATTTGGAGGATCCCCCAAAATATATTTGAATCACTCTATTTCCAAATACGATTGTTATGTGCGCATTTGGCACGGGTGGTATTGTAAGGTCATTTTAAATTTGCTACATGAAATAAAGTATAGTGTATTTTTTGGATTTAGTCCAGTGACTTATATTTTTATAATTTCTTTTTTTTTTTTTTTGTTTAGGAAAGCTTCACTACAGATTGATTGCCATACTCAGGTGCTCCAGTCTGAGGAAATTCCCAATGAATAAAATGGTGCAATCAATTTCTCTGTACTCTCCCCACATTACTGTCCAACTAACTACTCTCATCATTAAGCTGGGAGTTAATATAACTCCATGATAACCACATTGGTCATCTTTTGTAGCTTGCTAAATGGCTGCATCATACAGACTTAAAGATACAGATATATGGCCAAATCTGAAAAGATCCAGCTTTGGCAATGGGAGTAAATAATCCAAAGTTGCATGTCCAGCCAGTTTAACATTTCTTATGGAGCATCCTTTTTGCCTGTATTTTAATTCTCTAGGTCAGCGGTCCCCAACCACCGGGCCCATGACCAGCTGTTTCCCCTCTGCGGCCGGCATGAAAGAGCCTGGCGGGCAGCACGAGAGCCGGGTGGATAAGAGAAGTGAGCGGACGGGCAAGCAGAGAGGACATCTCTCTGCCCACCCCGAATCACCGCTCTCACAGCCGGTGTTCTGTCAGCCTCTTCAATGTCAGAGGTGTCAGGGAGCAGAGAAATTACATCTCTCACCACCCGTCCCGCATCACCGCTCTCCTGCCTCTGTGCTAAATGGACCAGTGCTGCCCCCAATGCAGCGACAATCCACATCTGGTGGCAGGCAGCGTGGCAAGTGACAAGCTGCATCTGGTGGCAGGCGACAGTGGAAAGTGACAAGCTGCATCTGGGCTCCCACTGATTCTACATTAGGGAGAGTTGAACTATTCCATTTAGTACTACAATGTAATAATAGAAATAATGCGCTTCAATCACCCCGACACCATATCAAGCATGTTTAGACCACCACCAACCCAAACCCCCCCCCCCCTTTCCCCCTCACCGGCCTTGGCACAATTTTCTTCCACATAGCCAGTCCCCAGTGCCAAAATGGTTGGGGACCGCTGCTCTAGGTCAGGGGCTTGTGAATAGATCACATGTACTTATTAATAAGTACACAAGTTTATGTAGCCCTAGCAACCAGATTCTACTTTGTTTGTATTGCAGTTTGGGAAAATCTGGTTAGCCATGGTGAATAAGAATTTATAACCATTTTATATGCCAGTGTAGTAAAATAGCTCAACAAAAACGCAGTTCAATAAAAATGCTGACCATTTATATTTGTGCACAAGGATTTTTCCCCCCACACAACCACAAAAAGTCAAAATTTAGACAATGGAATGGGTGCCTTGATGTCCTTTTGCTAAAAACAACAAACAAAGACAGCATTTTCCCTGAGGAGGAGTTTACTGTTGGGAGTTCAAATCAGCATTAATTACCTGATAAGATAAAGGCCATAAAACAAATTGCCCTGGCAGATTGTGGAAACAGAAGGAGATAAGGAGTTGCCTCAAAGTAGAGAAGAGAAAGTATTATCCAACCTCAAACAAGGACTGTAGGGTTCATTGATGCCATAGCATGAGCACACAGGCTTTATTCTGACTTGGAGATATTTATGAAAGCCAACAAAAAAAAATGTATAGCACAGTAATGGCTTTTTTTTTTTTGTGTAAACAGGGAATACATTGATTTTTCTGCTTCCTTTCTTGTTGCTGAATGTTTCTACTGTGGAACGGTCAGAGTTAAATCGAACAGTTACTTGCGTAGTAATGCAGCAGCCATCTTTAAAAGCGGAGGTCCGTCCACCGCTGCAAAAAAATAAAAGCCAACAGCTGCTGGCTTTAATAATAGGACACTTACCTGTCCTGGAGTCCAGCGATGTCGGCATCGCAGCTGATGTTTCCATCAGCTGTCGGGGTGCTGCCACCTCCATTGAGAGTAAGGGAATCCGGCAGTGTAGCCTTACGGCTTCACGCAGGGAACCCTACTGCGCATGCAAGAGGCGCTGCTCCTCTTTTCTACTGGTACGGCGACAGGGGGAGAAGGAGGGAGCCCCGCGGTGACATCAATACCCACGGCTGAGGCTCCCGGAAGTGGGAACAGAATACCTGTGAAAGACAGGTATCCTGTCCCCCCCCCTCCCCCCCAAAAGGTGCCAAATGTGGCACCCGGGGGGGGGGGCACGAGTACAATGAGCGGAAGTTCCACTTTTTGGTTTAAGAGTAACGCGGTTAACGAGCGTTTTGATTTGCGAGCAACTTTTTTTTTAAAAAATTTCTGACTCGGATTGCGAGTGTTGTCTCGCAAGACTAGCAGAATTCAACCTAATAGGGCCTGCAGTACCACATTTGGCCTGAGGTGCTGGGTGCCGAAGCCGAGCCGAACAGTGACAATCGCAGCCGATCGGCAATGCTCGGAAATACTCCGTTTCCGAGCCTTTCCGACATTTGCCGAGGTCACCTGACGTGTCCTCGGGCATTTCCAAGGCTCTCCGGCGCCCCCCCACCTCTGGCCGCATGCGGTTTTGCATCCCATTGAAGTCAATGCGGAACAAATTATTTTAATTTCCATTGACTTCAATGGGGAAACTCGCTTTGATATGCAAGTTCTTTGGATTACGAGCATTCTCCTGGAACGGATTATGCTCGTAATCCGAGGTTCAACTAACTACTTTTGTTGAGAAAAAATAAATAAAATCTGATCTATATACATTGCAAGTATTGTAAAACAAACTTTGATACAGATTTCTACTTTGTTATTTTTTAAAAATAGCAGTTTGTTTGAGCAAGCGTGCCAACACTCCCCAGGATCTCCGGGTACCATCTCTGATTTACTCCTCCGTTAACTGAAGCGGAGCTCCAACCTCTCGGTCTTATGTCCACAACTGGGAGCGAGACTTATCTCACATCGATCCAGTGGACTGGAGCAAAGCCTGGTCTAATATTGCAAGATGCTCCTTTAACACGGCTACCCTAGAGGCAGCCTATAAAAAAGGTACTCCGCCGTTGGTACTGGGTTCCATCCCGTATTGCCAAATCAAACCCATCCTGCAGTGATAGATGCTTCAGGGGCTGTGGTCAGCGAGGAGACAAACTTCATATCTGGTGGTCCTGCCCTCGCCTAGTGGGATTCTGGTCGAGGGTATTCGGTCTTCTGTCCACTCTCTTCCATACATCCCCCCGCAAGGATGCCAAATTGGCCTTACTCCACTGCCCGATCCCAGGCCTCTTTTCTTATCAAACTGGCCACCTACTTGTTTATCGATGCGAAGCGTACAATAGCTAGGGCCTGGAGAAAACCAGCTGTCTCATTTGCGGATGTGAGGAGCACCTTGACAACTCATGATTAATGAGATGATGCCTAGTATTCTCCATGATTCCCACGCCAAGTTCCTTAAGGTGTGGGGCCCATGGTGGTCCTACGCTCTTCCCACTCTGCACCCCGACCAGCCTAGGCCTTGCTAATTGACCTCTTCTACCCTCCTGACCTGGGGGAACCTTGAACCCTTTTCCTACCCAACTTTCCTGCTCTGTACCTCCTTTCTTTTTCTCTCGCTTGCTTTCGTTCTCTCTCTCTCTTCTCCTTTTCCTTCGCAAGACCCCAACTCTAGTCTTGCTTCAAAACTTTGTGGTCTACCCCACGACTTATCCCCTGAGCAATTAAGTTCTTGTACCCTATGTTAACCCCCGGCCTTGGCCGGAGGGCTGTTGATGTTTGGCAATTTCTACGATCAAATATGCTTTTACTGTTTATTACTAAGCTGTGCCATGATATAACTATGTTTATTTCCCCTGTGTGGGATCATTACTGTTCTTGCCTTTCAAATATTTCAATAAAAAAAAAAAAAAAAAAAAGATTCTACCAAAAAAATAGCAGTTTGTATGGGAGTGCTTTTAGAATTATCAATCAGCTGCTGCACCTGCAGCAGGGTCTGCATCCCTTTAGACATGACTTATTTGGGAGCATCGCATCAAACATTTTTGTTGCAGGCAATGCCAAAAATCTGATGATTTGTATCCTAGTGCAGACTTCTGGGAAAAGCAGTGAGCCAAAATCACACAAGCAGGAAAAAAAAAAAAAAAAAAAAATAGGATTTTTTGTACTCACCGTAAAATCCTTTTCTCTGACATCCATGGACTGACACGGTGTCTCTTTACACTTTACACGTGGGTTATGTCCCTGCTTGCAGGAGAAGACCTAGGCAGAATGTGAAATGTTATACATACATTCTAAAAGCCAGAGCTGAACAGCCTCACCCAGGGGGCGGTCCCTCCGGACATAACCCTCCCACTACAGTCAGCAGACTTCAGTTCGTAACAAAGCAGTACAAACTTAAAAGGAAGGGTGGGTGCCGTGTCAGTCCATGGATGTCAGAGAAAAGGATTTTACGGTGAGTACAAAAAAATCCTATTTTCTCTTACCATCCATGGACTGACACGGTGTCTCTTTACACTTTACACGTGGGATGTCCCAAAGCAGTGTCAAGAGGGATGGGAGCAGTATAAATGGAAAAACCAAAACTTCACTCCAATAAGGCAGAGCTCCTCAACGGAGGAGTCGCAACTTTAAACAGCGACTTGCAGCACCCTGCGGCCGAAGGAAGCATCCGAAGATGCAGCCACATTAACCTTATAAAAAACTTAAGGCATGAACAGACGACCAGGTCGCCGCCTTGCACACTTGTGCAACCGACGCTTGATGTCGGGAAACCCAGGAAGCACCAATTGCCCTGGTGGAATGCGCCGTAACCGGAAAGGGAGGCGCCCGCCCTTTGAGAGCATAGGCTTGAATGACGGTTTGTCCGATTCCCCTAAAAATGATGGCAGACGAAACCGCTTGGCCCTGTTATGGACCAGAGACAGTCACAAACAAACAGTGAGTCGGACTTCCGAATAGAAGCAGTAGCAGACAGGTACACCCGTTAGGCTCGTACCACCTCCAATATGTGCAGCGCAAACTCTCTGGGATGCGATGGGTGAGGACACAAGGACGGGAGGGCAATGTCCTCATGTAGGTGAAAGGTCGACACCACCTTTGGCAAAGAAGGAAGGTCGTGGAGGCAACACCGCCTTATCCTTATGGATGACTAAATATGGCGACTTGCAGGACAAAGCCGCCAACTCAGACACTCGTCAAACAGAAGTGATTGCCACTAAAAAGGCCACCTTCTGAGACCAGACAAGAGGGGAATATCCCGGATATTCCCAAAAGGAGGTTCCTGGAGGACCGAGAGCACCAAATTCAGATCCCACTGTGGGAGAGGAGGCTTGACAGGAGGGAGCACATGGCGAACCCCCAACACAAGGTGCTAACCAAGAAAATGACCCGCTAGAGGTCGCTGAAAGAAGACGGCCAAGGCCGAAATCTGATCCTTGATGGTACTCAAAGCAAGCTTTTGGGTCACTCCACACTGCAGAGGACGCAGGATTCTGGGGACGGAATACGTCCGAGGACGCCAGTCCAGCGCTTCGCATATGGCGATATAAGCTTTCCAGGCACGGTGATAGAACTGCCTGGAGGAAGACTTCCGTGTCCTTAACATGGTCAAAATGACCGAGTCCGAGAGACCTCGGTCCCTCAACACCTGGCTTTTAACAGCCCTGCCGTTAAAGCCAGAGACTGTAAGCCGGGTGAAACATAGGACCTTGAGACTGAAGGTCCTGCCTCATCGGCAACCGCCAGGGAACGTCCGCGACGAGACGTACCAGTGACGCTGAGGCCAATCCGGAACAATTAGGATCACCGGAGTTTATATCAGGCGATAAAGACCCTATGGGGCCACCAATGCATCCGAGGCATCGCCCAAGGATCCCTGGATCTGGCCACAACCTCGACCCTTGCGATCGAGTCGAGAGGCCATCAGGTCCACATCCGGCGTGCCCCACCGTCGGCAAAGGAGTTGAAATATGCAAGGACCACTCTTCTTGGTCCGGCGTCTGGCGATTGGCGACTCAGATAGTCCGCCCCCAGAATGTAAATGGCCTACAGAGCCGGCCTGTTTCTTCCGGCCCACTTCAGGATACGGACTACCTCGGAAGCCGCAGCTGAGCTCCGAGTCCCCCCTTGATGGTTTACATACGCCACCGCCGTGGCGTTGTCTGACTGGATCCTGATGGAGCAACCCCGTACTCTCTCCGACCTGAGGAGAGACACAGTCTGATGGCCCGTATTTCCAGAACAGTGATTGGTAAACAGGCTCGTCCGGAGTCCAAGACCTTGAGCCGACAGGACTCCCCAGACTCCACCCCAGCCAGTCAGGCTGGTGTCCGTCGTGAGTACCTCCCATTGGATGGGAGGGGAACGACTTTCCGGACCGAAGAGCCGAGGATCTCAACCACCATGTCAGGGACGCCCTGACCAGGTGAATCACCTGGATCTGAAGATCCAAGGACAATGGGGATTTGTCCCAGGTGGACAAGATCTCCTTCTGCAATGCCCTGGTGTGTGATTGGGCATACGGAACGGCCGCGAAGCAGGCCACCACGAGTCCCGGGACTCTCATGCAAAAAACGGATTGACAACCATTTTCGGGATGTCAGCACCCGCACCGCAGACTGAAGTGTCAGCAACTTCTCCAGAGGTAGGATACCTTTTCCTCCAAGGAGTCCAGAATCAGAACTAGATACTCCAGACACTGAGTCGGGACCAGGACTGACTCCTGAATGTTCAGGAACCACCCAAAGTCCCTGAGGGTCTAATTGACGATAGTCACCTTTCTTCCAAGTCTGAGCCACTTTCTGCTCTTAGCAGAAGATCGCCCAGATAGCCCACGACAACAATACCTTGCTGTAACAGAAGGCTAGAACCGGAACAAGCACCTTGGTGAACACCCTTGGTGCCGAGGCTAGGCCGAAAGGAAGAGCCACAAATCGATAGTGAACTTCCCTGATCGCAAAGCGCAGAAACTTCTGGTGACTTGCGCAGATCGGATGCAAGTAGGCGTCCTTGAAGTCCAAGGATGCCAGAAGAAAATCCCTCAGGTGGAGTGTAGCGATCACCGTGCGAATGGATTCCATGCGGAATTTCTGCACCTTCTCGAAGGCATTCAGGGCCTTGAGGTCCAGGATAGGTTGAACCACGTCCTATTTTTGGGACGACAAACAGATTTGAATAGAATCCCTGAAAAACTCTCCTGTGACGGAACCGGCACAATCACTCCGGACCTGACCATATCCTGTAAAGCCCCCAAGAGGGCTGCCCGACAGGTAGGAAGGAGGAAGATTCGAGGGAAAGAATCTGTCTGGGGGCCAGGATCGAAATACTATCCTGTATCCTGAGGTGACCACCTTGCACACCCACCGGTCGGAGATCCGGGAGGTCCACCGATCCGTGAACCTGCGAAGTCGTCCCCCCACCCCAGAGACGGGCGGGGGCAAGACTTCACGCGGAGGCGGGCTTGGGAGCCGGCTTGTTTGGCTTACGCACCCAGAGGCGCTTGTGCCCACCAGCCGCACTGTTGTCAGTCTGGGATGGCTTACCCGTGGACTCTGATAGACGAAAAAAAAACTTTTTTGCTGGAAAGGAAGGACCCGGTTTACGGCGGGCCTCCTTACCCTTGATAGTTTGAGGAAGGAGAGTGCTTTTACCTCCCGTGACATCCTTGATGATGTCATCCAGAGCAGCACCAAAAAGTCTACCACCCTTAAATGGTAGATCCGTCAGGAGCTTCTTAGAGGCTAGGTCAGCAGACCAGCATTTCAACCAGATAAGACGACGCAATACCACCGCCGAGACAGAGGCCCTGGATATTAAAGGGGCCGCGTCCAACGTGGCGTCGCACACATATATCAGACCTTGCACCATTTGGTGGGCCAGAGCAATAGTGTCTGGAGGAAGGTTATGCTCCTGCACCGTTTGGTGCAAATTTTTTTGCCCATTCCGTGAGTGTCTGAGACAAGGGTCGCCGCTACTACGGGCCGTAGGGCGGATCCCAACAAGGCGAACATGGCTCTACTCACCACTTCTGACCTCCTGTCAGTGGGGTCCTTAAACGCAGGAGTCCCCTCCATCGGGAGAGTGGTGGCCTTGTTTAAACGGGCGACTGGAGGGTCGACCACTGGGGGAGAAGCCCACTTTTTAAGCAGGGCGTCTTCAAAGGGGTATCTGATAGACAAACGCTGCGGGACCATGAAAGTCTTCTGCGGCTTTTCCCAGACCTGGTCAATGAGCTGGTCAAAGAAAGGTACATATGGAAAAACCTTTTTAGAAGGCTTGGCCTTAAAAGAACCAAAGGAGACTGCCTCTGCCTGAGGTTCTGCAGCCGCAGCATTCAGCTTGAGAGTGTCCCTCACAGCATCAATGAGATCACTAACAAGCGCCCTGTCATTTACTGACTCAGAACTGGAGTCTTCCTCACAAGGAATGTCCTGTTCAAAACCATCCAAATATTCAGAGCTAGGGTCCTGAGCAGCACTAGCTAGGCCCATATCTGAATCAGAGCACTCCCCTTGTGGAGATAAAGTGGGGAGAAGGTGCTTTTTTGCTCCCTTGTGCTCGCACACCGCTTCCATCCTGGTCAGAAATGATTCCAGGACTGCCGACAACTGGTCCATAGGGACCGCAGGTGCTGGAGCACAGCCTGCTGCCTCTGGCATGTGAGGGGAAGCTGGTGACACGGACTCCATAATGTCCCTCTCTGAGACTCCTCAGAAAAAAAGTCCACCCACAGGCTGCGCTGACTGAGAAGGGGAAAGCCCAGGGGACCCACCAACCTGACCAGGACCGCTCGGTTCCGCTGCCCTGTCTCTCTGCGCCGCGCTGCTCAGCGTGAGTGAGCTGAGAGGAGAGAGTGTGAGGAGATTCGCGCCGTTCCCAGCGGCGATAGAGGCCAAACCAGTGTTTAAAAAAAGTGCAGCTTCAAGAAAATGGCCGCCGCAATGTGCTCCGGCGGCGGACCACGGCAAGATGGCCGCCAATGTAAAAATCAGCGCACACACACCAAACATGGCGCCGAACGGCGCCCAGGCCCCTCACATTCACAAAAAAACAGCCCCAGCGAATGCAGAGCAGCATGAGCCCCCCCCCAGGACAGTATGGCCCCCAGGCACCCCACACAGCACAGCAATGGTGAACAGAGTGTGACATTAAAAACACAGGGGGAGACAGGGAAAATCCCCCACACAAGAAATACACAGCATGTACTCACCTGCAGCCAGGAGAGACTACTTACCCGTCCCCTGAGGGACCCACTGGTGTGTTTGACAGAACTATCACAGTGCGGTACTGAGTAGCTGTCGGCCCGGTCCACCGCGAAAGATACAGCCGGACTGTTCAATCTTGAGAGGACTGCGGAGCTTAAAACCCACCGGCCACCCCTGGAGTCGTGGGGCATGTCGTGAACTGAGTCTCACGCACACAAGGCGAGGATTAGCACGCTCGATGGTCGGACAGGGAAGACTACGAGGATATCTTGTACCCAACCTGTTGCCCAGCCGACAGTTGATAGAAGATCTCAAAAATAAAATAAGAAAAAATTCCAAAAGGAATAAAAGTAAGTCAGGAGACTGGCTCCTGAGAGAGCCATGTCTTCTCCTTCTGCTAGGCAGAAAAAAACGGAAGTCTGCTGACTGTAGTGGGAGGGTTATGTCCGGAGGGACCGCCCCCTGGGTGGGGCTGTTCAGCTCTGGCTTTTAGAATGTATGTATGTATGTATGTATGTATGTATGTATAACATTTCACATTCTGCCTAGGTCTTCTCCTGCAAGCAGGGACATAACCCACGTGTAAAGTGTAAAGAGACACCGTGTCAGTCCATGGATGGTAAGAGAAAAAAAAATTCCCTATCAAATACTTACCGTAATTTTACTTTCCCGATGGACTCCATGGCAACATACTGTGGGTTTAGCCCCACCTCTACTACTAGCCTGTAGGACTCCACTCCCATAAATCCAGCGGCCGTGTTCCATAACTAGCCTACTCCAGCTTTTGGGGAGGGAACTCCTGCTGCCATGGAGTCCATCAGGAAAGGAAAAATGCTTAACAAATGATTACCGTCAACCGACAGTACTTGTAAACAAAAATTAAAAACAGAAGACAGAGCAGCTGGTTCAAGACAGTAATGAGACAAATATGTGGATTGATTCACTTTGGGAGCGACGTGAGGCTGCCCGTGAAGTGGAGACGCTTCTTGTTGAATGTGCTGTCACTGTCTCCGGAGGTGCCAAGCCCTCATCTTTATAGGCCCATTGAATAGCTTGAGCGATCCATGCAGCAATAGATCTGACGGAGGCCCGCTGCCCCTTGTTCTTCCCGTGGAGCAGGACAAAAGATACTCGGACTGTCAAAAGGGAGCCATGGCCTCCAGGTATTGTCTCAAGGTGACTCCTACAAATCGAGGGGATGCAACTCCAGACTTCCGGCTGATCTACAAAAAAGGTGGGAAGCAAGACTTCCCGATTCTCATGGAAAATTTAGGTGACTTTGGTGTTTGCCCCCAGCATCGGGATTAGAACAACTCTGTCCAGGAAGAAGGTTAGAAGGGGCTCTTTTGAACCTAGGGCTTGATTTCGGATATCCTCTTTGCTAAAGTAATGGCTACCAAAAAGGTAGTTGAGGACAAGGTTCTTTGATCGAGAGTGGTTTGTCGAGTTGTGAGAAGTATTTGAGGAACAGAGGGAGATCCCACTTGCTGAACCTTGGTTTCCTTTGTGGCCTGAGCCAACTGCCCCCTTGAAGAATTGATGGACAAGGGTGTGCCTGGCCCATGACACCCAAGTAAAAGCCGGCATCGCTGACACCTGTATCAGGAGGGAACTGACAGACTGCAGGAAGCTTAGGATGTCCTGGCCTGTCGGGGCAGCACATGGGGTGGCTCTGGAAGACAAAGTGCCTCCAGTCTTCCCCTTTCAAGAACCAGGCCTTTAGGCGCAGATGAGCCAGGCAGGGATGTACTGTCGTTCCCTGAGACAGCAGGTCTGGTCTGAGCGGCAGGGGAACCGGTTTCTGAAAACTGGGAAGTGTTAGGAGGGGAAACCAAGGCCTGTTGGGCCAGTAAGGAATTATGGCCATCACCTCCACTTCTTCCATCCAGAGTCTCCACAGGAAGAGGAGGATAACAGGGATCGGAGGAAAGGCGTAGGCTCTGCAGAACCACCATCGCTCCGTCAGGGCATCCATCCCATAGGCCTGAGGGTTCCTGAACCTTGAATAGTACCTCCCCAGTTTTTTGTTGCATGGGGAGGCGAAGAGGTCGATTTCGGATGGATCCTAATCTTGGGGGATGTCCCCAGTACACTTCGTGGGGAGACCACTCGTTGTCTAGACGGACATTCTAGATCCCGGGTACATATGTTGCCGATATGTTGACTAGGTTCTTCTGTGCCCAGGGCATAATTGGTTCTACCTCTTGTAGCACGGACAAGCTTCCAGTACCCCCTTGTCTCCTTATGTAGGCCACTTCCGTTGTGTTGTCTAATGAGTAATATGGAGGCCCCTGTTGTCAAATGGTGAAAAGCCTGGAACGCTGCCTGTAGCTCTAGAATGTTCGACACTGTTCCGAGAGGGAAAATCCCAGGTGCCTTGTGCCACTTCCGTTAGAAAATGAGCGCCCCTAGCCCCCCCTTGCTGGCATCTGACATTATTGTGACCCATGTAATGGGAAGAATGGAGTGACAGTTGCATAGGTTTTTCCACTGGAGCCACCAGGGGAGAGAACTCATGATGGCCGGAGTAATTTGACTTTGCTGCCCGACGACCACTGTTGGAGAAAGCCTTTCTGAAAGGACTGCATCCTCCACTGTGCCCACTTCACCATCTGTATTGTGACCACCATGGTGCCGATGATCCTCAAACACTGGAGGGCATTAGAAGAGAGAGACAGACGAACCCTGTCTCAAACTATCACAACCTTCTCCTCGGGTAAAGAGATGGTGCCCCTCACTGTGTCTAAGCGAGCTCTGGAGGAACACGAGGGACTGAGGGTTCCAACGACTCTTCTCTAGGTTCAGGAGCCATATGAATTCCTATGGAGAGTGGCGATGACCTGACCCCTGTGTTCTAGGTGTCGATTTCTGTCTGGAGCCAGCAGGAGGTCGTCTAAGTAATGGAGACTGATCCCCCTGGTTCTCAGAGCCACAACAGCCAATAAGACTTTTGAGAAGACACGTGTAGATGTTGACAGCCCGAAGGGGAGACAGGTGAATTGCAAGTCAAGCTGACCTATGGCAAACCGCAGAAACTGTTGGAAATCCGCTGCCACAGCAATGTGGAAATAAGCGTCCTTTAGATCTATAAAACTAGCCAGTCTCCTGGTTGGACCGATAGCTGGATTGTGAACAGCATCTCCATTTTGAAACTTTTTCTGATGAAGCGGTTCAGATGGGTCAGATCTATGATGGGCCTCCATGCACCATTCTTCTTTCGAACCATAAAGAGAGGGGAGTAAATACCCATGCCTCACTGGTTGTCTGGGATGGGAATAGCAGCGCCTTGTTCCAACAAAGAGTCTACGTAGGCTAATAGGATCTGCCTTTTTTCTTCTGGAGGCCGGAAGAGATGTGGGATCTGAGCCTGGGAGCGCTGCTGAAGGTACAGGCATAGCCTGAACAGACCGTTTTGACTGTCCAGAAGTCTTGGATTGAGGCCGCCCAGACATGCCGATAGCGGAGAATGCGAGCCCCCACGTGGGCTGTCTGAGCAGGCTCAATCTCAAAGAGACTTGGTCGGTTCCCTCTGTCGAATCGCTCTTGGCGGATTTCTTGAAGGAAAACTGCCTTGACCGCCAAGATCTGGAGAATTCACGGCCAGGCTTATAAGTAGAAAGGCAGATGCCAATTTCAGCTCCTGGAGGAGCGAACTCCTGGGCAATTCCTAAGCGTCTCATCCATGCTATCTGTCCAAACTTCTATAGCTTTTGACATTGTGGCCAGGGATAAGGCTGGCTTGCAGGCCATACCTGCTGTTAGGTAGACCCGTTTAAGGTCAGAATCGATCCACCTATCCAAGGCATCCCTGAAAGAGACTGTGTCTTCCAGGGGAAGGGTCACATGTTTGATCAGTCTCATCATGGCTGCATCCACCAGAGAAGGGGATTCCAAATGCTTGACCTCGGTTTGGAAGGGGCAGCCACTGGATCTTCCCAATTTAAAGCTTCCCTGATGGCTTTAACCAAGGGGGGCAGCAGGGCGAAAGCAAATCCCACGCAGGGATCTTCCCCTTCCGAGTCACTATCCGAGGAAGCGGCAGATGGGTGGATTGGTTGAGAGGACTCCCATGGGTCCTGAACCAGTGTCTCCCTCACTGGTGAGCAAAGAGGCTCTGTAGGTAGTTTGTGGGTCTGGCTGGTCGCCATCTTTTTTAAAGACTCTTTAACGACACTTTAGCTACTGGGCCATACCACCTCTCGCCTGCTGCTTTGGCATAACCGAGCAATCTTTAGGTAGGAAGACCATCAACTAGGTCCTTCGGAGGAGGACAATTTTTTTTTAAATAAAACTTAGAGCCAAGATTTATGGGAGTGGAGTCCTATAGGGTAGTAGAGGTGGGGCTAAGCCCACATGTATGCTGTCATTGAGTCTGTCAGGAAATTACATTTTCTGGTGGAGCTCTGTACACCATCTGTGTGTACAGAATTTCTCCAGTTAGCCCAATTTAAATTTTCAAACGGCATAGCTGCAATTTTCTGTAAAATGCAAGGTAATTTTTAATAACATTTAATTTAAAATATGACTGGAGTCATAATTTTACACACCATTTGCTCATTTCGTTTCCTCACGAAAGTGGAGTGGTGGTGTCTGGAAGAAACTGAATGGGCAGTGATGTGGGGGGGGAAAAAAAAAAAAAAAACACACCACACCAGAAAGAAGGAGGAGGTGAGGAGCTGGACAGGTGGTTTGACGGAAGACGCATGCATGATGAGTGAGCGCAAGAGAGGGAGTGGGGAATCAAGCTGCAGACCTGTAAGGAACACAGCTGTTGGTGGCCATTGTCAAGCATGGCTGGAATCCTATTGCATCAGTTGGCAGAGGCGTACAGATACAATTTTGTTTATATTCAGATTAAATATGCACCTTTGATAGGTTTTTATAAAAAAAAAGAAGAAAGAAAAAGAGACTTAAAAGCATAGGACTGCTAGTGTTCATAATACTCCTGCCTAATGCAAATGGACTGCAAAATAAACGAAAGACTACTTAATATGTAGTCTACTTGTAGTAATCTGTTACTACTTAAAATTTTCATCAAAGTCAGAGCCCAATGAATGGCTATTAACAGCTAAAATGCATGAGACAAGGTATTAAAATTAAGCTGGAACTGTGTTTATTTTCTGTGTTCATCTTGCCACAATGGAACATTCAGAGTGAAAGACAACTTCTCCTGCATTCAGCATCGATACAAAAACTTTGCTCCTGGATTTCTGGTCATGTGACCTCCTACATTATGCAGGATTCCTCAAGCAGAGCAGAAAAGCTGTGTTAGCGGTTAGGCTTTATAGCTGTATTGTTTCCATGGTGGAAAAATCACTTGAGATAGACATTATAAACTACTGTGGAATTTATTACACATACGCCCAAAGTGGGATTCTGCCATGTTTCATCTGGAGTAGGAACTGAGCTTAGGGAAGGGGAAGATGGAAAAAAGATGGGACTGGATTCACATAAGAGAAATGAAGTGAGACGTTTTCTGGAGTAGCAATATTCAATATAGTGCATTTATAGGCATTTGCATGTAGAACCTCTTTACTAAACCTGTGTGTGAAATTAGACTTTCACTGTTGTGCTATAGCTTTAATAACAAAAAGAACATACTGAGTTTGTGTCCCCCCAAAATAAATTGAAAAAAGATGGCGCATTATCTCGTGTTCACAAAAAAAAAAAAACAAGTGTAATTTTTACTGAAAAATTATGGAATAATCTGTGGCAGAATTAACTTGATAAAAATAATGGTAGTTCCAATTTTTTTGCAACAGGGCCTCAGCTTTTAGAATTTCTACTATTGAAGGTCTTGAGTAGTCTTTAGGGAAAAAAAAAAAGGGGGGGGTCAGAGATACACCTTGCCCATGCAGGCAGCAGCAGCCAGCTACCCAGCCCTTCTGGCTGTACAGAAGTCGGTGACCAACATAACTGGGAAGTGATGTCACTGCTCTACTGGTCAGCGACACCAGTCATTCCAGTGCTGGATGCAGATGAGCAAGAAGCAGTGGAATGACTGGCTGGTAGGTAAAAGAGGTCAGGGAGAGCCCTTTGCAGGAACACCATAATTTTGTCCTGCATGGGCAAACATGTTAGTGTCTCTTTAAGGCCCCTTTCACATTAGTGCGACTTCAAAGTTGCGCAATCTTGCGGCCGCGATTTTAGGGAATGCCTGTGTAAGTGGCATCAAAATCGGACCAAAGTAGTACAGGGACAACTTTGAAGTCGGAACGACTTAAAGTCGTCCTAACTTGAATGGTTGTCATTGGAAATCATGGGAAACTACTTTTCATGCTACTTTGCCACCACAAATCGTGGGACAAGTCATATAAAAGTGTGAAAAGGGGCCTAAAGTGACTTAATTTTTAAATGCAAAAATCTGACCTAATAGACACCATAAGATGTCGATTAAAATCCTTCTAAGTAAGAAAAGCATATTCTGTGCTACTCTACAACCTAGTTTCACTATAGTGAACAGAACCTGACATCTGTAGCACCTGATGAGGCTCAAAAATTATTGATTACAGATATTTAAAAAAAAAACAGCAGATATACATTATAGTATTTTAAATAAGGACCTGAAAGAAAAGAAAAAAAAAAAAACCCTATATTAAATAAACCCAATTATCAGGCCTTACCTTTGTGAACTAGTAAGGCTGCGCAGCACCAACGATGACATCCCATAAAGTATCTTCATATCTGCAGAGACAAAAATAAATAGTAGCTCAAAAAGGTTATTTTAGTAAAAACAGAATGCTGAAAAAATATTTTTAATAAGCTATACAAGATTGTACTGTGCTGCCTACCCAATTTGCTTGTTGACAGAACGGAGACAAAAGTAGAAATATTGATGGCTTCATCAGTTTGGAGGGTGTCCTATTGTTCATTTAGTAGGTACAATACAGTGAAGGTAAAAAGTCCCTAACCTGGCTTTGCAGTCTAGCTTGAACAGAATTACAGGTCTTCCATCAGGTAAGGTAGTTTGTTTGGGGTTCAGTTTTAAAGCAAACCTTTTCTGGGAGCACATGCAGGCCGCCATCGCTGCATATGCTAGTTGCCCATCTGCTCCTCGTTCTTAAATAGTTTAAATTCAAGTATTCAGTATTAGAATCAAGTACTCAGAGAAGCGCTTGCGACTTTTCTGCTCTTCATAATTGTCCCAGGTAAGGTCAGTGACCCTTTTCCTTTGTAAATATTTTATACAATCACAGAGATGCACCCCCTCACAGATAGGATAAGAGCACCCCTCAGGCATGGTATGTAAACGAATTGAGCATTTAAAAAAAATATATATATATATATATATATATATATATATATATATATATATTTTTTTTTTAGGGCTGTGGAAATTAACTATTAATTCCTCGATTAATCGATTAATTGCTTTGATCGATCAAAATTTGATCAAAATTCTTTGGGCTTGCCGTGTCCATCTGAATGGCTCCTTTGCTGTGCCTTCATATCTGCATGCCGGCAGGACGTTACTATCTGCCACACGCAAGGGCTGTTACATTTCCCTCTATCAACCTGGGATTCTACAGCCATCCACTGGGAGTTGTGATAGTTCCCTTCACAGGACATCTACATGCCGACGGACTGATGTTAGCCCCTTCTCATCTGGATTCAGCAGTGGTATCGTTGTACACATTTTTATACCAATATAATACTTAGATACATGTTTTTATGACTGCTTTTGCTACCATAGATTTTATCTCCAGTGCAATATTTATTTTGTTACCTACTTGAAGACTATAAAAGTTTTAATGCTATTCCCATCAAGCGCTGCCTTTGTGCGTTTTTTGTATCCTGCTATGGATTTTTCCAGTGGTTGGGAGCTGCACTGGGAATCAGCCTGCAAGGAGATCAGCTAAAAGTAGTTGGATATCTATGTGCGTTATAATTAATCAAAATTAGTCGATTAATCGATAAAAAAAAAAAAAAGATTAATCGAACACGAAAATTTTAATCAGTAAGAGCCCTAATTTTTTTTAAAACTACTTAACCACTTCAGCCCCGGAAGAAACTTACCCCCTTCCTTACCAGAGCACTTTTTGCGATTCGGCACTGTCGCTTTATCTGACAATTGCGCGGTCGTGCGACGTGGCTCCCAAACAAAATTTACGTCCTTTTTTTCCCCACAAATAGAGCTTTCTTTTGGTGGTATTTAATCACCTCTGAGGTTTTTATTTTTTGCGCTATAAACAAAAATAGAGCGACAATTTTTAAAATGCAATATTTTTTACTTTTTGCTATAATAAATATCCCCCCAAAAAATCTATTAAAAAAAAATAAAATAAAAAATTTGTCCACAGTTTAGGCCGATACGTATTCTTCTACATACTTTTGGTAAAAAAATAAATCGCAAGAAGCTTATATTGATTGGTTTGCGCAAAAGTTATAGCGTCTACAAAATAGGGGATAGATTTATTGCATTTTTATTTATTTTATTATTAATGGCGCCGATCTGCGATTTTTATTGTGACCGTGACATTGCAGCGGACATATCGGACACTTTTGACACATTTTTGGGACCATTTACATTTATACAGAGATTAGTGCTATAAAACTGCACCGATTACTGTGTAAATGTGACTGGCAGGGAAGGGGTTAACACTAGGAAGCGCTGAAGGGGTTAATTATGTTCCCTGGGAGTGATTCTAACTGTAGGGGGAGGAGACTCACAAGGGAAGGAGACCGATGTGTGTTCCTCTGTACTGGGAACACACAGTGACAGGACATGGATCTGTGCGTTTACACACACAGATCCACGGTCCTGCCGTGATTGCGGGTGCCCAGCGGACATCGCGGCCGCCGGTGACGCGCATCAGGTCCCGAGCGATGCCGTGCGCCCCCTAGATGGCCGGGAAGCCCATCTGTGGACGTCATTTGATGATGGGCAGGTAGGGAAGTGGTTAAGGACCGGGCCTATTTTTCAGACTTGGCGTTTACAAGTTAAAACATTTTTATAAAATTTTTTTGCTAGAGAAATGACTTAGAACCCCAAAAATTATATATATATTTTCCAGACACCCTAGAGCAGGGGTCCTCAAACTACGGCCCGTGGGTCGCATCCAGCCCACCAGTGCGATTTACTATTTTTCGCCACCGCTAGATAATGTCTCCGCCGGCGGCCATTTTCCAGAAGACCACAGACGAGTTATAAACGAGAAGGGAGCCTGCCGAGTGGCTACAATAGAAATGGAGTTGCGGCACCGGCCCCCGGTCTGTCTGTCATCTGTGACCTGTTGTGGAAAGGGGTGGCGGGTGGGCGGTGCCGCAGCTCAATTTCTATTGTAGCCACTCGGCAGGCTCCCTTTTTGTTTATAACTCGTCTGTGGTCTTCTGGTAAATGGGCGCCTAATTTGTTCCCCCTCAGCAATGGCAGCGGAGACACTGCTGCTGGAATATAGAAGGGCTTCAAATGGGGGGGGGGGGGGGATAAGGAAGTATTCCGCTGTGGATAGGGACACCTGAGATGCAAGGAAGCACTCCGCTGGGGACACCCGAGCTGTAAGAAAGCACTTCGCTGGCTGGGGACAGTGACACCTGAGATGTAAGAAAGCACTCCGCTGGGGACACCTGAGCTGTAAGGAAGCACTCCGCGGGGGCCACCTGAGCTGTAAGGAAGCACTCCGCGGGGGCCACCTGAGCTGTAAGGAAGCACTCCGCGGGGGCCACCTGAGCTGTAAGGAAGCACTCCGCGGGGGCCACCTGAGCTGTAAGGAAGCACTCCGCGGGGGCCACCTGAGCTGTAAGGAAGCACTCCGCGGGGGCCACCTGAGCTGTAAGGAAGCACTCCGCTGGCTGGGGACAGTGCCACCTGAGATGTAAGGAAGCACTTCGCTGGGGACAGCCGAGATGCAAGGAAGCACTCCGTTGGGGACACCTGAGATGCAAGGAAGCACGCCGCTGGGGACACCTAAACTGTAAGGAAGCACTCTGCTGGGGACAGTGACACCTGAGATGTAAGGAAGCACTCTGTTATGGGGGCTTTGTGATGGATGACCTTATATGGGGACTATTTGATGGGGAGAATCTGTGATGGAGAGCTTCTGTGAGGAGTAGGGGGTTCTGTGATGAGGGGAGTGTGAAATACTAATAAGTTTATGTTGATTAAAATAGTTTATTTTAAAATTGTTTTTTTCCTGTCTTTTTGTACTACAAATAAGATGTGTGCATAGGAATTTGTTCATATTTTTTTTAAAACTATAGTCCGGCCCCCCAACAGTCTGAGGGACCATGAACTGGCCCCCTGTTTAAAAAGTTTGAGGACCCCTGCCCTAGAGAATAAAATGGCGGTCATTGCAATACTTAATGTCACACCGTATTTGCGCAGCGGTCTTACAAGCGCAATTTTTGGGAAAAATACCCTTTTTTTAAATAAAAAAAAAAACAGTAGACCAATTTTTTTTTTTTTATTGGGAAAGATAATGTTACGCCGAGTAAATTCATACCAAACATGTCACACTTCAAAATTGCACCCGGTTGTGGAATGGCGACAAACTTTGACCCTTAAAAATCTCCATAGAATCACCATTTTCATAGGCCAGTAAACAACTTACGTATGCATTCGTTTCTGCGCGCGAGCTTGGCCGGATGGGGCGCTTTAAAAAAAAAAAATTATTTATTTTAACTTTTTAATTTTTACAGTCCTTTCAAAAATAAAAATTTGGGTCACTTTTATTCCTATTACAAGGAACGTAAATATCCCTTGTAATAGCAAAAAAGCATGCCAGGACATATTAAATGCGAGAAAAGCAAGGAGAGAGGCGCCTCTAAGTGCAGCAGTACAAAAAAAAATTTTAATAGTAGATATAAAACACTCACATGGAGATGAGTTAGTACAGGCGTGTACAGAATGTCAGGATGACGGCCAGCAGCTGCAGATCACAGTACACAGTGATCCAGCTCAGCTATGTGCAACAGGAGTGTCTCTAATAGATGGATAAGCCGGCTCCAGGGACAGCAGTCCTGTTGGATGTTTCAAAAGCGAGACTTGGAGTACACCAGTGGCTGGATAGCAGGGAGTGACGTCATCAGAGATGGACGCGTTTCATGATGTCATGTTGAAAAAGGAGCGCGGCTTGCCAGGACATCACTAGCCTGCACGCTCATGAAACGCGTCCATCTCTGATGACGTCACTCCCTGCTATCCAGCCACTGGTGTACTCCAAGTCTCGCTTTTGAAACATCCAACAGGACTGCTGTCCCTGGAGCCGGCTTATCCATCTATTAGAGACACTCCTGTTGCACATAGCTGAGCTGGATCACTGTGTACTGTGATCTGCAGCTGCTGGCCGTCATCCTGACATTCTGTACACGCCTGTACTAACTCATCTCCATGTGAGTGTTTTATATCCACTATTAAATTTTTTTTTGTACTGCTGCACTTAGAGGCGCCTCTCTCCTTGCTTTTCAGTCTTACTCAGAACATGGTTTCTGTTCATCTATGATGGCTGCCCTGTGCAAAGTGGATCCCCTGCATCCCTGTCTTCTCCTACATACACCATAGTATGTTGATAGATTTTATGGACTTCTTCTTAGACCATTCCTATATATCACATAGCATTTACTGTGTATCATAACCTATTGATGTTATTTTCTGTTATATATATATATATATATATATATATATATATATATATATATATATATATATATATATATATATATATATATATCTCTATCTCTCTTCATATTTTCACATTTATTTATTTTTATTAATTTTATATTTATAATTATATATTTTTTTATTTTTATTTATTTTCATGTTTAACTTATCTCATCTATTTTCTATTTTTCATTGCACTCAATTGGGGTTATATATGTCTACGTGGTTATTGCGCGCCATTTCTTGTTTGCATATTAAATGCGAGATCTGGGGTCAAAGGGACCTCAGATCTCACATTTGCACTAAAATGCAAAAAAAAAAAAAAACCCCTTTAAGACCAATGGGCGGAAGTGACGTGGGGGGCCATCTTTCCCTCGCTTGGCTCCAGGCTGTTGAGGGGGAGAGGACCCAATGGTATTGGCGGAGACTAACAGATCCGGTAAGCGGCGGAGACCACCAGAGGCCCTCTGCCGCCCCGATGAGTGATTTTGCGGCGAATCTGCCACGGAGACCACTTTCATCTGCAAGAGCACCGTTGAAGAGGATACCAGGGTTATGGCAGCTAGCTTCTGCCATAACCCCGGTATTCCACTTTAAACAGCCGACTTAAAAATGCGACGGGCGATCTGCAAGTATTTGAGCAAAACATACACATATATATATATAAATACATTTTGTATTGATATTAGAAAATTGGCATTTATACTTTGACAGAGTTGGCTCCCATTCATTTCAACAAGGGTTTAGATTTGGTATCCAAACTTCTTTGAAGTTCACTGAACAACGCTCAAACTGAACTAAGCGCATTACTGGTCTGGCTGCATTCCTTTTTTCTTGTGAAAAAGTACCATGGAACACTTACGTTTATAGCCATACTAAAGCCTAGTATTATACAGTACATGATTTATATAGCGCCAACAGTTTAAAATATAAAAAAAAAAAAAAAGGGAGACAATACACTTACAATAAAATACAAGAGAATTAAGAGGGCCCTGCTTCGAAAAGCTTACAATCTAAAAAAGTGGGGCAGGTGGTACAAAAGGTTGCAACTGTGGGGAATGAACTAAAATCGGTAAAAAAGATTAGTTGGATGTGTTATAGGCTGAAGAGATGAGTTTTCAGGGATTGCCTAAAGGCAGCTAGGAGTAGGAGATAGCTGGACAGGTTGAGGTAAAGTCCCAGAGGATGGTAGAGGCTCTGGAGAAATCCTGGAGAAGAGCATGGGATGAGACAAGGGAGCTTGAGAGTAGGAGACAGGTTTTTTTTTTCTGAAAAAACCCCCCAAAAAAAACCACACCATACACGATGCGCTTAGGAGGAGACGCTGTACTAGCAATGCAATGTTAGTACATCTCCCCCCCCCCCCCCCCCCCGTTGAGCTATTGTGTTATAGCAGGGAGACTGTCCTACCCCCTGCCAGAACATAGCGGTCAGCGCTGTTAGCCATTGGCTGAGATCGCAGATTGGCAGACCTTTTTCGCTCATGCCCCTTCAACAGAAGCCGGCCGCCATACACATGGGCCGAATGTTGGCCGGTTTCAATTGAACCGCCCGATATTTGGCCCATGTGTACAGCCCTTTATCTACCTTAACCTGCATAGCAGTATTCCCGAGTCTGGCTCAGGGTAAGATTTCAGTACCAAAAGCGGTAACCCCGAGCCTGACTCGGGATTGCATTGCATGATACAGGGAAAGTTACTTACCTTGTTCCCTGGATCCTGCGATGTCTCCCCGCTGTGTGTGCGCGAGCTGTCTCCTCGCTCGATTCACACTGGTGACTGCCGAGCTCCGTTCCCTGCGACGTTGCGGCGCGGAGTTCGGCGCCAAATTCAAAAAGTGAAAAACACAATACACATACAGTACTGTAATCGGTAAGATTACACATCCCCTTTATCCCTAGTGGTTTGTCCAGTGCCCTGCATGCGGTTTTATATTATAAAAACTGTTCTTTCTGCCTAGAAACTGGAGATGGTCCATAGCAACCAAAAAGTGTCCCTTTACGTCAAAAGTGGTTTTAGACCAGCTAGAAAACAACAGCGATAATAAATTAGAATCACTTGCAGAATTGAGTGATAGGGATTTGTGGGGAAATTCGTCATCAAACACTAAAAAGTAATGACAGCAACAATTCTGCAACTGAGAAAATTTCTGTGTTTTTAAATTTGATTACATTATCGAATAATTTTTATTATTATATTATTTGTTAGATTTATTATATTATAATTTATGATTTTGTGTTTCAAACTTTATCATACCCGGGATGTCTACTAGACTCCTGTTTGGACAGATTTAAGTGAGTTATTCCTAAGAATTGCAGGCCTACAATATAAAAACGCAAAATTTCCATGCAAAATTATGGTACCGCTTTCAGCACCTAAAATCTGAAATCATACCGCCAGGGAGGTTAACACACCAATGATAAAAATAACCTGCCACAAACCTTAGATTCTGTAACGCACAACATATTTTTTGTACGTTGGGGCCTGGTTTGGATATTCCCTTTCTTTAGGGTCCATGCACACTGGGCATAATAAATGCTGCTTATCCACTTATGGACCGTCCACCCGTAACATACTGCGGACGGGCACACATGCAAAGCGGCATACTGATACGTCGCCGCCTGTTTCCGGGTTGAAAGCACACGCATGTGTGCCCTTCAAAACACTTACCTGTCCAGGGCGCCCGCGATGTCGGCAGCTGAAGCCGATCAGTCGCTCGGTACTCAGCTTCTGCCGGCGCCATCCTCGATGAGGGATTCAGGAAGCCTTGCGGCTTCACAGCCTGGTTCCCTACTGCGCATTTGTGAGTCACACATGCATGTCCTCACTGGTCCCTGCTGTCTTCTGGGACCTGTGCGTCTCCCAGAAGACAGCGGGGGGAGGACAGTGTAGGTGCAGGAAGTGGCGTAGGTCACCGCAGTGATCTATGCCAGGAAATGGGAGCATATACCTGTATTGGACAGGTATCTGCTCCCTCCTACCCCCTGAAAGGTGACAATTGTGACACCGGAGGGGGGGGGGGGATTCCAAAAACTCCACTCTAACAGTATTAGACAGGAAATTACGTTTAATATTTACTTTGATATCCATAAAAAAAAAAAAAGGTATGGAACTTGTTTAAACCCTTATCAAGGATGGCTTTTTCATCATTAGTCAAAACCTGATTACTCAAATTAAAAATACCCTAACCAATTATTCCCTTTTTCTCTTGTATTCTCCCGTCACCCCCTTTGGTCCCTCTCTTTGGCCTGCCATTCCCGTTTTGTCCCTGTAGAAACTAAATGGATTTTTCTTAAGTTATGTTCCACATGGGTTAAATGTTGATTGGGCCATCAATTGTTTCTTGGATAATTCTTAATATAATTTGTCTTTTACCAATATTTTTTAAATAACCTTATCTACAGTTTGAGTTTAGTCATCATTTTTATCTCCATTTAATTTTATTCTTATTGTAATATGTTCCTGTATATATACTATATTGTTAACGGCCCAGAGCCACCTTTTGCCTGTGTGGTTTCACTAATCTTGTACAGGATGTGGCTGATGGCCTTGGGAAGGAGCCACTGTGTCAGCCCTTTTTTTTCATTAGCTCGTGTGACCGATGTCTTTTTGTGGTGAATTCTCACAGCTGATGTCATGACCGGCCATAATGAGGCTTGGTTGTCTCTATTGAACAGCAGAAGGATTCTGTGGCCAGAGTGAAGCTTGGTCACACAGGAAGAACCACACAGAGTGAGGGGTGGAGGCGAGGATTGGCCCTCCAGAGAGGATACTTATAGCGATGGCAGGGAATGACGCTTATGCCCTGGAAGACGTCCAATTAGTGATGATACCGGTCGGGCGATAGCGTAATTTCCTGTCATCGCGATTGGAGGATACACCTATGAAACCATTGTGTCCAGTACATGCAGTTTTTATTCGTCTTTCATGTAAGTGCCTTCATTAAATCCTGGTTGAAAAGGTTTTACACTATTGTGGCATTTGGGGTATATGACCTGATGTCACGTTTGGACTGAAAGAAACATGTCTTCCCCTGTGGTGGCTTAAAACTCTTGTTGAGCGGACCCATTTACAGACGTGGAGTATTCCAGATATGCAAGCCTATGTTCCCCCCCCCCCCCATAGTAATAGGTGGTCACCACACTTTGGTGAGGGTACATCCTTTTTTTTTGGTGGTGGTCTCACAAGGTGGAGGAAGTTGGTGACACAACAGTCAAACTTTCACTTTTCTTGTCCTCACTTGTTTCATATAATTCATTTATTGTTCATTTTATTTAGCGCAACATACCCATTTACTTGTTTTGTGATAAAATCTCACTTGATTGTTGCAGCTGTATATTTTGTTTTCATAAGCGCAGTTTAATTTTCTGTTTTCACCAATGTACTGTGACATACTGAAGCAGAGAACGATCCCCTCCCTTCGGAGACTGGGCCGCAGGACAGTATTCCAACGTGATAACGGCCCCAAACACACCTCAAAGACGACCACTGTCTTGCTAAAGAAGCTGAGGGTAAAGGGGGTGGACTGGCCAAGCATGTCTCCAGACCTAAACCCTATTGAGCATCTGTGGGGAAGGTGGAAGAGCGCAAAGTCTCCAAAATTCACCAGCTCCATGATATGAAGGAGTGGAAGAGGACTCCAGTGGCAACCTGTGAAGCTCTGATTAACTCCATGCCCAAGAGGGTTAAGGCAGTGCTTGAAAATAATGGTGGCCACACAAAATATTGACACTTTGGACATTTTCACTTAGGGGTGTACTCACTTTTGTTGCCATTAATGGCTGTGTGTTGAGTTATTTTGAGGGGACAGCAAATTATACAAGCTGTACACTCACCAATTTACATTGAAGCAAAGTGTAATTTCTTCAGTGTTGTCACATGAAAAAATATAATAAATTATTTACAAACATGTGAGGGGTGTACTCACTTTTGTGAGATACAATACATGTAAGCAACAAATACAGCGATTAATCACACTCTTGTATGCCGCTCCCACTGTTGTACACAATTCGGCCATGTCCACATAGCAGAACTTGTTTATCAACTATCCCTGGTGGCTCAAATTTTTTTTTGTTTTGACATTTTAAATTGTAGAGTCAGGCAGATTACTTGTTATGGGCATTGTCAATGTTTACATAGTGTTTATGTGGTTTAACCACATGACAACTGGGCACATAACCCCCTTCCTGCCCAGGCGAAATTTCAGGTTTCAGCGACGTCACGCTTTGACTGACAATTGCGCGGTCGTGCGACGTGGCTCCCAAACAAAATTGACGTCCTTTTTTTCCCACAAATAGAGCTTTCTTTTGGTGGTCTTTGATCATTTCTGCGGTTTTTATTTTTTGCGCTATAAAAACAAAAATAGAGCGACAATTTTGAGAAAAAAAAACAATATTTTTTAATTTTTGCTATAATTAATATCCCATTTTTTTTTTATTATTTTTTTCCTCAGGTTTAGGCCGATACGTATTCTACATATTTTAGGAAAAAAAAAAAAAAAAAAAAAAAAAAAAAAAAAAAAAAAAAAAAAAAAAAAATCGCAATAAGCATATAGTGATTAGTTTGCGCAAAAGTTATAGCGCCTACAAAATAGGGAATAGAATTATGATTTTTTTTAATTCTTTTTTTATTTTTTTTTTACTAGTAATGGCGTCGATCTGCGATTTTTTTTTGTGACTGACATTACGGCGGACACATCGGACACTTGACACATTTTTGGGACCATTCACATTTATACAGCGAACAGTGCTAAAAATATGCACTGATTACTGTATAAATGTGACTGGCAGGGAAGGGGTTAACCACTAGGGGGCGATCAAGGGGTTAATATGTTCCCTGTTAGATGTTCTTACTGTGGGGGGGAGGGGACTGACTGGGGGAGGTGACTGATGGTTGTCCCTATGTACAAGGGACACACCATCCGTCTCCTCTCCCTGACAGGACGTGGATCTCTGTGTTTACACACAGAGATCCACGTCCCTGGCTCTGTGACAGCCGATCGCTCGTACCTGGCGGACATCGCGGCCGCCAGGCACGCGCATCGGCACTCGCCTGACACGGCGGGCACAGTTTTTCCCCGACGCGCGCCCGCGGTGGCGCGCATCGCGGAAGTAAATAAGAGGACGTCCATAGACGTCCTATCAGCAATTGACAACCGCTTTGCGGACGTCTTTTGCTTATAGCCCGGGCGCGAAGTGGTTAAATATCGATTGGCTCAATTTCTAATAGGAATCTGTAATTACTCTTTCGTCCATGGACCAACACAGCTTCTCTATTGACAAAGTGGGTATTATCCGTTAATTAGGAGTGACTAGGCAGAAAAACTTGTAAAAAAAAAAAGTGTTGCATCACACCTTCTACAGTACCGCCCAGGGGGCGGACCCTCCGGTATAACCTCTCAGTCTGCATCTCGCAGATCAGTTTTTTTCTGTCTAGCAAGGAGTAGGACATGGCTCCCTTCGGGCCCATTGGTCTGGGGGAAAAAAAAAAAGATATATTTTTTTTGCTACATTTGTTGTTTCCTGCGATCTTCGATCAACTGCCGACTGGGTGACAGGCTGGATCCTCGATCCTTGTAGTCTCCCCAGTTTCGGCCATCGAGCGTGTGCCGACCCTAGCTACGCGCTGGGTTTTCCACGACATGCCCGTTGCTCCACGGGTGGCCGGTGAGCCTACGCTCCAGGGCCTGCGTCGGACCGCTCAGCTTCGGCTGACCTTACGGCCGAGTCGCAGCAGCCTGGCCGGTGAGCTTACGCTCCAAGGCTTGCATCGGACCGCTCAGCTTTGGCTGACCTTACGGCCGAGTCGCAGCAGCCTGTCCGGTGAGCGTCACGCTCCAGGGCATACATATGATCGTCCCTTTTGGGTCCAATCACAGCATGCCTGGCCAACAGTCACCTTCCGTGCGCGGACGATGATCTGTTTGGAATGTCTTCCAGCATAATACATGCAGGATAGGTAAGTAAAACTCCCCTGCCTCAGCTGGGTGATTTAGCTGGACATTTCTGGAGAGACCAAGTAAGTGGTTGTGGCCCCTTTTTTCCCCCTCTCTCCCTGCCTTTCCCTCCTCCCTGGGCTTCTAGCTAAAGGTTGCTGGGTGTCACCTAAGGGGTTCCACTGGAGCGGGGCTGGCTGTAACTAACATTTAAAAGAAATGTCATTTCTGCTTACCTGTATGTGCTTCTTCCTCCTCCATGCTGTCGGCGGCCATTTT
Organism: Rana muscosa; assembly: GCA_029206835.1. NCBI lineage: Eukaryota > Metazoa > Chordata > Amphibia > Anura > Ranidae > Rana > Rana muscosa. Next base: position 856,541,508 of record CM055117.1, read on the forward strand.
GGGGTGGTCCATGCCGAGTTCGGCCTCTTGTGACTGCCCGGCGGCCATCTTCCTGTGGTTCGGCCACACCCACTGGCCCCTATCAGCTGATCGGCGGCCATGTTTGTCCACCCTGTATGTATATATTGCCGTTCGGTGGCCATCTTTTTGTGGGCTACAGCTGCTTGACCTCTATCTTCGGCTTGGCGGCCATTTTCTTAGAGCCCACATTATCTTCCATACAGACGTTTTTGGCAACCATTTTGCGAGAGCCTCCGGCCTCTTGGGTGCATTACACTGGCGTGAAAATTCACACAGGAAGTGCTGATAAAAGAAGCAGACTGACACAGCAGCAGATCACAGGCGCAGCACACGGCAGCATAGCAGTACCGGTCCAGGATGGTCAGTCCTCTGGGTAACCCAGCATCTCTGCAGCGCAGGAGGGTGGCCTATTGATATCTTGCCTGGAGCCCTGTGGGTGTCAGTGTGTGGTCAGCATGGCATCTGAGCCAGATGTCTTCTCCCCTGAAACACCAGATTTAGCAACTGGTGCCCCTGAGGTGTCTATGAACGCTATGACGGCAATCCTAGAGGCGTTTGCTGCCAGGGTGGAAGCAGCACACGGGAATACAGGGGGTAGTAAACGCCCCATCCCCTGCAAGCTTCTGGGGATATTTCTGATGCAGAACCAGGTCCAGCTACGGCTCAGGGCCCAGATTCTGACGCATCAGAGACTGCAGACTGTGACCGGACAGTGAGGAGCACTCCAAGTCCAGGTCAGTACGCGAGACGGCATTGGTATCTGACCTTATTACTGCAGTGCGGGATGCGCTAAAGTTGGAAAATACTGCAGAAGCAGCAGAGACTCTGGTCCACCTGGGTTTCATAGACCTGCCCGCACTGCTAAGGTGTTCCCTTGTGTGTCTTTTTGATAAACTCTTATACAGGGAATGGGAGAACCCACTGAGGGTCTTTACAGCCCCAAAGAGGTTTGCGGTACGGTACCCCTTTGAGGAGAGTTTTCTGAAGAAATGGACCTCTCCCCCTATAGTGGACCCTCCGGTGTCCAGACTTAATAGAGCCACCACAATTCCTGTAGAAGGGGCTCCTGTTTTCAAGGACCCTGTGGGTAAGAAGGCTGAAGCACTCGCTTGCTACCTATACTCAGTGGTAGGCTCGGCAGTACTCCCGGCATTGGCGGGGGCCCTAGTGTCTCAGACACTTACTGAATGGGCAAGATTGCTACTCCAGGGGTTAAGGAGCGAGATGCTCCTCCTGATGACATAACATTGGCCGACCAGTTGGTCCAGGGCCTTAGGTTTGTCTGCGAGTCAGACATGGATACTATTCCCCTGCTGTCTAAAGCTTCGGTTTATGCAGTAGCAATACGCCGCCTGATCTGGCTAAAAGGCTGGTCTGCGGACCAGACTTCCAAGAAAGCCCTGTTGAATCTGCCTTTTAAGGGCGATAGACTTTTTGGGGCTTCTCTGGATGACATCAAGGATGCCACAGGAGGTAAAAGCACTTTGCTTCCCCAAATTAGCAAGGGTAAGGGGCCACGCCAAGGGCAAGGGCCCTCCTTTACTGCACGCAAGCGTTTTTTTCGTCCCCCTAGGGCGACAGGGAAAAGACCCCAGGCCGATAAAGCGACTGCCCAAGCACAAAGGCGTCCTTGGTCCCGCATACCCAACAAGCCTGCGGACAAATCTGCGTCCGCATGAAGGTCTGCCCCCACACAGTTCTCGGGTGGGGGGGGAAGTCTTCGCAAATTCGCGATTTAGTGGACAGCTCTAGTCTCCGACAGGTGGGTTTGTGAAGTAATCTCCTCAGGCTACAAGATAGAGTTTCTCTCTTGTCCACCGGACAGATTCATCACCTCCAATCTCCAGCTACTACCGACCCGTCGGGAGGCCCTGTATCGGGCGGTCCAGGGTCTACTGGAACGCGAGGTAGTTATTCCAGTTCCAGAACAGGAACGGGGTCAGGGTTTTTACTCAAATCTGTTTATTGTGCCGAAGAAGGAGGGGGTTCGTCCAATCTTGGATCTCAGAGCCCTCAATTGCTTTGTGAAAGTACAAAGATTTCGGATGGAGTCAGTTCGATCTGTAGTCACGGCTCTCCATCCGGGGGACTTTCTGGCCTCCTTGGACATCAAGGACGCCTACCTGCATGTCCCCATATACTCCAGACATCAGAAGTCTCTGATTTGCTGTCGGGAAGAACCACTACCAGTTTGTGGCCCTCCCGTTTGGCCTTGCCTCAGCACCCAGGACGTTCACCGAGGTGCTCGCTCGGATTCAGGCACTTCTAAGACAGCGGGGTATCGCTATCATGGGCTACTTGGACGACCTTCTACTGAAGGCGCCTTCAAGCTCAGAATTTAGAGGTAAGCGTGTCCATTACCTGTCAGACTCTTCGTGACTGTGGTTGGATACTAAACACGCAAAGGTCAGTATGGTGCCCACTCAACGCCTAGTGTACCTGGGGTTGATTCTGGATTCCTCAGAGGCAAAGGTATTCCTCCCTGTGGAGAAGTTGCAGACCCTTCGGGGCAGTACGGCAGCTGACTTCCAGGAATTGGTCGTCACTCCGTTTTGGCATGCGAGTGTTGGGCCTCATGGTAGCCTCCTTCGAGGCGGTCCCATATGCTCAATACCACACTCGAGTGTTACAGAAGGAAGTTCTGTCCAGATGGAACAGATGCCCTTCATCTCTGGATTATCAAATCCGAGTGAGCCACCTAGTCAGGAGATCCCTGGTATGGTGGCTGACAGCACCGGCTCTAATGGCCGGGAAGTCATTTCTTCCGGTTTACTGGATAGTGATCACGACGGACGCCAGCCTTACAGGTTGAGGTGGAGTCTGGGGTGTTCGGTCGGCGCAAGGTCGCTGGACCCCAGAGGAAGCCCTCCTGCCGATCAATGTCCTGGAAATCTGGGCGATCAGGCTGTGCCTCTTCAAATGGTCTCAGAGGCTGCAAGGGCGTCCAGTCAGGATCCAGTCAGACAACGCCACAGCCGTGGCATGTCAATCATCAAGAAGGAACAAGAAGCTCAGCTGCAGCATCGGAGGTTGCTCGCATCCTGAAGTGGGCAGAGAAGAGCGTACCGGCACTGTCGGCCGTGTACATTCCGGGTGTGGAGAACTGGCAGGCGGACTACCTGAGCCGCCAGATGCTGGACCAGGGAGAATGGTCCTTACACCCGGAGGTGTTCCAACTCCTCTGCCAAAGATGGGGCACACCAGACGTAGATCTTCTGGCTTCCCGACTCCAATCGGAAGGTATTGAGGTTTGTGGCCCGGTCAAGAGACCCATGGGCAGAGGCAACGGACGCGTTGGTGGCATTGTGGGGTCAGTATCGGCTAATCTATGCCTTCCCTCCCTTAAGGCTTCTTCCTCTTCTGCTCCGCAGAGTGGAGGCAGAGGGAATTCCAATGATCCTAATCGCTCCAGATTGGCCTCAGCGTCCTTGGTACGCCGATCTAGTACGTCTGGTAGCAGACGTCCCCTGGCGCCTACCACTACGGAAGGACCTGCTATCGCAAGGTCCCATACTCCATCCTGCTTAACGGTCACTGGTTTTAACGGCATGGCTGTTGAGAACCAGGTACTGAGAGACCGGGGCCTGTCAGACTCAGTAATCTCTACTATGAGAAGTGCTCGAAAACCGTCCTCTAGGAAGGTTCATCACCGCACTTGGAAGGCCTACATCTCCATGTGTGAGGAAATGAAATGGCATCCGCGTGCCTATTTGGTTTCCAGAATCCTGCTGTATTTACAGCAAGGGGTGGACCAAAGGCTTGCCCTAAGTACGATTAAGGGACAGATATCTGCCCTGGCTGTCTTTTTTCAGCGACCCCTGGCGGCTCACTCTCTCGTGAGTACTTTTGTGCAGGGGGTTCGACATGTGGCCCATCCGGTCCCTCCCCCGCTGCCTCCGTGGGACTTGAACCTGGTCCTCTCGGTGCTGCAGAAGGCACTGTTTGAGAAGATTAGAGATATTCCCCTGTTGACACTTTCTCAAAAAGTGGTCTTTTTGGTGGCTGTAACGTCAGACGAGTCTCTGAGCTGGCAGCCTTGTCCTGCAAGGCTCCCTATTTGATTTTCCACAAGGATAAGGTGGTGCTGCGGCCGCAGCCTTCCTTTCTTCCGAAAGTCGTTTCGGCTTTTCATCTCAATGAAGACATTGTACTTCCATCCTTGCGTCCTCAGCCGTCGAATCCTAAGGAGTCGGCGTTGCATTCCTTGGAAGTTGTCCGAGCTTTGAGAGTATACCCATCTGCTACTTCCCTGTTCCGGAAGTCAGACTCACTGTTTGTTTTGGTGGCTGGTCCCAAGAAGGGCCAAGCAGTCTCATCGGCCACCATCTCTAGGTGGATCCGACAGATAGTAATCCAGGCTTATGCCTTAAAGGGTCAAGCGCCCCCCTTTCCTGTCACGGCGCATTCGACCAGGGCAATAGGTGCCTCTTGGGCTTTCCGACATCAAGCGTCTGTTTCCCAATTATGTAAAGCGGCGATTTGGTCGTCCGCTCACACTTTCACAAAATTCTACAAAGTTGATGTAGGTGCATCTTCGGATGCCTCTTTCGGCCGCAAGGTTTTGCAAGCGGCTGTTTAGAGTTGCAGCTCCTCCGTTGGAGGAGTGCTGTTTTGTGTTTTGGGGTGAAGTTTGTTTTATGCTGTTACCACCCCTCGTTTTTTCTCTGACACTGCTTTGGGACGTCCCACTTTGTCAATAGAGAAGCTGTGTCGGTCCATGGACGAAAGAGTAAATAGGATTTTTTTACTCACCGTAAAATCCTTTTCTCTGAGTCCATGGACCGACACAGCACCCACCCCTCCTTTTAAGTTTGTACTGCTTTTTGACGAACTGATCTGCGAGATGCAGACTGAGAGGTTATACCGGAGGGTCCGCCCCCTGGGCGGTACTCTAGAAGGTGTGATGCAACACTTTTTACAAGTTTTTCTGCCTAGTCACTCCTAATTAACGGATAATACCCACTTTGTCAATAGAGAAGCTGTGTCGGTCCATGGACTCAGAGAAAAGGATTTTACGGTGAGTAAAAAATCCTATTTTTTCAGTGAAAAGCTGTTCCGTCAGTAAGTTTTCCATGTTTTGTTGGTAACAAGTCACAGGGGGTTGGCAACCCTGATCGGAACAGAGGTGTTTCCTTGTATTTAACAGAAAAAGTGAACTACGATTTAAAGGAAGTAAAGCTCAACAATATACTTCTCTCATTTGCCCTCTTTTGGTTTGTCAAATATAGCATTGAAAGCCTTTTTTTATATTTAATATAAAAAAAAATGTATATAATAATAATAATAATAATAATAATAATAATAATAATAATAATAATAATAATAATAAAAAACAAAACACACACAGTCAGAATTTCAGAGGTGTGCACACTTCCTGTGTTATCTCGGGAAGTCCAATTAGCCCTCGTACAGGAAATGTTTATTTTTTTATGTTTTGGATCATCAAGTAGGTAGAAGTTATAACCACAATAGTTTTTTTTACTGTCCAAATCTGCCAGGAAGATTTTTCTTCACTTTGTCATTTCTGCAATCTGGAAATAAGTTAAAATCTGAAACCAGATCAGAGACAGCAATGAAGAGTTCATGGACGTTCCATCTTTCCCCTGGGCATTAGCTTTTAAGTAAATATTCAACAACTTGTCAAGCACAGTGTTGCTGAATATATTGCAATAATACAGACCTTGCATGAATTTGCAGTAAAAATGTAATGACATACCACTGCTCTCTGCAGTGTTCGCCTGGAAGCTCAGGGCAGCTGGATGATGTACTTTCAAAAAGGCAGGTCCTTGATGCCCAGAGCTCATAGGAAGTGGGTAGAACACTGGGTACCATTAATACTGGAAGAGCAGCGACATCTAGTGGTGGTGATCAGTTACTGTTGTGGCAGCTCTGGATATAGGTTGAGTATTGCATATATTTTTTTTTGTTATATTAAAGTGGAAGTAAACTCTTATTTTTTCACTTGTACCTACAGATAAGCCTATACTAAGGCTTACCTGTAGGTACAGTGAATATCTTCTAAATCTGCACGGTTTAGGAGATATTCACACTGCATGCAGCCGGTGACGTCACCAGTGCATGCGTCCTCTGAAGGGATGGTATACTCGCGCGGTCCCTTCAGAGCTCTGTGCCATGGCACAGGAGTGATGTCATTGCAGCATGACCAGACGCCCGGAGGACGCAAACCTGGAAGCACCTGTCAGCAGTGACAGCGCAGCACTGGAAGGCTTCGTTCTAGGTAAACATTTCATAATGTGCTAGTATGCGATGCATACTAGCACATTATGCCTTTACCTTGCAGGGTTTAAAAAGAAAGAAAATTAAAGAAAAAATATAGGTGCGGTTTACTACCATTTAAAAATTGTGATTATGTGTAAAAAAAAAAAAAACGTCAACGCCAAGTTTGTCATTGCTTTAGTTATTTTGGGCCAAACTAAATATTTTCGTTCAATACCAAGAAATGCAGCTGCTGTCAGAGTTATATAAACTTTATGTCGTTTCAGCTAGAACAAAATAAGTCAGGTTGCGTGCTGCTTAGCCATGCAGCCATTCACAGGACGCCGCCATGCATTTTTATGAACACAAAGCACCCAGAGAATGGATGAGATGGAGATTGTGACATCTGCATGCCTCTCCACCTCAGCCAGAGGAAGCCTTGTATTTATTTATTCACCAAGATACAAGGCTTCCTGTGCAGTGCAATCTATTTTGTTCTGGTAGCAGGCGGGATTTTCCCCATTCTATTGCCATAAACACAGCGCTGTATACAGCTGAGACTATGTACAATTTATACTGCATAGCTAAATTTCTTAGTAATGGCAATAAGATTGTGACAGTTTGGCCCAAATTAGTTATTTAACCACTTCAATACCATGCACTTATGCACCTTCCCGCCCAGACCAATTTTCAGCTTTCAGTACTCTCACACTTTGAATGACAATTCCTTAGTCATGCTACACTGTATCCAAACAAATTTTTTATCATTTTCTTCTCACAAATAGAGCTTTCTTTTGGTGGTATTTAATCGCCACTGGGTTTTTTATTTTTTGCGATATAAGCAAAAAACAGCAATTTTTTAAAAAAAAAAAAAAACACTTTTTTTTCGTTTCTATTGTAAAATTTTGCAAATAAGTAATTTTTCTTCATAAATTTGTGCCAAAATGTATACTGCTACATATCTTTGGTAAAATGAACCCAAATTAGTGTATATTATTTGGTCTTTGTGAAAGTTATAGAGTCTACAAACTATGGTGGCAATCACTGAAAATTTATCACATCTGATCACGCCTGATGTACTGAAGGGATATCTCATTTCTTGAGACACTAACAAGCGAGGAAAGTACAAATACCCCAAAATTACCCCTTTTTGGAAAGTAGACAGTCCAAGGTATTTACTAAGAGGCGTGGTGAGTTTTTTGAAGTTGTATTTTTTTCCCACAATTCTTGGGAAAATTTATTTATTTATTTATTTTATTTTATTATTTTTTTTTTTTTTTACACAAACTGGTCATATTAACAGTTTTTTTCTCTCACACAGCATATGCATAATTGCAACTACACCCCAAAATGCATTCTGCTACTCCTCCTGAGTATAGCGATACCACATGTGTGAGACTTTTACACAGCCTGGCCATATACAGAGGCCCAATATTGAAGTAGCACTTTCAGGCGTTCTACAAGCATAAATCGCACATATCCTTTCTCAACCACCTATTACACTTTTGAAGGCCCTGGAGCACCAGGACAATGGAATTTTCCACAAAATGACCCCATTTTGGAAAGCACACACCCCAACGTATAATCTATGAAGCATTATGAGTCTTTTGAACGGTTCATTTTTTTCCAGAAGGTTTTGGAAAATGTGGAGAAAAAATGAAAATGCATTTTTTTTTTACACAAAGTTGTCCATTTATAAGATATTTCTAACGCATAGCATATACATAGCAAAAATGACACCCCAAAATGCATTCTGCTACTCCTCCTGAGTATGGCGATACCACATGTTTGAGACTTTTACACAGCCTGGCCACATACAGAGGCCCAACATCCAAGTAGCACCTCCAGGCATTCTAGCAGCATTAATTGCACATATCATTTTCTGACTACCGATCACATTTTTGAAGGCCCTTCATATATCTAACACATAGCAGGTACATACCAAATAACAAAAGATTACCTGTGGTTTTAGAAGTGCAGTGGTCCACAGAGGAGAGCATCGGTCCAGGCAGCAGGCAGGGATGAGGTCAGCGACAGCAAAAGCAATCATCCAGGCAGCAGGCAGGAATACTGTCCATAGTTCGCACAGGCAGAGATACTGTCAGCACAGCCAGAGCACAGCCAAAGCACAGGTCCAGGCAGCAGGCAGAGGTGTCCTATCCTATCGATGATATCTTCGATATATTGGAGGTAGTGGAGTCGGTGATTTTGAGTTGCTTTTTGGTAGCAGACAAACGAATTAAAAAGGGCCATGTGAAACGCAACTTTTTTGTGCCAATAATGGGACTTTCTGGTTGATAAGTAGGGCTGTAGCATCTGGTCGTTTAAATCCACCCCCCCCCCCCCCATGTACAAAAATTGTAGTCGTGGACACATTCAGGCTTTACAATGGAGCCGCGTCTTCTTGGGATCTCCACCATGGTGTCATTGTGGATCGTAGAGAGGATGTGGACATCTTTCTTGTCCCTCCACTTCATGGCCAACACCTCCTCGTTCCTCATGGATGCCGATTCTCCAGGTCGCAATTTTTTTGTCAATAAATTTTGTGGGAATCCCTTCCGTTTTTTTTTTTTAAGGTACCGCAGGCCGGGGTTTGTTTACTGTAAAGGTGGCGAAAAAGGGGCAGGCTGGTATAATAATTATCAACATATAAATGGTAACCTTTTCCGAACAGGGGGTATGCCAACTCCCAGACAATTTTCCCACTGGTTCCAATATATGTGGGGCAATCACGGGGCTGGAGCTGGGAGTCTTTGCCTTCGTAGATCCTGAATTTGCAGACGTATCCAGTGGCTCGATCACATAATTTATTTAATTTTAACCCATACCTGGCTCTCTTGCTTGGTATGTACTGCTTGAACTGCAGTCGGCCGGTGAAATGTACGAGGGACTCGTCCACACAAATGTTTTGGTCTGGGATGAAAACGTCTTCAAATCGCTGGGAAAAGGCATTGATTAGGGGGGCGTATCTTGTACAATTTGTCGTAGTTGGGATGATCGCGGGGAGGGCACTGTGAATTGTCATTGAAGTGGAGAAAGCGCATAATCATGTCGTATCTTTTCCTGGACATGACAGCGGAATATATGGGCATGTGTTGGATGGGGCGTTTGGACCAATATGAATGGACTTCGTTCTTTTTTGTAAGCCCCATATTGAACATAAGGCCCAAAAATAAATTTAAATTCCTCCAATGTTAGACGCCGCCACTGGAACATGCGGGCGTAGGAAGAATTGGGGTTGGCAGCAATAAATTGGGATGCATACAGATTCGTTTGATCCACTATATTCTGCAGCAAATCTTGTGGGAAAAATAAACAAAAATAATCAAATTTAGAAAAATTTGTAGTGTCGGGCTGCACACCTGGCTGTGCGGTGAAAGGGGGGATAATAGCGGATCCTGAGTTGGCAGGCAACCATAAGGGGTTTGCCAGGGCATCGGGAAGGTAGGATTGGGGCTGGATTCTTCGGGTTGGGCGTGCATTTCCATTGCTTGTACTGGGCTCCTCTTCCTGGGGTATGGCGCTGCTGGTGGTGGGCAGTTCTCCTGATCTTGGTGCTGATCTTGGTGCCGATCGCATTCTTTTGGGAGGGACGGTTTCCTCCGGGGACTCGGACTCTGAGCCACTATCCTCCACTGGCTCGTATTCCGAACCAGAATCGGATAATGGGAGCTCCCCGCTGCTCTCATCATCCGACATGGCAAGATTGGCATATGCCTCCTCAGGTGTGTAAACCCTTTGGGACATTATGGCAGTGCTTATTGGTGGGCCTGTGTAATGGTACTGCTGGTGGTAGTGGTGGCGGTCTGTGTGGTAGTACCGATGGAGGTATTAGTGGTGGGCCTGTGTGGTGGTACCGATGGCGGTATGGGTGGTGGTGGTACCAATGGCGGTACAGGTGGTGGTGGTACCGATGGCGGTACGGGTGGTGGCGGCGGTACCGGTACGGGTGGTGGTGGTAGCGATGGCGGTATGGGTGGTGGTACCGATGGCGGTACGGGTGGTACCGATGGCGGTGGTACGGGTGGTGGTGGTACCGATGGCGGTACAGGTGGTGGTGGCGGCACTACCGACGGTGGTACGGGTGGTGGTACTGGTACCGATGGCGGCACTAGTGGTGATACTGGTAGCGGGCCTGTGTGGCAGTATAGATGCTGGGCCTGGTGGCGGTACTGGTGGTGGTACTGGTACCGATGGCGGTACTGGTAGCCTGTGTGGCAGTGCCAATGGCGGTACCGATGGAGGTGGGCCTGTGACAGATGATTGACAGATGGGCTGATTGATTGATTGACAGATGGGCTGGGCTGTGTGACAGGTCCTCTTTATGGGGGGGGGGGGGGCGTGTTGTGCACTGTAAAATTATGTAGACAAACTACACTGAGCTAACTTACTGATCTCTCTCTCCTCACAGATCGGTGTGTGAGGAGAGAGCAGGGATCAGGTAGTAACTCCTGTGGAGTTTGTTTACATTTGTGATCGGCTGTGATTGGACACAGCCGGTCACGTGGTAAACAGCCAATTCATTGGCTGTTTACTCTGATCGGGGACGCGCTGTGTCCAAGGGACACTCGCCTTCCCCGATCCCCGCTCTGCAAGCCTGTGGCGGCGCGCACGGAGCGCGCCGCCGAGTTTGTTTTGACAGGTGATCACAGCCGATCACATGGTAAACAGCCAATGAAATTGGCTGTTTACCGTGATCGGGGTAGCGCTGTGTCCGAGGGACACATGCCGTCCCCGATCACCGCGCTGCGCGCCCCCGCGGGCGCGCGCAAGGCAATATCCTGCAGGACGTCATATGACGTCCAGTATCGATATTGCAACCACTTCCCGGACGTCAATTCGCTATTGACTGGGCGGGAAGTGGTTAAAAAAAGTAACAAAACCTGTTAAACTTTAATGTGGAACTTTAGGCAGAAAACCCTCGTGTTTTTTCACCTTAATGCATTAAAGTGAAAAAACACCTGTCAGTGACGGCCCCCCCTCTCGTTTTACTTACCTGAGCCCTGGAATTTCACCCAGCAGAGATGCGCTCTTCCTCTGCCCAGGGTTCTCGGCTCGATTGGATAGATTGAAAGCAGCGCAGCTATTGGTTCACGATGCTGTCAAATAAATCCAATGACGCAGGCGCCGGGGCCGAGTCTTACAGTCAGCGTTTATGGACGCTGGATGGACTCGGGAGAGCGCTTTTCCCTAGGGGGTTATCTGATGCGAGGAGGAGCCCCGAGAGACCCCAGAAGATGGTGTTTGGGGGGCACTTTTTTTAAACTTAAAGCTTTACAATTACTTTAAGTCCTGCAGGTATAGCCAAGTAAAACATTAATAAGTGCCTATACTGTTTAAAATCCAGTAATACACTGTCCCATCCTGCTCTGTACATGCTCAGTTGCGTTTGTAGCGGCTGATCTGCTGACAGCCTTAAAGGGGAAATAAGCAGCTTCCTCGACTGTAAAAGGATAGGAGGGTTTATGTTTCAACTGCAATGGTGCTGCACATGTGATCAGTTATGACTGACAGTTTTCATTTCCAGCATTCCAGGAATGTAGCAGTTTTTGAAACTGATAAATTCATGGGTTTATTTCCGCTTCAGCAAAAATGGCAGCCTCTGGCAAGAAGTGACAGGAACAGTGCTGGAGGCAATTTACACCACACACAATTTGGTACCACAATTATTAATGTGGCATGTATGTTCCTAGCTAATGAACATTATTTTTTGTTATCAAGTCATGGGACAAGTTCCACTTTAACAGGGTGACACTATTTGTTCAGTAGTGAACTTGCACGGTAGTACTATTACCTGTGGACAGGTGTACATGTAGTTTTAAATGTACTTTGGTTAAAGAACAAACAAATTAAGAACCAGCTCCAGCTAAAACCTTTAAAAAGCAGTTACAGTGAGGGCTTGGACTATTATACTTATCTTATCTCTACAGCTTTCACACCACACCCGGATAATAAACACTTCAAAACTAGATTATGAAGATCAGTCGGTGCAGTTCACAAAATTATTTTACAATTATTCATAATACATGTCGGGAGTTATATTGTGGTTAGAGCAAATGCTGTTTAACGTATAACTAAAGGCATTTTATTTTTTATTTTTTTTAGATTTGGACAGAGTGGAAAGGGATTAGCACACCTGTCAGTTTTTTTTAAGGTGTCTGTGCCCCCGTTAGAAAGCCTCACCCCATTTGTCCTGTTTTCCTTTGTCACCAGAAAAATAAAATAGGGAAAAACTATTTCTGGTGATAGCCAGAGATCCTCTCACTTCCTGTTTCGGCTATGGCACAGGAAGTAAAGGGAAAGCTCCCCTATGGGACACAGATGGAATAAGAAACCAACAGGGTTTATAATCCTCCCTTACTCTATTGAAAAAAAAAAAAAAAAAATGCTTTTAGTTGTACTTTACTGCTGCTTGAGCAATTCACTGTACAAGCATTAACCAAAAGCTAAATATTTACTAGAATAACCTTTTGGATTCTGCTTTATCCCTAGAATTTTACAGTGGACAGCTGTGAAATACACAACACACACAGATTAGAAAACATTCCTTATCAAGCAAAATGCCAACTGAATTGGGGTGAACATATTTTGCAGTTTGGTGCAGAGCAAAGTCCCTACGTTTCTTAACTCATCAACTATGGTTTTAATATAATGTGGAGGAGTTGCTTCAAAAAAATTAATAAAAAATAGTTGATTAGAATGCAAATATTTTCCAATATGATTTAGGACCCATTCACTTCATTAACACATGCTCAATACATGGGCACATACAGGGGTTGGATGGAAACACTACATGATCTGCAGGTGTGAAGTGACGACATGCTTCCCCTTAAAACCTGAAGTGATGCAACATTCTTTTGCTTCCGCTGTGATGACACACCTAGCCAACAGGTAAGAAGCCTAACTTTCTTCATTCACTGCATGCGCCGCAAGTAGTACATAGTCATGTCAGAGTTTCAAAAGAGGGCAAATTGTTGATGCCCGCTTAGCTGGTGCCTCTGACTGAAGTTGGCAATTTGTGGTGTCAAACATCAAAGGATGTGAAGGCATATGCAGTTTCTGGGAAAGCTTAGTCTAATAAGCATAAGCGCAGTCAACTGACCGAAAGACCAAGGACATTGGGGTTGATTTAATAAAGGCAAATCCACTTTGCACTACAAGTGCAGTCGCTGTAGATCTGAGGAGAAGATCTGCTGATTTTATCATCCAATCATTTACAGGCAAAAATTCAGTTAGTTTTTTTTCCTTGCACGTCCCCCTCAGATTTACAGTGACTGAACTTTCACGTGCACTTGTAGTGCAAAGTGGATTTACCTTTAGTAAATCAACCCCTTTGTGCAGAATTGTGGCCTGGAAAATAAAAGCACTGCAGCAAAAGCGACTGCAGAGCTCAATCTCTTCCAAAGCCCATGTCCACAAAAACTGCGTGGAGGGAACTCCATTAGCAAGACATTCATGAACTAGCTGCAATTGCCAAACCACTAGTGACCGATATTAATGTCCAAAAGAGGAGAGAGTGGTGCAACACTCAAATAGTGAAATATCGATCAATGCAATACTGTAATAAGGTCCAATGAATTGAGCTTCACACTGTTCCCAACCACTGGACAAGTAGTGCACGTGTGGCGAACACCATCCCAAGCTTACAAATTAGGACTGTCTTGTGCCAGCGGTAACACATGGTGGCAGCGCAATCATGGTTTGGGCAACCATATCTTGGTATTCTGCAGGCCCAATCGTAACCTTGAAAGTTAGAATACTGCCTGTACAAATTTTGGATAACCACGTGCACTCCATGGTGCAGACATGGTTTCCCAAAGACAGTGCCATTTACCATGAGGATAATGCTCGGAGTCACACTACTGTGTCAAATCATGGTTTGGTCTGACAAGCATGAAAACAGTCTCGCACCTTCCCTGGGTGCCACAATTGCCAGACCTCATCATAGAGCCACTATAGTCAATTTTGGAGAACAAGGTTCGGGCTCGTTTTCCGCCTCCGGCATCTCTGCAAGAATTTGAATGATTTTTGCATGGAGAGTGGTATCAAATTCTATTACCTACCATCCAATACATATTTGTCAATTCCCAGGAGAATTCAGGCCATCTTGAATGCCAAAAGGTGGTCTAACTCCATACTAGGTAAAAATGTTGTTCTTTTACCTGGCGTTGCCATATTTTTGTTCAACCCTTGTAGAAAACAATAGTTTTCTAGATGTACTGTTCACACCACAATGCGGTTTTACAGACATGCAACAATTTTATACAGCGCAATGCACCGCACTGTTTCAATTAGCTGCAGTGCAAACAGTTGAATGGAAGAAATGTAATTGTGACACTTCAGTAAAGAAAAAAAAAAAAAAAAAGGGAAGAAGGAGCAAAAAAGGTAAACAGCACTCTTAACGCACCGCCCCTACACAATGGACAGACTGGTTGAACACTGCTAGGTGGTTGACAAACTGACTCCAGCTGTGGTAAAATCTACAAATCCCATCATGCCGCAACAGGTCATACCTGTGGCTGTCAGTCTTGCAATGACTCATGGAACTTGTAGTTCCCTCAACAGCTGGGGAGAGCCAAAGACTACCTACCCTGTTAGAGCATACAGCTACAGGTCCTTCTCAAAAAATGAGCATATTGTGATAAAGTTCATCATTTTCTGTAATGTACTGATAAACATTAGACTTTCATATATTTTAGATTCATTACACACAACTGAAGTAGTTCAAGCCTTTTCTTGTTTTAATATTGATGATTTTGGCATACAGCTCATGACAACCCAAAATTCCTATCTCAAAAAATTAGCATATCATGAAAAGGTTCTCTAAACGAGCTATTAACCTAATCATCTGAATCAACTAATTAACTCTAAACACCTGCAAAAGATTCCTGAGGCTTTTAAAAACTCCCAGCCTGGTTCATTACTCAAAACCGCAATCATGGGTAAGACTGCCGACCTGACTGTTGTCCAGAAGGCCATCATTGACACCCTCAAGCAAGAGGGTAAGACACAGAAAGAAATTTCTGAACGAATAGGCTGTTCCCAGAGTTCTGTATCAAGGCACCTCAGTGGGAAGGAAAAAGTGTGGCAGAAAACGCTGCACAACGAGAAGAGGTGACCGAACCCTGAAGAAGATTGTGGAGAAGGACTGATTCCAGACCTTGGAGGACCTGCGGAAGAAGTGGACTGAGTCTGGAGTAGAAACATCCAGAGCCACCGTGAACAGGCGTGTGCAGGAAATGGGCTACAGGTGCCGCATTCCCCAGGTCAAGCCACTTTTGAACCAGAAACAGCGGCAGAAGCGCCTGACCTGGGCTACAGAGAAGCAGCACTGGACTGTTGCTCAGTGGTCCAAAGTACTTTTTTCGGATGAAAGCAAATTTTGCATGTCATTCGGAAATCAAGGTGCCAGAGTCTGGAGGAAGACTGGGGAGAGGGAAATGCCAAAATGCCTGAAGTCCAGTGTCAAGTACCCACAGTCAGTGATGGTCTGGGGTGCCATGTCAGCTGCTGGTGTTGGTCCACTGTGTTTTATCAAGGGCAGGGTCAATGCAGCTAGCCATCAGGAGATTTTGGAGCACTTCATGCTTCCATCTGCTGAAAAGCTTTATGGAGATGAAGATTTCATTTTTCAGCACGACCTGGCACCTGCTCACAGTGCCAAAACCACTGGTAAAGGGTTTACTGACCATGGTATTACTGTGCTCAATTGGCCTGCCAACTCTCCTGACCTGAACCCCATAGAGAATCTGTGGGATATTGGGAAGAGAAAGTTGAGAGACGCAAGACCCAACACTCTGGATGAGCTTAAGGCCGCTATCGAAGCATCCTGGGCCTCCATAACACCTCAGCAGTGCCACAGGCTGGTTGCCTCCATGCCACGCCGCATTGAAGCAGTCATTTCTGCAAAAGGATTCCCGACCAAGTATTGAGTGCATAACTGAACATAATTATTTGAAGGTTGACTTTTTTTGTATTAAAAACACTTTTCTTTTATTGGTCGGATGAAATATGCTAATTTTTTGAGATAGGATTTTTGGGTTTTCATGAGCTGTATGCCAAAATCATCAATATTAAAACAAGAAAAGGCTTGAACTACTTCAGTTGTGTGTAATGAATCTAAAATATATGAAAGTCTAATGTTTATCAGTACATTACAGAAAATAATGAACTTTATCACAATATGCTAATTTTTTGGGAAGGACCTGTATACAGTGTAAAAATGACCATTCTCTCAAGAGGTGAAATGGATTAAAGCCAGCTCACAAAACGAGCCATCTTGGCTTATTGCATTGCTACGAGCCAACAAAGAATTTACACAACACATAAAGCACACCTTATCTACTTTTACAGAGACCAGGCATGTGCTAAGAAAATTGTACAACAGTGCAATCAGCAAACTCAATTTATGCAACTTTTGTAACTGCCAATTTAACAACCCCTAGTGTGTACACTTGCCTGGACGACAATAGCATATTAAATATTTCCTAATTATTTTGCTTACCGTATATACTTGAGTATAAGCCAAGATTTTCAGCCCTTTTTTGGGGGCTGAAAGTCCCCCCCTCGGCTTATACTCGAGTCAGCGAATTTTTTCCATTGTAAATATTACCTGTAAAGAAGTTGCGGCGGCTGCAGCGTCCACCGTTCAAATTCCGCGGTCTCTTCCTGTTCCTTCCGTGATAGGCGAATCTCAGCAGACACTCTCCGCCTATCACGATCATTCTCTCATCCTCAGTTTTCCAGCAGACGTCTGTGATTGGCGGAACACCCAACACAGTGTCTGCTGGGAAAACTGAGGATGAGAGAATGATCGTGATAGGCGGAGAGTGTCTGCTGAGAATCGCCTATCAAGGAAGGAACAGTAAGAGACCGCGGAATTTGAACGATGGATGCCGCGGAATTTGAACGATGGACGCCGCAGCTTCTTTACAGGTACTATTTACAATGTAAAATAGGAAACAGCAAGCTAGGGAACAGTGGACAGTGAGGCATCGGCTTATACTCGAGTCAGTAAGGTTTCCCAGTTTTTTTGGCAACATTAGGTACCTCGGCTTATACTCGAGTCGGCTTATACTCAAGTATATACGGTAATTTAACTTGGTGATTGTAGCCCTATAAAAATTTTCTCTGCCTAATTTAACAAAATACATTTTATTTTGCCCAACACCTTCCCGCCAGGCCTATAGAAGATTGACAGCCGGGCGGGTGCTTTACCATCCTGATGGGACATCATACGATGCCCTGCCCGCCTGTGCCCCTTGGACACAGCGCATCACCGATCAAGGTAAAGAGCCAATGACGTAGGGCACACGTTGGACACAGCTAACCGACAGTTGTCTACATGTGATTATCAGCAATTCCTTTCCTCAGCGCTGTCAGTGTGAGGAAAAAGCCAATTACCGGCTTTCCCGTTTCAGGGGACATTTACACTGATAATCAGAGCATTGATCATCAGTGCAGCACCATCACTGCGGCATAGCAGCGCTGTCTCATCAGTGAAGAAAAGAACTTACCGTATATACGCAAGTATAAGCCAAGTTTTTCAGCACATTTTTGTGTGCTGAAAATGCCCCCCCTCCCGGCTTATACTGGTCAGGTTATCTGCCGCCATGTCAGTATTGATGTGGAGGGAAGGAAAGCCATATTACGTCATACATTGTCCCCTCCGATTCACAGCAGGGCTGTGTGTATATGAAGTCTGCGCCGTCCACATAGTCCCGCCTCCTCCTCGTCGGTCCATGATGAGGAGGAGCTTTGTTACAGTGAATGGCGCTGTTCTGGTGACCGGGCGGCAGTGCAGCGTGAACTGGGAGGTGCACCGATCCCACAGCCAGGTAAGAGAAGAGCAGACCTCAGAAGATATCTCCAAAGCCGATAGCAGATTTTCGGCGGCAGGTCAGAGGCTAGCACCCACATCTGCAGCTTGGCCACGCCCCCCACTTTTTAGAGTTTAGATATTCTTTAAGTTTTGTTATTACAAGTGTATGCATACCTCTGATGCTACAATGTAGAACCAGTTACAGAAGTCTGTTCAGAGCTGCACATTAGCATTGTGAACTCTTATACCTTGAAACTGTTTTGATGCTATAATATGAATTAATGGGATAATTCTGTAAATCAGTTGCTCGCCTGGTGCTTTTTATTGCTGGACTTTATTTTTACATTGGTGAGAGGACCCTGATAGTTATGTTGAGCTCCTGCATGCAATCAATGCAACTGTGATACTGACAAAAAATACTTGTGGGCTGCCACTACCCTCCCCTGCTGTGAATCGGAGGGGACAATGTACAACGTAATATGGCTTTCCTTCCCTCCGCATCAATGCTGACACGGCGGATAAGGTACATGGGCACAGTGAGGATGAAAATGGGCATGGTTGGTCCTCTTTTCCACTTACAGTAGCTGCTGCATTTTCACCCTAGGCTTATACTCGAATCAATACGTTTTCCCATTTTTTTGTGGTAAAATTAGGTGCCTCGGCTTATACTCCAGTATATACGGTATTTGCAAAAGTGTATGTAGCGGATGGTTGCTACTAGTTACCATCATCCACCATGTTCACCCTGCTGCCAGACCTCCATACATCACTCTTCTGTAGACAATGAACAGTCATTTGCTTTTGTTTATTTGGGGGATAAAAAAACTTGGTTGGGCAAAGGGTATTGGATGCCCAAAGAACAGATCACTTTTGCCAGCATTATTAAAGAATTGTTGCATCAGTTGCACTTTGAACAAATGGACTCCAACACTTACAGTCTCAACTCCACTCCTCTTCTGCACAAACTCCTGCAGACTGTTACTTCCAGGACTCCTCTTCTCCCCCTGCACAAACTTCACTGTACAATCTTAGTCTATCCACCCCCTCATCTTTACTCTGCACCAGATCACTCTGAATAATCCCTGATGGTTTCTGTACTTTTCTGAATTTTGATTGGCCATGGGCCTGCAGTACCCATTCTTGATGGCCTAGTTGTTTAGCAGTGTTAGATAGTTGGTGGACTACTGATCCCAGCCAGTCCTTCTTGCAAACCCTGTGCCCTCAGGCCACAGCGATTTGACACAAAACCCCACAGTTTTTCCTCTGGCCTTGCACCCAGCTCCCCTGGCATGCCTCCTCCAGATATCCACTATGACTCACTCACCAAACTTCTCCTGCCCTAAATCCTTGATAAAGAATTTACCCGGACATGCGTACCGACTGCTTCTCCAGCTCCTCTGTTCCAGGGCACATCCTCCATGACCGTGTAAGTATTAGGCTCCCTCCCAGCTCTTAAGCTCCTCCGCCGGGGTGTGCAGATGGGGATGGGTCTCCTGCTGCAGTCTAACACTCCATTCTTCACTTCACCCAGCTGACAACTCCCTTCCAGTGGGCTGGACCTGAGCGAATGTAGGAGGCCTGCCCCCTGCCAATTCCAATTGGGGATTGGTCAGGGCTCCTCGTCACTCCAATTCCCAGCCCTGCCCCTCTTCCAGAACATTCTCCCTGGAAGCAGGGGAGGCGCCCAAGAACTGAAGGACAGGTGATCACACCCACTTCTACACTAACTACTCCCTGCCCCCAGATCAAAACAAGCAGGCCTAGCATGCAGCATAGGCCTGCCTGGCAGCCATCATCAAAGAATAAGATTTTTTGTGCTCACCGTAAAATCCTTTTCTCTGAAGTTCATTAACAGACACAGCACCTTTAATCTTGAACTTAGGGTTATATCGCCACCTTCAGGAGAGGACTAGGCAGAATATTTAAAAACAACAAAACTGCACAGTACCACCCAGGGGGCGGTCCTACTGGCTATAAACCCCTCACACTGAATCCAGCAGCTCAAACAGCAGTACAAATATAAATAGGAGGGGTGGGTGCTGTGTCAGTCAATGAACTTCAGAGAAAAAGGATTTTACGGTGAGTACAAAAAAAAAAATCCTATTTTCTCTTCCGTTCATTGACGGACACAGCACCTTTAATCCTGACCTTAGGGACATCCCCAAGCAGTGTCAAAAAACGAGGGGTGGGAACAGCAGACAACAAACTCCACCCATAACAGCCAGAGCTCCTCAACGGAGGAGGTGCAACCTTAAACCGCCGCCTGCAAAATCTTGTGGTCGAAGCATCCACAGATTCACTACATTTTACAAGGTTGATGTGAGCGCAAGTGTGAACGGACGACCAGGTCGCCGCCTTACACACCTGGGAAACGGACGCTTGATGTCGGAAAGCCCAGGAGGCACCGATTGCCCTGGTCGAATGTGCCGTGACAGGAAAGGGAGGCGCCTGCCCGTTTAAGGCATAAGCCTGAATCACGGTCTAATCGACCGACAGGCCCTTCTTCGGACCAGCTACCGACACAAACAGTGAATCCGACCTCCGAAACGGAGCTGTAGCAGACAGATACACCCGCAGAGCACGGACCACGTCCAAGGAATGCAAAGCAACCTCTTTGGGATGCGAAGGCTGAGGACACAAGAATGGAAGCACAATGTCCTCATTTAGATGAAAGACTGAAACAACCTTAGGAAGAAACAAAGGCTGCGGGCGTAGCACCGCCTTATCCTTGTGGAGGATCAAGTAGGGAGACTTGCTAGACAAGGCCGCCAACTCAAACCCTCCTGGCAGATGTAATAGCCACCAGAAAGGCCACTTTCTGCGAGAGTGTCAATAGAGGGATCTCCCTAATGTTTTCAAACGGCGGTTTCTGAAGTACAGAGAGCACCAGATTTAAATCCCAGGCAGCAGTGGGCGAACCGGAGGGGCCACATGTCGAACCCCCTGCACAAACGTACTCACCAATGAATGAGTCGCCAAAAGGACGCTAAAAAACAAAAAAAAAAAAAAAAAAGGAAGGACAGCCAAGGCTGATATCTGTCCCTTAAAATGGTGCTTAAAAGCAAGCTTTTGATCCACTCCTCGCTGCAAAAACAGCAGGATCCTGGAAACTGAATATGTACGCGGACGCCACCCCATCTCTTTGCACATAGAGATGTAGGCCTTCCACGTGCGATGATAAATCTTCTGAGAAGAGGACTTCCGCGCCCTGAGCATAGGGGAGATTACCGAATCCGACAGGCCCTGTCCCCTCAGCACCTGACTTTCAACAGCCATGCCGTTAAAAGCCAGCGACTGTAAAGCAGGGTAAAGTATAGGACCTCGCGACAGAAGGTCCTCTCGCATCGGCAGTCGCCACGGAACATCCGCCACCATTCGTACCATGTCGGTGTACCAGGGACGCCGAGGCCAATCTCGGGCAATTAGAATCACAGGAATCCCTTCGGTCTCCACTCTGCGAAGCAGATGAGGAAGAAGTTTGAGCGGGGGAAAGGCATAAATGAGCCGATAATGCCCCCACACAGCCACCAGTGCGTCCGCCCAGGGATCTTTTGACCTGGCCACAAACCTCAGTACTTTGAGTCGAGAAACCAGGAGATCCACATCTGGCATGCCCCATCTCAGGCAAAAGAGCAGAAATACATCCGGATGAAGCGACCATTCCCCTTGGTCCAGCATCTGGCGACTTAGGTAGTTTGCTTGCCAGTTTTCTACGCCTGGAATGTACACGGCCGAGAGAGCCGACACGTGCTGCTCTGCCCACCGCAGGATGTGAGCGACCTCCAATGCTGCAGCTGAACTCCTTGTTCCTCCTTGATGGTTGACATATGCCACCGCCGTGGCGTTGAACGACTGTATTCTGATTGGGCGGCCCAGCAGCCTCTGAGACTATGTGGAGAGGCACCGCCTGATCGCCCGAAGTTCCAGCACATTGATCGGCAGGCGGGATTCTTCCTGCATCCAGCAACCCTGTGTCGACTATACACCCCAAACTCCCCCCCCCCCAGCCAGTCAGGCTGGCGTCTGTCATGATTCCTGTCCAATGAAAAGGAAGGAACGACTGCCCGGCCAGCAGGGCCGGAGACCTCCGCCACCAGACCAGGGATTCCCTGACTAGGCGACGAATCTGACAATCCAGAGAAAACAGGAGATTTGTCCTATTTGGACAGGATCTTCTTTTGCAAGACTCGAGTGTGGAATTGAGCATACGGTACCGCCTTGAAAGGGGCCACCATGAGACACAGGACTCGCATGCAAAAAAAACACAGCGACGACCACCTGCGGGAAGCCAACAGCTTCACCACCAGCCTGAAGAGTCCGCAGCTTGTCTGAAGGGAGAAAAATTCTCGCCTCTGAGGAGTCCAGAACCAAGCCCAGGTACTCCAGGCGCTGGGTCGGCACCACCACCGACTTCGGGAGTTTGGTTGGGTACTGAACCCCCAGAAGAGTTTGACTGGCGATCGCCACATCCTCCCTTAATTCTGAGGCGGAAGCCGCCCTCAGAAGGAGGTCGTCCAGATATCCCACGATTGCGATCCCTCGCTGCCACAGCAAAGCCAGAATCGGGACGAGCACCTTGGTGAAAACCCTTGGTGCCGACGCCAGGCCAAAAGGGAGAACTACAAATTGGTAGTGTTCGTCCCCGACCGCAAATCACAGAAATCTCTGATGCCTGACGCATATGGGGGACATGCAAATATGCGTTCATGATATCCAAGGACGCCAGAAAATCCCCTGGATGGAGTGCAGCGACCACCGAGCAAACTAATTCCATCCTGAAACTTTGTATCTTTACAAAGCTGTTAAGGGCCTTGAGATCCAGGATTGGACGGACCCCTTCCTTCTTTGGGACTACAAACAGATAGGAATAGAATCCCTGAAACCTTTCCGGCAACGGCACATGCACTATCACCCCGCTCCGCAGCAGGTCCTGCGCTGCCCCAAACAAGGCTTCCTGATGAGCCGGAGGAAGATGAAGGTTGAAGGGAAGAAACCTGTCTGGCAGACAAGAAAGAAACTATATTGTATCCTGTTGAAACCACGTCGCAGACCCACTGGTCAGAAAGCAGAGAGTCGGGCGGGGGCAAATCTTCATATTGTCGCAGATTTGTTCGCAGGCTTGTTTGGTTTGCGAAACCAGGGACGCTTTTGTCCCTCAGTGGACACCTTGTCGGTCTGGGAACGCTTACCTGCCGACCCGGGCGGACGAAAAAAAAAACCCGCTTCTGAGTGGAAAAGAAGGGCCCTGGCCTACAGCACGGCTCCTTACCCTTCTGGATTGTGGGAGCAACAAACTCTTAGCCCCTGTAACATTTTTTATAATGTCATCCAGCAAGACTCCAAGTAGCCTGTCTCCCTGGAAGGGCAAATTCGCCAGAGCCTTCTTAGATGCCTGGACCAGCACTTTAGCCAAATCAGGCGAGGTAGCACTACAGCAGATACTAAGGCTCTGGAAAGCAAGGGGGCCGTATCTAAGACATACTTAAGGCCATGCACCAACTGGTCTGCCAGTTCCACGCAGACCGGGGAAGCCTGTTGCTTTTCCAACTCTCGGTGCAGCAATTTAGCCCATTCAGTAAGTGTCTGGGACACCAGGGCCGTGGCCAACACTGGCCGCAATGCTGACCCCACCACCGTAAACATGGAACGGGCAACTGCCTCGGCCCTCCTATCGGCAGGGTCCTTAAAAAGGCAGGGGTCCCCTCCACTGGAATCGTGGTTACCTTATTTAATATGGATACCGGGGGGTACACAATCGGGGGAGAAGTCCATTTCTTCAGGAAACTCTCCTCAAAAAAGGGGCAACGCACCGCCATGCATTTTGGAACCAAAAAAGGCCACTGCGGGCGTTCCCATTCTTTGTAGATAAATTTATCAAAATAGGCCAGGTAGGAAAACACCTTAGCCATGCGGGCCGGCTTGTGGGACCCAAAAAGGGACCGACACCTCAGTAGATGCCCCCGCCGTATCCTCCATCTTTTAGGTATCCCGCACTGCTGTGATAAGCGCTCCTACAAGCACCCTTTCTTGCGCTGACTGGGACACGGAGTCAGCCTCACTGTCCTGGTCCGCATCCTCTGAAACTTCAGAACAGGGGCTGTTCGCCATGGCAAGGCCTGAGTCTGAATCAGAGCCGTCCCCAGAAGACAGTTGGGTGAGGGGGCGTTTTTTTTACCCCCCTTGCGCCCGCACCCTGGCAACTAAAGACTCCAGGACCGCCGACAAAGCGTCCATAGGCACTGCAGGTGCAGGAGAACCGGTTGCCACCACAGGGATGTCTGGAGAAGAAGCGCCAGCTTCTGACGCTATGCTGACCCATACTCACCTGACACCCGTTAGGGACCGCAGGCCAGTTATACCAAAAGTCCACCCTCCTAGCTGCCACAGACTGAGGGGCCTCCTGCAGGACTCACCACCCTGACCCAGGTACTGCGCCGTGCTGCCATCCGCTCTCCTTCACGAGGTGTTCTGAGGGATTCGCGACGTTCCAGAAGGATAGTCCCCCAGCGCTAGAGGCAAAAGCAAGCTGGGACTACAAGAAAATGGCCGCCTCAGCAAAAAACCGCCTGAGAGCTCCGGGAAGATGGCCGCCAGACTTCCTGACTAAACTATAGGAAAATGGGCACGACCACGCTGACCCTCCGCGTGGTGGCCTCCCACAATGTGCACACCTGGAACACCCCACTATGCCCAAAAATAGGGGAGAGGCGAGCGGACCACAACACCCAGCGCAGCCCCCCAGCTGGACACGAACCACCCAAGGGGGGACCCCCGGTCAGTCACACAGCGGCCCCAGCATGGGGAGGAGGGAAAGGACAGGGAGAGAAGAAGAGGAGAGTGAGAGACCCCCTAATCGACCTCCCAGGGAATGCCCAGCTGCTCCATCCTGCCAAGACAGGTGAAACCATACTTACCCCTCCTGTGGGGACTGCTGGACGCATTCCGCGGACAGACCCATCACCCGAGCAGTACGGGGTGGCTGTCGGCCACGGCACACTGACACAGACAGCAGTAGCCCGGTCATATGTGTGCCCCGGAGCATATAGCTCACCGGCCACCCCTAGATCAGACGGGGCATGTCGTGGCCGACCCAGCGCATAGTTAAGGCCTGCTCACGCTCGATGGCCGGGCTGCGGAGACTACCAGGATCTATATTATCCAGCCTGTCACCCCGCCCGGCTGTTGATAGTAAATCACAGGAATCAAAAAGCAGAAAAAAACAAAAAAAAACCCAGGACCAATGGTCCCCACCGGGAGCCAGGTCCTATTCCTACATTAGGCAGAAAAAAAAACTGAGCTGCTGGATGCAGCGCGAGGGGTTATAGCCAGTAGGACCGCCCCCTGGGCGGTACTGTGCAGTTTTGTTGTTTTTAAATGTTCTGCCTAGTCCTCTCCTGAAGGTGGCGATATAACCCTAAGGTCAAGATTAAAAGGTGCCGTGTCCGTCAATGAACGAAAGAGAAAAAACCTTACCTAGCACCTACCTATGGTAAAGGGCGCTAACATGTATAACAAACAAAGAAAATTGTTGTTTTTCTTTCTACGTTTTCAGTTGGTTTTTTTTGGTGATCAAATACCACCAAAAAAAAGCGTGGTCTCAAAAAAAAGAAAAAGATAAAAATGTAATTTGGGTAATGTGTTGCATGACTGCATAATTGTCATTAAGGCTGCTTTCACACTGGGGCGGGCATTGACGGTAAACGCTGCTAGTTTTAGCGGGGCGTTACCGTCATTTTAGCGGTGCTATTCGCCCACTTTTAACCCCCCTAGCGGCCGAATACAGGGTTAAATGCGCCCTATAGACACTGCCGAATCGCTTTGCAGGCACTTCGGCAGTTGTGCCCATTCATTTCAATGGGCAGGAGCGGTGTATAGACCGCTCCTTCACCACCCCAAAGATGTTGCATGCCCTTGCATGAAGAAAATGTACGCTGTATCATCTCCGTCTCTAATCCCATCCTTTGAGTCAGCCTACACTCCAACCCCCGAGATATGCTGCAAAATCATGCACGCTGAGCATGCAGAGAGCGTTGTGTGATAGGCAAATTTTAAAACTACAATTTTCAGCCGACAGTCTGATTGCTGGCTACTGCCACTGTACCTGTGAACTCTGGAGGGGATTGTGTGGCTGCTAGCAGATTTAAAATTACAACCTGCAGTAGTCAGTTCAGATGTTGGCTGTCTGCTGCTCATGCATTGAGCCATGGGCCTTACAAGGGCAATTCCAAGCTCAGTGACTGAATCAGATGAGTCAAGCCAGGGTCCTGGGGAGTCCAAAAGTGGCGAGAGATGTAAATTATGTAAAAATCCCATCTGAGCTAACATAGGGTGATTTACTAAAAACTGGAGCACACAGAATCTGGTCCAGCTGTGCATGGTAGCCAATCTCCTTCAGCTTGTTCAATGAAGCTTTGAAAATAAAACATGGAAACCGTTTGGCTTCTCCGCACAACTGCACCAGATTTTGTACTCTCCAGCTTTAGTAAATCAATCCCAGTGCACAAATGTGAGATAAATTACTAGTCTTGAAGGTTTACCAGATATAAGATCTATGCAGAGCTGCAGCAGATTTTTCACCATGCAGTTATAGTAAATAACCTCCAGTGTGTACGCTGCACACTCTTCCTCCCTTCTCTTAATTGTAGTGATGCACTGAATGGGTTTTTTGGTACTGATACCGAAAACCAAATCTTGATTGATCCCGAAAACCGATACCGAATGTGACTGTTTTTAAATAATATTTTTATACAGGAGATGGCCAGAGACTGGGGCCATGGTACAGGAGATGGCCAGAGACTGGGGCCATGGTACAGGGGATCAATGCAGCCCAGTGCTGGTCCAAGACATTGTGCTGCCTGGTACCAAGAATTAAATGCTGCCCCCCCCCCCTCCAAAAAAAAACACGCCCAGTCGCCCACCAAAAGGCCCCCACATTCATAATTGTATATCATGATAAATTAAGAGGACCTGTCATGGCTCTTTACATGTATATAGAAGTATAAATAGGACCTGTCATGGCTCTATAAAAAGGACCTGGTATGGCTCTATTCATGTATAGGACTATAAAGAGGAGCGGTCATGGCACTATACGTGTGTATAGGAGTGTAAAAGGAAATGTCATGGCTCAATACATGTATGTAGGAATATAAAGAGGACCTGTCATGGCTCTATACATGCATGTAGGAGTATAAAAGGACCCATCAGAGCTCTATACATGTGTATATAGGAGTATAAAAGCACATGTCATGGCTCAATAAAAAGGATGTGTTATGGCTCTATTCATGTATAGGAGTATAAAGAGAACTGGTCATGGCACTATATATGTGTGTAAATCAATATTCAAGTGTAAAAACACCCCCCTGCACATCCGTTTCCCCCCTCCCCCCCACACACACACACACATATCTGTTCACCCTCTGTACCCAATACACACATATCTGTTCCCCCTACACACCTGCCCCCCCTCCCCACACACACATATCTGTACCCCCTGCACACCTGTACCCCTCCCCCACACACACATCTGTATCCCCTGCACACCTGTCCCCTCCACACACACACACATCTGTTCACCCTCTGTACCCAATACACACATATCTGTTCCCCCTGCACACCTGCCCCCCCCCCCTCCCCACACACACATATCTGTACCCCCTGCACACCTGTACCCCTCCCCCACACACACACACATCTGTATCCCCTGCACACCTGTCCCCTCCCCACACACACATCTGTTCACCCTCTGTACCCAATACACACATCTGTTCCCCCTGCACACCTGCCCCCCTCCCCACACACACATCTGTACCCCCTGCACACCTGTACCCCTCCCCCACACACACACATCTGTATCCCCTGCACACCTGTCCCCTCCCCACACACACACACACACACACACACACACACATCTGTTCACCCTCTGTACCCAATACACACATATCTGTTCCCCCTGCACACCTGCCCCCCTCCCCACACACACATATCTGTACCCCCTGCACACCTGTACCCCTCCCCCACACACACACACATCTGTATCCCCTGCACACCTGTCCCCTCCCCACACACACACACACACACACATCTGTTCACCCTCTGTACCCAATACACACATATCTGTTCCCCCTGCACACCTGCCCCCCCCCCTCCCCACACACACACATATATCTGTTCACCCTCTGTACCCAATACACACATATCTGTTCCCCCTGCACACCTGCCCCCCCTCCCCACACACACATATCTGTACCCCCTGCACACCTGTACCCCTCCCCCACACACACACACACATATCTGTACCCCCTGCACACCTGTCCCCTCCCCACACACATCTGTTCACCCTCTGTACCCAATACACACATCTGTACCCCCTGCACACCTGTCCCCCCCACACACACACACATATCTGTACCCCCTGCACACCTGTACCCCCCCCCCACACACATATCTGTACCCCCTGCACACCTGTCCCCCCCCCCCACACACATCTGTACCCCCTGCACACCTGTACCCCCCCCCCCACACACACACATATCTGTACCCCCTGCACACCTGTACCCCCCCCACACACACACACACACACATATCTGTACCCCCTGCACACCTGTACCCCCCCACACACACACACATATCTGTACCCCCTGCACACCTGTACCCCCCCACACACACACACATCTGTACCCCCTGCACACCTGCCCCCCCTCCCCACACACACATATCTGTACCCCCTGCACACCTGTCCCCCCCCACACACACACACATATCTGTACCCCCTGCACACCTGTACCCCCCCCCACACACACATATCTGTACCCCCTGCACACCTGCCCCCCCCTCCCCACACACACACATATATCTGTACCCCTGCACACCTGTCCCCCCCACACATATCTGTACCCCCTGCACACCTGTACCCCCCCACACACACACATATCTGTATCCCCTGCACACCTGTCCCCTCCCCACACACACACACACACACACATCTGTTCACCCTCTGTACCCAATACACACATATCTGTTCCCCCTGCACACCTGCCCCCCCTCCCCACACACACATATCTGTACCCCCTGCACACCTGTACCCCTCCCCCACACACACACATCTGTATCCCCTGCACACCTGTCCCCTCCCCACACACACACACACACATCTGTTCACCCTCTGTACCCAATACACACATATCTGTTCCCCCTGCACACCTGCCCCCCCTCCCCACACACACACATCTGTACCCCCTGCACACCTGTACCCCTCCCCCACACACACACACACATCTGTATCCCCTGCACACCTGTCCCCTCCCCACACACACACACACACACACACACACACACACACACATCTGTTCACCCTCTGTACCCAATACACACATATCTGTTCCCCCTGCACACCTGCACCCCCCCCTCCCCACACACACATATCTGTTCACCCTCTGTACCCAATACACACATATCTGTTCCCCCTGCACACCTGCCCCCCCTCCCCACACACACATATCTGTACCCCCTGCACACCTGTACCCCTCCCCCACACACACACACACACACACACACACATATCTGTACCCCCTGCACACCTGTCCCCCTCCCCACACACACACACACACATATCTGTTCACCCTCTGTACCCAATACACACATCTGTACCCCCTGCACACCTGTCCCCCCCACACACACACACATCTGTACCCCCTGCACACCTGTACCCCCCCCCCCCACACACATCTGTACCCCCTGCACACCTGTCCCCCCCCCACACACATCTGTACCCCCTGCACACCTGTACCCCCCCCACACACACACACACACATATCTGTACCCCCCTGCACACCTGTACCCCCCCCACACACACACACACATATCTGTACCCCCTGCACACCTGTACCCCCCCACACACACATCTGTACCCCCTGCACACCTGCCCCCCCTCCCCACACACACATATCTGTACCCCCTGCACACCTGTCCCCCCACACACACACACATATCTGTACCCCCTGCACACCTGTACCCCCCCCCACACACACACACATATCTGTACCCCCTGCACACCTGCCCCCCCCTCCCCACACACACATATCTGTACCCCTGCACACCTGTCCCCCCCACACATATCTGTACCCCCTGCACACCTGTACCCCCCCACACACACACATATCTGTATCCCCTGCACACCTGTCCCCTCCCCACACACACACACACACACATCTGTTCACCCTCTGTACCCAATACACACATATCTGTTCCCCCTGCACACCTGCCCCCCCTCCCCACACACACATATCTGTACCCCCTGCACACCTGTACCCCTCCCCCACACACACATCTGTATCCCCTGCACACCTGTCCCCTCCCCACACACACACACACACACACATATCTGTTCACCCTCTGTACCCAATACACACATATCTGTTCCCCCTGCACACCTGCCCCCCCCCTCCCCACACACACATATCTGTACCCCCTGCACACCTGTACCCCTCCCCCACACACACATATCTGTATCCCCTGCACACCTGTCCCCTCCCCACACACACACACACACACACATCTGTTCACCCTCTGTACCCAATACACACATATCTGTTCCCCCTGCACACCTGCCCCCCCTCCCCACACACACATATCTGTACCCCCTGCACACCTGTACCCCTCCCCCACACACACACACACATCTGTATCCCCTGCACACCTGTCCCCTCCCCACACACACACACACACACACACACACACACATCTGTTCACCCTCTGTACCCAATACACACATATCTGTTCCCCCTGCACACCTGCCCCCCCCCCTCCCCACACACACATATCTGTTCACCCTCTGTACCCAATACACACATCTGTTCCCCCTGCACACCTGCCCCCCCTCCCCACACACACATATCTGTACCCCCTGCACACCTGTACCCCTCCCCCACACACACACACACACATATCTGTACCCCCTGCACACCTGTCCCCTCCCCACACACACACACACACACACACACACACACATATCTGTTCACCCTCTGTACCCAATACACACATCTGTACCCCCTGCACACCTGTCCCCCCCCCACACACACACACACATCTGTACCCCCTGCACACCTGTACCCCCCCCCACACACACACATATCTGTACCCCCTGCACACATCTGTACCCCCTGCACACCTGCCCCCCCTCCCCACACACACATATCTGTACCCCCTGCACACCTGTCCCCCCCACACACACACACACACACACATATCTGTACCCCCTGCACACCTGTACCCCCCCCCCCCACACACACACATATCTGTACCCCCTGCACACCTGCCCCCCCCTCCCCACACACACATATCTGTACCCCTGCACACCTGTCCCCCCCACACATATCTGTACCCCCTGCACACCTGTACCCCCCACACACACACACACATATCTGTACCCCCTGCACACCTGTACCCCCCCCCCCCCCACACACACACATATCTGTACCCCCTGCACACCTGCCCCCCCCTCCCCACACACACATATCTGTACCCCTGCACACCTGTCCCCCCCACACATATCTGTACCCCCTGCACACCTGTACCCCCCACACACACACACACACATATCTGTACCCCCTGCACACCTGTTCCCCCCACACACACACATATCTGTACCCCCCTGCACACCTACCCCCCCCCCCCCACACACACACACACACACACACACACACACACACACACACACACACACACACACACCAGTTCCCTCTGTACACAGTGCAATGCACTATAAACTGACAGCAGAGTAAATTTTTGTTTCTTGTGAATGGGTGCAGGCTGCAGCAATGAGCTTCCACTATACCTGAGCCAGCGAAGGTGGTGGTAAACTTTACTCCAGGACTGGAGAGCGGCGCTGCTGCCTGCCAGTCCTCCCACAACAGATCCCTGAGAGACCAGGAGGAGGGGGGGCGGCGGGAGCAGATATCGTGGCAAGCCCGTAGTTACACGATGCAGGGCTTCCATATCATCTACCCCAGCCAGTTCCACTAAACATGCAGCACTTCCGGCCAGCTGCTCCTCGTCCCGGCTCTCTCCTCTCATCTTCTCACTGCAGCTGCTAGGGCGGCACTGCAGGCTGGGGATAGAGTGGTCTGTCAGGGATGTCTTCACAGCCCCAACCGCCCCCTAGGCTGGCGCCATAAGGCATGCATTTTAAAAATGCCGGGACCTTTCTCGGCAGAACACTGGCCCTGCTCGCAATGGGATAAGCAGGGGAACGGGCTAGCTGGCTGGTGGGCGGCAATTTGCCGCCCCCTTTAAAAT
The DNA here is from genome assembly GCA_029206835.1 of Rana muscosa. NCBI lineage: Eukaryota > Metazoa > Chordata > Amphibia > Anura > Ranidae > Rana > Rana muscosa. The sequence goes on from CM055117.1 coordinate 856,573,858, forward strand.
GCCGCCTGGGACCGAGGTACCATCGGGTCCCATGGTAGGGCCGGCCCTGATGCAGCCTCACCTGTGTCCCCAGTTCAGCAGCCTCACGTGTGCAGGGGAAGAGAGGAGAGCCGCTGCCGCCTGGTGATTAGAGCGTCGGTAACATAACAGCTTTAATTTCAATAGCTGCGTGTTCCCTGTGGTGCGCAATCAAATAAAATTCCCCGGACAAAGGGGAGGGGCTGTATGTGACGGCGCGCCGCAGGGAACACACAGCTATTGAAATGAAAGCGGTTATGTTCCCGGTGCTCTAATCACCAGGCGGCAGCGGCTCCCCTCTCCCACATCAACACCCCCGTAATGGGCGGCACCAGGGACATGGGGCGGAGCCCAGCCCCACCCCATTTTCAGCTCCAGTATCGGCCTAATTTCTCTTTTGGCTTTTTGCCGAAAGAGCCATTATTGGCCGATATGTTTCGGTGGCCGAAATTTCGGTGCATCCCTACTTAATTGTTGTGGGTATTGTTAATATTGACATATTTATACTGCTTAAATATCAAATGTTTTAGTTTCTAATAGGAATTTGCAGTGACTGAAAAGGTTTTCCTTTTTACTGTGGCTTTAGACCCCTTTCACACGGAGGCAGTTTTCAATCGTTTTAGCGCTAGAAATAGCGCCTGAAAACTGCCTCCCATTCATTGCAATGGGTGCTTTTACACCCAGACGGTGCACTTGTGGGACGTTAGAAAAAAAAAAAAGTCCTGCAAGCAGCATCTTTGGGGCCGTTTGAAAGCGCTGTATGCAGCGCTCCCAAAATGTCCCTGCCCATTGCAATGAGTGGCCAGCGCTTCCGAAGCACCGCAACACAGGAGTTTTTAACCTCTAAACAGCGCTAAAGCGGTGCTTTACCGCTAATGCACAGGTGGTCCCAGTGTGAAAGGGTTCCAACTGAGCATCTTTCAGCTACCCATGTACAGGTTGTGTAGCGCTGGTGCCCAATTCTTTGTGAGATTACCCAGGCCTGACAACCTGTGAAACTGTGCCAGGCTCATGCTTACCACAGTATTTACATATTCTGGGGGGAGGGGGGGGGGTGGAGAGCAGATACCTGTCTAATACAGGTATTTGCGCCCCCTTCTGGAGATAGATCGCCGCAGAACCTGATGCGATCTACACCATGTCCAGGCCCCTCCTCCGTCTTCTGGGATACACACAGGTCCCAGAAGACAGCAGGGACCAGTCAGGACACGCAGCGCGACACACGCATGCGCAGTAGGGAACCAGGCTGTGAAGCCGCAAGGCGTCACTTCCCGATTCCCTTACTTAAGATGCCAGCGCCTCCACCCGAAAAACGAGGACATAGCGGGCGCCCTGGACAGGTCCTTATATTAAAAAGTAAGTTTCCTTATTTTAAAAGTCAGCAGCTACAGTATTTGTAGCTGCTGACTTTTAATTATTATTTTTTTCGGTGGAACTCTGCTTTAAAACTTTAGAATCACTTTTGTAAGTATTGGTTTATGAAATTATTTGTTGCAACATTGTATGCTTTTTGGATTGCTGGACTTTACCAGTTAATGCAGATGTAAAGAGCGAAGAGGATATTGTGACAGCCGCACTCCAGGAAAAATTCCTTAAATGTCCTTTTTTGGTAAATGGAATAATACACTACAATCCACAGCAGGAAAAAAAGACAGGACACACTAAGAGTAAGCACTAAGCATTAGTGCGAAACGTCAGCTGTGTGTCCTGTTTTTTTTCCTGCTGTGGATTGTAATGTATTATTCCATTTACCAATAAAGGACATTTAAGGAATTTTTCCTAGAGTGCGGCTGTCCAAATATCCTCTTCGTTCTTTGCTATATGCATTGCCAGCACCCGTGGCCTTTAGGAGGAGACTGATTAGCCAAGCATACCTATCTGGAGCAGTCACTTCCCTTTTCCTTAATGCAGATGTACAGTATCTCCATCTAGAGGCAAAATTGAAAAATGCTCATTGTGTAACATCTTTTATAAATGATCTTTTCTAATTGTACATAGTTTGCAGATATGTTGAGGCTGGTCTGTGTAATTTGTGATATTAGTTGCCTTTATTTTTGCTTTTTATTCCCCACTATAACAACGAACATGAAGCAGCAACACCTCTTCTCCCAAGGTGTGTCTAGGAATGGGTAACGGAGGATGCTGCTTATTCTACACCACCGAGTAAGTCTATCTAGGCTGCTGTACTTCTTGACCCTAGATGCGCTGCTCCATTGGTCACCTTTGTGTGTTTATTACCATTTTATACATGATTAAATACATTTTTTAATACCCTAGGTCTGTGTGTCCTAGTTTTCCTCTTGCTGTATGTGCACAGCTGACAGCACTCCAATATCTATGACCCTCTTCCTAACAACTGTACATTTTTATGTCCTACCGAACTGGTTAAGAACTGACACAGTGCATACATAGACCGTCACATTTGTAAAACATGTTGATATGACAGATCAAATCTAATATACGGACCTTCATCACTGACGCAGGCGCTGAGGCCTGTACACTGAATTGGCTTCTTGTGGCTGGAGCCGTCCAGTACTGTGCACAGGCAGCCTACGAAAGTCTATGGGGAGGCAGTGGCTGTACATCAGTGATTCTCAACCAGGGTTCCGTGGAACCCTAGGGTTCCTCCAGAGGTTACTAGGGGTTCCTTCAGCATTGGGCAATTTCTGCCTCTCAGATAAAAAGATCACTGGTGTCAGTGGGAACTTATCTATCTGTAAGAAGGTAATTCTTCACAATGACCACAAGTGTAAGGACCATTCTTCCCACTGACCATTACACTAATGTATCATGAGTTGTAGAGTTCAAATTTTTAGCAGGGGTTCCCCCCGAGACCAGAGAACCATTTCAAGGGTTCCTCTGTGTTGAAAAGGTTGAGAAAGGCTGCTGTACATAAACAGCTCTTGGTCCTAATTTAACAGGTGCGCAGGTGAGCCTGGATGCACACCCCCTGCCAGACAGTGTACATGAGCCTCCAGACCCTCCATAAAAACCTCCCTTGGACCAATAGCTGCTGTTTACAGCCCCCATAGACATAAATTACAAGACGCAGCAGTCTGCCTGCATTTGGGGGATACACACAGTATGTGCTTTAAGTACTGGCACAAACCTGAATCTAATTGGTGTCTACATGCTGTAGATATGGGTCCCAGGGAAGTTTACAGTGGTTTTGGATGTTCATGCACACTGTACAGCCCCCTTGTGGCTGTGTGCATGAGCCCAATGTGGGTGACATAAAAAATAAAATAAGGGTGGAGTTTACCGTTAAACCTTTTCTTTTTTTTTTTTTTATAAAAAAAATTAATGACCACAGAATAAATCACACTGTTCTACCAGAAAAGTCACATGTACTAAAAAACACGTACACAACAGCAACAGGGAAGAGGAGCGTGCACCTTGTATAGAAAACAGTAACGCTATGCAAGAATGTGCCTCAGGCCCTACAGTGTAAGGTACAAAGGGGTCATGCCTCATGCTGGCTGCAACCTTCCCATTTGCTAAGAGAGAACTCACCTACTTCTATGGCTTTGCTCCATCATTGCGCCCTAGCTGGTTAATGCGATTTCGTCCAGTGAGGAAGCAGCACAGTAAGAGCAGATGGGTGTTCCCAATGTGCTGCCAGTGATAGGATCACCCATTGGTCCCCTTTCCTCTCCCCACTTCCTGGGCACGAGCCCCTTTCACCTCTTTGCAATGGCTGGATCCACACACAATATTAAAGCAGAACTTCAGCCAAGAGGCAGGACGTTCTGCTTGTTTGCCTCCCCCCCTCCCCATATCATTTGGCACTTTGTTATTTTGGGGAGTAAATACCCGGATATGACAGGTTCCCACTTCAGCCCGGATCGCCGCCGCTTCCTGAGCGGAAGTGTAATCCCCCCTTTCGCCCTCTGGGACACATCACATTCCAGCAGCCTGTAGGACCATTCACAAACCGCAGTGCGGCTCGTGCATGCTTTAGTGAGGATGCCGGCGCTAGGGATACGAAACTCAGTGAAGAACGGGCTCGGGTGAGGACAGCGCCGGATCCCTGGACATTTCTGTGTTTATTAAAAGTCACACGCTACAAAAAAAAACATAGCTGCTGACTCTTAACAGGCACTCACCTGTCCCAGGATCCAGCGATGTGCTCATCCGAGCCGTCCCTTCTCTTTATCTTCTGTCCCCGGCATCTCAACGGTGGGCACCTGGCTGTGACAGCTTGTGGCTTCACAGCCGGGTGCCCACTGTGCATGTGCAACCATTGTGAATGGCCCTGTAGTCTTCTGGGACCTGTGACGTGTCCCAGAAGACCGTGGGGAGGCAGCCATACGCAAATGCGCGCACGAGGCGTAAATTACTGATCAAAAATGCAGATTTTTCTATTTTTTTTTTTTTACTGAAGAACACACGGAGCTTGTTTACACGCCTTTGTGCATAGGCACATTACAATTAATGGGCTGTATTTTAGCTCAGTAAAAAAATTAAAAATAAGCTTTTCTGGGCATTTTCAAACTGTAGTGTGCAAGAGGCCTAAAACTTTTTTTTTCTGACAGTAAATAAATACCTTATACAGCCCACTTCCGGTTTCTTGTCTGGTCTTTAGCCTAGGCTTATGACATCACGCAGAGCCTTCTCACTCTTGTGAGAGTTTGCCAGAAGGGGGAGAGGGAGGGGAGTAATAAGAGGGCCAAGGAGAGCTCCAGGTAGGTCTATGTAAATCCAGGAAGTGAACAAGCAGCAGCTTCAGCTGCCCACAGTTAAAATGGCTGCAGTCAGACTTAAGCTGGCCATACACCATCAGATTATCTGCAGATTTTCTATGGTTAGATGGAAAAATTGGGAGATTCCTCCATCCATACAGTTAATATACATGGAGAAATCTGTTGCAGTTTTTCCATCTAACCATAGAAAATCTGCAGATAATCTGATGGTGTATGGCCAGCTTAAGTGGAGGGAGATCTCTGCAGCATATTTGGCAAGTACAGAATGACAGTATATATATATATATATATATATATATATATATATACACACACACACACACACACACACACACACACACACACATATATATATATATATAACTAATATGCAAAGTGGTTGGAGGGAAGCTTCAAAATGGCAAAGGTGATTTTATTACAAATTATGTGAGCAGACTGCAGTTCCTCTTTAAACGACAGCCTTGCAATGCATCATGGGACTTGTAGTTCCACAACATCTGGAGAACCCATGCCTAAGACTTCTTTATTGCAGTGCATAAACATGAACTTACCTGCTTGCCCATAGTCCTCCTCTATCATGTACCAACTGAGCTGCCATGGGTTATGTAATCCTGTGTTGGCCAAAGACTGGCATAGAGAGAGCTGGCGGGCATTGCAGACTTTAGATACCCAGGTGAGCGGACTTGTAGTGATGACAATACCCTATGGAGGTAGAAGTGTGGTGGAGCAGAGCGGTGACCCCGGCAGTGTATAGAAGTATACACGTAGTCACAGTACTGAGCGGACACACGTGTATCTCCCTGCACTGACGTACAGACACCGCTCAGCACATACAGACAGCGCCACAGGAATGTCCTTATATAACCGCCACTCTCCGCCCTGGGCGCTCTATCCCGGGATAACTTACCTCACAGATACCGACCGTCCTCTCCGCTGTTTACCGAGCTCCCCGGCTTCACTCTGCTCCTCCAATTATACGAGCCGAGCCGTGACGTCAGTGGGCGGGCTCTCACACCCGCCCCCATGTGTGTCCAGTCACTCTGCGGAGGAGATACAATTGGTGTGAGGGGCCCCGGGCCAAAAGGGGGGAGGGGTACAAGTTTGCTCTCAGTTCCCAACCTCTCAGCTATTCTTCCGAACCAGAACATGGACCTCTGTTTTCATTCCTCCTCATTTGTTTGAAATGTACGAAAAAGCAATAGTGTAAAGTATAATTTTTTTTGTGTGTGTTCTGAGAGGACCAGAATACCAGTCAGGTTTGTATTGCTGATGGCGCCCCCTTAAGCGCAGGCAGTATCAGGACCAGTGGTGGCTGTTTTTCTTTTTTTTTTGGGGGGGGGCAATGAACAACCACCCCCGCCGTTTGCGCTTACCCCATCGGTGGCGGGTAGTATAAGGTGACCAGATTTTTAAAATGAAATCCGGGGACATTTTTTTTTACTAGTAATGGCAGCAATCAGCGACTCTCTGCCTGTCGCCGCCGCCCCGCCTCACAGCCTGTGAAGTCTCACTCTCCGGGCCCCGGCTACTACTGGGTGGGGAGTGGAGGAAGATCACTCCACCAGGGAAGGCAAGGAGATAAGCTGGCGGCTGGCCGGGACTTGAGCCAAGGCAGAAGAACATGTGAACGGAGCTGAATGGGCACCCAAAACTGAAGAAATAATCCCTCCGCTCCGACCAGCACATGATCATCAGAAAGGGGCATAGATAATGGAAAAAAATACACCCCCTAAGCTAGTAGGAGTGGCAGAGCAGGGGGGGGGGGTGTAATTCAGATTTTTTTTTTTTTAATTCTGCACTAACTGTCTTTGAAATTGCCCCAGCCCCTGTTCAAATCAAAACCGGGGACAGACTTGGTCCGGGGACAGTGTCCTCACACCGGGGACTGTCCCCTGAAACCGGGGATGTCTGGTCACCCTAGGGTAGCAGGCAGCAGCTCTGTGTTCTCTCCTCCATGGCGGCTTCCAGCTCCTCCCCTCCTCCTCCTCCTAAGCATCCAATAGGATTGCCTGTCCTTTCCGCCAAACGGGTGACCGGTGTCAAAAACCTGTTTCCTGATTGGCCAGGAGGAGGATCAGTGTTACAACAGAGAATACCTTGTGCTGCTGTATCCTCGTTCATCAGAAATCTTCCTCCGCCAATGCCATACCACTCCCATAATCTTACAGTTGGGTTTTATAGGGTTAGGGGTCATGTCATGGGGACTCGTCAGCTATGCCTAGCTCTTCCATTCATAGAAGTCATACTACACAATCAATGCATTAAGGGTGCTGGACCTTTCATCCACCCAACCTGCTTTCATAGGCAGGGCTGGTGCAAGGATTTTTGACACCCTGGCCCAGGCGAAACTTCATTTTGCCACCGCCCCCCTTTGCCCTGGCCATGTATACCCCACCTTTTTAATGAAGCCCCCCATCAAATGCAGCCCACCGCACCCATAAAATGCGGCCCACAGGCGCCCAACAAATGCGGCCCACCGGCACCCAACAAATGCAGCCCATCAATGAATGGTTGCTTGCTTCCATTCATTAGGAAGTCAGGACACAGTCCTCCGCCGCCGTTGCGCCTCTGACACTATGTGGGAACGGAGCTGCGGCTGCCTGCTGATGCTGAGACTTAGTTGCTTGCTGCAGAGAGAAGAGAGCAGGGGCAGCAGGGTGCCCTAGGAGGCTGCCTAGTTTGCCTAGTGGTAGCACCAGCCCTGTTCATAGGTCACTTTCATTTATAGAAGCAACATTTTTTTATTTTATTTTTTTAATATATTTAGTACATATTTGAAATAGTGAACAATGATAAATAACTTGCGCTATGATGGCAAGATATAATATAATGAGATTAAAAAAAAAACATGAATGCAGCTACTGTACAATCGCGGGTGCCCAGCGGACATGTGCACCAGGTCCCGGGGGATGTCGCGGGCCGGCGGCACGTGCACACCCTAGATGGCCAGGAAGCCCAGGACGTCATATGATGTCCACCCAGGATGGGGGATCCCATCCAGTGGTGTAGCGTGGGTTGTCAGCACACAGGGCATGGCAAGTAATTTGCGTCCCCCCTAACCTGCAGACTTATGCCACGTACACACGACCGTTTTTAATGTCATTGAAAAAAAAACAACGTTTTTCTCAACGTGATTCTTCTCAAGCCTGCCTTGCCTACACACTATCATGAAAAAAAAATGCTCAAGCAAAGCGCGGTGACGTACGAAATGTACGACGGCACTATAAAGGGGAAGTTCCATTCAGATGGTGCCACCCTTTGGGCTGCTTTTGCTGATCCTCGTGTTAGTAAAGTTTGGTGAGAGACGATTTGCGCTTTTCAGCCTCGTGCTCTTCAGTCTGTTGGCACATGTGTCACGCTGTATCTCCATTACGAACGCTAGTTTTACCAGAACGAGCGCTCCCTTCTCATCACTTGCTTCTGAGCATGCGCGTTTTTTTTCACGTCGTTAAAGCCTACACACAGCCATTTTTCACGACGAGAAAAATTAGAGCATGTTCCAAATTTTTAATGGCCATTTTTCACGTCGTGAAAAATGCTCTGGCGCCTACACACGATCGTTTTTAAGGACCAAATTAAAAAATGGCATTTTTCTCGTCATGAAAAACGGTCGTGTATACGCGGCATTAGACACTCCCAGAGTCCCTTCCAACAATACAATAGTACTGACCAACCTCATTACTTTACTGACCATTACACACTACACTGACCTCTATACTACACTGTACTGACCACTATACTATACTGTCCACTACACTGAGAACTACACTGACCACCATACTACACTGTCCACTACACTAACCACCATACTACACTACACTACACTACACTGACCACCATACTATACTGTCCACTACACTGGGGAACTACACTATACTGTCCACTACACTAACCACCATACTACACTACACTACACTAATCACCATACTACACTGACCACCATACTACACTACACTAATCACCATACTACACTACACTGACCACTACACTGATCACCATAATACACTACATTAGACTACACTACACTGACCACCACACTACACTACACTGACCACCATACTACACTACACTGTCCTGCTGCCTACAGTATTCCCTCCCTCCCTCCCTCTCTCTCTCTCTCTCTCTCTCTCTCTCTCTCTCTCATCCCCCCGGGGCCAGTAACACGAGGGAGTCTTACTCACCTTCTTGTCCTGGCCTGCATCGGTCCGGCAGATAGGTGGCAGGGGTGGAGGAGGAGGCGGCTCACATTTTTGCTTGTCTCCCACAGCGGAGGAGGTGGAGGCGGCAGCAGCAGCGGAGGAGGAGGCGGTTCACATTTTTGCTTGTCTCCCGCAGCGGAGGAGGCTCACATTTTTGCTTGTCTCGCGGAGGAGGCGCAGGAGTGGAGGAGGAGGAGGAGGAGGCAGCGGAGGCGGCTCACATTTTTGCTTGTATCCCCGCCTTGTTCAGTGTCCGGCGCACTGTGATTCGGCGTATGGGGGTCATGTCCGGAGGCGGGGCTTCAGGAGCAACCGGTATTGCAGACAGGCCAGCCCTATGTCTCACATGACCCCCATACGCCCAATCACAGGGCGCCGGACACTCAACATGGCGGCCAGAGCGCTGGGGACACAGAACCTAAAATTAGGAGGAGGCAGCCAGTAGTCACACACACACTGGCTGGAAAATTTCCCCCCCTAAATATCGCGCCCGGGGCCATGGCACCCCCTGCACCCCCCACGCTACGCCACTGGTCCCATCTATGGACGTCATTTGACTATGGGCGGGTAGGGAAGTGGTTAATCTGGTGAGGGGCAATGGATGACACAGTCCAATAGGGATCTCCCCCCAACGAGATTCACCAGGACTCAAGATGTTCACCAAAATTAGAACAAGAAAGGGGACCAATAGTGAAGTACTGCAAAGCTGGATAAAATATTGTACTTACAGGACATCAGTAAAATCAGGCATGTAGAAAGCAAGTAATCTAATCTGGGAACGCCGTAACCAGCGTGCGTTCCACCACCACCACCGGAAGGGACCACGTTCAGACTTCGGACCAGAAATTACATTAACACGTTTCGCCCTCCCTCAGGGCGTCATCAAGGACAAAACACAAAGACTATACTTTTATATCCGAGAGGAGCGGCCTCTCTCACAGATAGCCAGTAAAAATGTAGATAGCGGACATTACATATGTATACCCGAGGAGGAGGAGGGCGGCTCTAACCTCAGGCAACCAATACAATAGTATTGTAACAGCCATCACGATACAAATGTTAAAAGGAGAGCCAACAACGTCACTTCATTAACCTCATACATTTAAAAACATTGAATACAATACTTCCTAAATTTAATATGAATTAAAACTCCACATGAAATTAAAAATGAATAGAAAAATAAATAAAAATTTACAAATAAATAAAAACAAAATAAAAATTTGTGGGGAGAACCACTAGAAAGTTGGGGATAAGGCTTTGTGAACATATTAATAACATCAAGAAAGGTTATAAACATCACAGCCTATCCAGCCACTTTAGGCTGTACCACAGGAGGGACCCTAGTGGTCTGACCTTTTGTGGGATTGAGTAGGAGTCCCCTAGAATTAAATATTGAGCTAGATTTAAATAGTTTTCTTTCCAATTAGTGAGTTCTTTTACATCTAGTTCTGATTTCTATTTGTATTTACATTTTCAGTTTATTGTTTTTTATTATTTTCATTTTTTATTATTTTAATTTTTTATTTTATTTCCATTTTATTTTTCATTTAATCTTATTTAATTACTATTTTTTTTATTTTTTTTATATAATTTTTTCATTTTATGTGGAGTTTTAATTTAAATCTAATTTAGGAAGTATTGTATTTAATGTTTTTAAAGGTGTGAGGTTAATGAAGTGACGCTGTTGGCTACCCTTTTAACATAATTGTATCGTGATGGCTGTTACTCTAATTGTATTGGTTGCCTGAGGTTAGAGCCGCCCTCCTCAGGTATACATATGTAATGGCCGCTATCTAAATTTTTATTGGCTGTGAGGTAGGCCGCGCCCCTCAGGTATAAAAGTATAGTCTTCGTGCACCAAAAATGATGTCCTTGATGACACCCTGTGGGAGGGTGAAACGCGTTGACGTAATTTCCGTTCTGGAGTCCGAACAACGTCCCTTCTGGTGGCGGTGAAACGCACGCTGGTTACGGCATTCCCAGATTAGATTGCTTGCTTTCTACATGCCTGATTTTGCTGATGTTCTATAAGTACAATATTTTATGTGCAATAAATCATCCAGCTTTGCAAAACTTTACTATTGGTCCCCGTTCTTGTTCTAATTTTGGTGAACATCTTGAGTCCTGGTGGAAGTCCATCATTTCTGGTGAGTAGGGATATAAGAGGGGGTGTGTGTCACATCACAGAGTAAAGTTTGAAGCTTTTCAGCACGTTTATGAAGATTGGAGCACAAGAGCACTTTATTTTGGACTTTATCGGCAGTACATGGTTATTATACACTTTTAGATTTTTTTTACATTTTGGCATTTGTAAGCGCTGTTATTATATTTTACATACTTGTAGAGCTGCACGATTAATCGTCAAGAATCGTTATCGCAATTTTTTCCCGTTGCGATCTTGACAAAGGGTTTCCCGATCTTATGCAGAGAATTTGCAGGTATGCAGAGAATTTTCTCTCTGCTCTCAGCCATCAAAAGTCAAAGTCTGGGCAGTCTGCCAAGTTTTAAAACATTCTATCAGTGGAATGTTAAGTCTAAACATTGTATCAATTTGTCTTGTACATTAAAGGAATATAGACTTCTGTATGCAAACTAGGAACGTTTAAACACCAAACCTTTTTCTAACAGTTGTTGTTTTCAAGGTAAAATTATTATTTTTTTGCTAGAAAATTACTTAGAACCCCCAAACATTATATATATATATATATATATATATTTTTAGTAGAGACCCTAGAGAATAAAAAGGTGGTTGTTGCAATATTTTATGTCGCACTGTATTTGCGCAGTGGTCTTTCAAATGCAATTTGTTTGGAAAAAATTACTTTAATGAATTAAAAAAAAACAACTAACCAGTAAAGTTAGCCCAAATTTTTTTTGTATAATGTGAAAGATTTTACGCCGCGAGAATCGTGATCTTTATTCTAAGCCAAAAAATAGTGATTCTCATTTTGGCCAAAATCGTGCATATTTGCCTTCTCTTTCTCCCCTAAAACACACTACAGGTACAGAAAAAGAACTATTGATGTGTCTGAAATATAGTGTGTTCTTGCCTTCCTCTTTGAGATGACAACAGATCTGAAATTTTTGGCATGCGTTTTCAACCCTGCCTACGTCAATACAGATGGATTCCAAAGAACACAAAATCTCTCCTCATCTCCATAATGACTCCTTGTGCAGAAACAAGAGGACAGCACAGCATCAGCTCACAAGTTTTTTTGAAAAATCAACAGGATATTTTATGAATCTGATAACAAAATGCTTTCAATGGTTATTTACAGACCAAAAGAGGAGCAAAAAAAGAAACCGATTTTGAGGGATTATGAATATTTTGAACTCAAGAGTAAATCTGGATCTCAGTTGCTGGAATCACTTAGGAGCCTGTGCTAGCAAACGTGGAACACTGCCAACCCTATTCATGCCCCATAAGTATAACAACTGTTTTCTGCTGTCCATAGATTTTATACACCCCAATGAGTCTATACTACTTTGCCTACCAGCCAAGAAAGCAAGGGGTGTCAACAGGTGGACAGAGCCAGGGTTTTATAATATTTTAAACCTCATGTAAGCAGATGGATAGTTTTCTAAAGCTCTGTATATACACTTGTACTTGTATTTTTTATCAAAAGAAATCTACGGTAACAGCAAATATTTTCATTTTAAAACATCAGAATTGTACAAATACAAACAATAGTTATTTTTAACAATCCAATATAAGCTTACTTAAAACAATCTCCTTTCATCTTGTAAGTGCTGTTCATCTACTGGCCCACTCTTTCCACAACTTCCTAGATTCCCTGCATGCTTTGCAGCTTCTCTACCCATTCATTTAGTTTAATTTTGATTTCTAAGGACTACTTATCCCATGGTACCTTGCTACCTTCAAACAGTGATTCCTGTACGGACTCTGTCTCCTGAATCTCCTTCTCTGAGCACCTCTGTATTTCAGAAGGCAGGCTCTGTGAAATGTGTGACACATTAACTACAAGTCACAGAATTCAAGGAAGTAAATGTGTGGGGATCTTCACAAAGTAAGTTTACAAACTTCAAGATTGTTCAGAATAGGAGTAGGCTATAAATAATTTGAAATTCAATGTGGAATGAATAAATGACTTTTCATTTTTACCATAAATACACTTTAAATAGTTTTCATCTTTTCTCGTATGCACTCCAGTGTTGCCTGCACAACAATACTCTGGACCAGCTTCCTGACATTTACAATGGTGGGACATGCTTGTGCAATCTCTACCCCAGGGGTTCATGTGACAGGGTGACAACACTGGTGAGAGTCAGTTGTCACCCCATAACAGAAGCGTCTAAGACAGGGGTCTCAAACTGGTGGCCCTCCAGCTGTTGCAAAACTACAAGTCCCATCATGCCTGTGGGAGTCAATGCTTGTAACTGTCAGTCTTGCAATGCCTCATGGAACTTGTAGTTTGGCAACAGCTGGAGGGCCGCCAGTTTGAGACCCCTGGTCTAAGACCTTCATGGCAGAATCACCAGGTATTAATTCAAAGAAACCTGAAAATTTATAAAACAACTTTTGAAATAAAAAAAAAGTACAGGATCTTTAATTTCAGTCATTTACTGTAATTTTCATATTTATTGGCTCTAACCTGGAAATACTGCCACTAGGCTCATTTCATAAAAGTTAAGGCACTCTATCTTAGCCATGTGACTATAATTTAGAAATCTTAATGGATTTTTATAAATAAGTATACTAAGGGCCTTTTTTGATGGGCTTTGGGATTGTGTCGATGGCATGATGCTGAGATCTAGAAAAAATTGACTGGTGTATTTGACCAGCAACAAAAAAAAACTGGCCCCACCAGGCTTCACCAAACTTTATTGATCCAGGACAAAAATGCCATCCAGACAAAGCCTCACTCAGTGTGGACTCCTTGTGACCTTGTTGATGTCATTGGAGTGTGGCCAGTTTCTTTGTTCCTTGTGGGAGTGTGGACCAGCTCCATCGGCCAGCAGCTGTAGCCACAGAGATGGATAGACTGTTGGCTTATGAGTATCTTCTTTTGGTGTTTGGCCTGCAGGTAACTTCCTTCTGACCTACATTTGACCAGCCTCAAGCAGGGTTTTGCATACCTAGATATGTACGGGAATGCAAGTCTCACTTGAAGCAAACAAATGGCCATTGACTAATGCCTTATACACACGATTGGATTTTCCGTCGGGATAAACTCAGACGGAATTCCGTTCAAGCCGTCTTGCATACACACGGTCACACCAAATTCCGACCGTCAAGAATGCGGTGACATACAACACTACGACGAGCCAAGAAAAATGAAGTTCAATGCTTCTGAGCATGAGTCGACTTGATTTTGAGCATGCGTGGTTTTTCTCTCCGTCGGAGTTCCACACAGACAAACGGAATTTCCGATAGAGAACTTTTTCCGATGGAAAAAAATCCTTTCTAAACTCCGACGGAAAAAAGTCAGATGGGTCACACACACGGTCGGTCGGAATATCCGATGAAAAAAATCAGACTTTTTCCATCGGAAATTCCGATTGTGTGTACAAGGCATTAGACCTTATCCTGGTGTTTTAGCTTTGTAAATTGATCATATTTTGTTACAAAAAAAAGGATCTTTATTTTGGTGTGCTGGCTTTTATGGATTGAGCCTAATGTCTCTAATGCCATATTTATGCCTTACAATACAATTTCTTGTAATGGGGAAATCATGTTGCTGGAAAACAAAGCTCATTAATCTCAGCTACTCTTTTTACCTTTTATCTAAAAATATTGTGATCTGTGACTACTGAAACCATGCATCCATTAAGATAGAGCTGAATTTTTTTAAACACCCAAAACAAATGCATTTTCTCTGTTATGCTATAAGCTGGCACCCTTGGCAGCAACTTAGAACTAGGATAAACAGGATGTCCTATTCTGCTCCATGCACTTGGCTGAAGAAAACTATCAAGTCTAACAGAGGCCTCACCTCCACATCCACAGGCAGACTGTATAATAGTAGTGCACGTGCAGTTTTGTCACATGCTTTTATCATCCTTTCCTCCACCGTCTATGGCCATCATGTAGTCCATGGCACAGGTCCTGTTGCAAACATGACCAGAAAAAGATTCCAGGTTTGCCTTTTAACACCTGTGTTACTTTGGCCATGGTTCTTAAAGTGGCGTTCCACCATAAAAACAAACTTTTCATCAGCAGCTTCCATTTAATCTAAATAAAAACTATTTGTAAAAAAATAAATAAAAATTCTTGCCTGTAAATAGCTGTTACTAGGCAGATCTCCTAATCTGCCTAGTTCCTAGTCCGCGGTGGAGGTACTTCCGTTCCTAACCCCCCCATGGCCTCCAGGGAAATGATTACACTAATTTCCCAGGAGTCTCTGGGCATTATTGTTATCTGCTAAATTCTGTTATCTACGTTGTCATAACAACGGGGCGGGACGCTCCTCCGTCGCCGCCTGTTGTCATGGCAACAATCCAAACTAACGGCGCTACGAGCGCCGTTATACTGCGCATGCACGAGATCGAGAGGTGCATGCTGGTTACCCAGCATGCACCTCTATCGGGAAAACAAGGAAGAACACATGAACTGGGCTTCACATGCCCACATCTATCATGGAAATGGCCACAAGATCGCGGAGAAGATATCAGGTAAGTGTTTTCACTGATTTATGTACCGATCGTAATTAATATGTGTTAAAAGAATATTTAATGTAATTGATTATAGATCGCCAAAAAAAAAAAAACATTATGCCCGGAACCCCGTTAAGCCTGGTACACACAATGAGATTATTGGACAAATGATTGTCTGTTTTTCTTTTTTTTTTTTGCATGCTAGTCTCCAGTTAGAAAATGAAGAGGTTACTAAAGTAAAAAAATTATTTTCTTGTGAAAAAAAATAAAAAGTAAGAAAATTCTCATACTACAGAATTAAAATTTGGAAGTGATGTAATGTATTGTATTTTCGGACGAAAACTGTTTAAAACGTACGATCTGGTATCATAAGAGAAACATTTTCGTGTTTGTCCCTTCGGATAATTTCGGACAAAATTATTTTGTATTTTTTGTACTTGTTTGTGATCGTGTGTAAGGGCCTTTAGTTAGTCTACCTGCAAAGCTCTTTTATCAGGACAATTAACTGGATGGTGGTTCAAAAGAACATTGAACAATCCTCAATACATCCTTCAAGCATGTGGGAAATAATTTATTGAAGCTATCTTTCCAGCAGTGAAACCTAAAATTGTGGTTTGGCTAGTAGCATAGGTGTGCACAGCCTATTGCATAAGGGTGTGCACCCCAAAGCTCAAACTCATTTAGGTCTGATATATATATATAACACACATATACAGTGTCAGTAGAGCAGGGGACAATGGCAGTAGGGCATAGATTGGTGTCAGTAGTTTATTTTAATTGTTTATTTTTACTCTTTTACACTATTTTTTTTTTATTATTCTATATCAATTTATTATTCTTTTTTACAATAATTTATTTGAATTTATTTTTTAGGAGCCCCATTTGGTGAACTATCAGGTATCTAAACAGACCCCTGATGTCTCACTTTTGACACAGAGTAAGGGACACGAGGACAAAGATTTCCCAGTCTCTTTCTCTGCAGCCAAGCAGCAGGGGGAATCTGCGCAGCACAGGGTGATTAGGGTGTGCCCAGGCACACCTGGCACACCCTGTGCGCACGCATATGGCTAGTAGTAGTTTGTCACATTCAGCTGGATTTGTTCTGTAATATTGATAACATTTTGTTCCTTATTCAAGCCTCTTCTTGTACCTTATCTGATATCCCAGCATTGACACACACAAGTATCAGACACCTTCATTCAATCACCATAGAAAGGTAGATGTTTACTGTCCAAGAACAAGATGGGGGGTGTGTTCTAGTTACATAACCCCATTCTTGATGTCGGGAAGTTTGCATAGGTGTTAAACCTTCCATTCACAAGGCTGAAGTTGTGAACCAAAAAGCCAGTGTAGAGCATTGTGTCCGTTTTGGCTTGCCTGGCCTGCTGTTCAAGCTCACAAACTATGGTACCTCTCCAATGACTAGGAAAAAAAAAAAAAAAGCTCTAAAGCAGGAAGGTTATAAAACTATCACAAATGGTTACTAACCACTTCAGCTCCAGAAGGTTTTACCCACTTCCTGACCAGGCCATTTTTTTGCCATATGGCACTGCGTTGTTTTAACTGACAATTGCGCGGTCATGCGACGATTTACCCAAATAAAATTGATGTCCTTTTTTTCCCACAAATGGAGCTTTCTTTTGGTGGTATTTGATCACCTCTGCGGTTTTTATTTTTTGCGCTATAAACAAAAAAAGACCAAGAATTTTGAATAAAGAACAATATTTTTTACTTTCTGCTATAAAACATTCCCAATAAAAAAAAAAAAAAAGTAAAAAATCGAATTTCTGCATCAATTTAGGCCAATATGTATTCTGCTACATATTTATGGTAACATAAATCCCAATAATCGTATATTGATTGTAGAAGCTATAACTTTTGCACAAACCAAACTATGGGCTATATTTAGGGACTTTTTATTTTATTGTTTTTACTAGTAATGGCAGCAATTATTAATTTTTAGCAGGACTGGGGTGACAAATTGGACACGAAGTGCCACTTTTTGGGGACCAGTGACACAAATACTGTGATCAGTGCTAAAAAAAAAAAATGCACGGTCACAGACACTTGCAGGGAAGGGGTTAACACCAGGGCCGATCAAAGGGTTAAGTGTGTGCCTGGTAGGTGCTTTCCAACTGTGTGGGGGCAGATACACTGGAGGAAAAAAGATATTGTGTTTCAGCACAGCTGAAACAAAAGATCTCTTCTGCTCCCTGACAGATCAGCGGTTTGCCTTGTTTACATAGGCACACCGCTTCTCCGTCTCTCCAGAGAACGATCGGAGGGTCGCCGCAGCCATCGCGCCAACTGATTGGCACCCACTGTGTCCAATCACAGCGGGGGTGGCATACGTGCGCGCCCCCTACACCGTGTGCACAAAATCACATACAGGTCCGTGATTTTGCGCAGCCAGTGCCCTGCCACAGTATATATGCGATGGGACGTCTGGAAGTGGTAAATCCATGGAACGTCCTAGTAAGTGCAAGAAGTAGAAAATAAATGTAATCCAAACGTTGGTGGGACCATTCTTTGCCATTCACAAAGCCAAAATAGTCTGAGGTATGCATGGAAGCTATTTGCGAAGTAATTCTGTGGTAACTTATTCCAAACACCCTGGAGATCTTGTCTCAGTTCCACTGCACGCTTTAGCTGTTACTTGCTTTTGCATCTGCAAATAATCGAATAATAGCTTGCTTGCTGATATTTACATCAGGTCATTGTTGGGCCATACCATCTATTGCAGGATTCACTTTCTCATTTTGACCAAATAGTATTTGGTCAAAATGAGAAAGTGGGGTCATTATGCTGCAGAATGTGGTAGAGGCCAATCAAACCTTTGGCACACACACTTCTTCTGTTAAAGCACGTGTGTCAAACACAAGGCCCGCAGGCCGAATCCGGCCCTCCAGGCCATTTCACATGGCCCTCACACCTTTCCTACAGCACCCCCCTTGTCTCCACCACCACCTTGGCTCAGAAGTCGGCAGCAGAGAGGACAGAAGTCCTCCACCAAATCCTGCGCTTCTCTACGCAGCCACAGAGAGGCCTATCCCTGCTCCCTCCCCTTTTCAGCAGTCGGCAACAGGGAGGATGACAGAACTCCTACAGATCCTGCTCCACTCTGTGCAGCCGCAGCACACCCTCGTCTCCGCCTCCCTTGGTCTTAGCATTCTGTAGACTCAGGCAGCCAACTCCTGCCCTCCCTTTAGAACCTGCACTTTCTGCTTCCCAGCTCTGCCCTCAGCTTCTTCCCGGCAGCAGCACAAGGTAAGGGGGATGCACTGTGATGCAAGGCAGGCTGGGGTACTCGTGACTTCTGATGGTAGGGGTGCTTTGGACATCTTCTTATAATTAATATGAGAATACTACAATTCTTTGCCAGTTAAAAAGGAGGCCAACACACCAACCAATAAAGTTTCCTGTGGATACTAGCGATGTGCTTTTCACACTTGCATAATCAAGAGTGTGAGTGGGCTCTGTGCCAGTCTGTACCTAACTGGCACAGCTTAAGTCTTCAAGAGGAAGTAAACCCTGATAGGAAAAAAAAAACTTTCTTCTCTGCAAAGTAAAGGCATAATGTGCTAGTATGCACTGCATACTAACACATTATGTGTCACTTACCTGCAAAAGAAGCCTGTGCCATCCCGCTGCAGGCCACATCCATCTTTACCCGTCTTCCTTCTGGGGCCCGCGGACTCCGGCTGTGTGACTGGCCAGCGGCAAGTAACTTCGCTCCCACGCATGCCCGGGAGCCCCAGGTCACGACACACACTCCTGAAGAAACGGCACGGACGGCCATTCCTTTGGCACGGATGATATTATCGGCACAGTAAATAGTCAATGTCTCCTAAACGGGGAACATTTAAGAGATATTTACAGTACCTATAGGTAAACCTTATTCTGGGCTTACCTATAGGTATAAATGTTACAGGGAGGTTTACAACCTCTTTAAGTTATTACTAAAACCAGCAATAATCAAATGGGCAACCATAATGCTGATGCGGCCTGCAATGAAATTTAGTTTGACACTCCTGTGTTAACCATTTTCTGGACCGCAGCACGTCGATATACGTTGGCACTTTGAAGAAGGATATCTTTGTTATGGTAGCAGCTAGCTTTTTTTTTTTATTGCATTTTAGTGTAAATATGAGATATGAGGTCTTTTTGATCCCAGAT
The DNA here is from genome assembly GCA_029206835.1 of Rana muscosa. NCBI lineage: Eukaryota > Metazoa > Chordata > Amphibia > Anura > Ranidae > Rana > Rana muscosa. The sequence continues at coordinate 856,593,569 of CM055117.1, forward strand.
CTCATATTTAAGAGGTCCTGTCATGCTTTTTTTTCTATTACAAGGGATGTTTACATTCCTTGTAATAGGAATAAAAGTGAGACAATTTCTTTTTTTCTTAAAAGAACAGTGTAAAAAAAAAAAAAAAAAAAAAAAGGTAAAATAAATGAGAATTTTTTTTTTTAAAACACGCCCCGTCCTGTCGAGCTCACGTGCAGAAGCGAACGTATACGTGAGCAGCACCCGCATATGAAAACGGTGTTCAAACCACACGTGAGGTATTGCCGTGATCGGTAGAGCGAGAGCAATAATTCTAGCCCTAGACCTCCTCTAAACTCAAAACATGCAACCTGTAGAATTTTTTAAACTTCGCCTATGGAGATTTTTTGGGGTAAAGGTTTGTCACTATTCTACAAGCAGGCGCAATTTTGAATGTGACATATTGGGTATCAATTTACTCGGCATAACATTATCTTTCACAATATAAAAAAAATTGGGCTAACTTTACTGCTGTCTTATTTTTTAATTCAAAAAAGTGTATTTTTTTTCAAAAAAAGTGCACTTGTAAGACCGCTGTGCAAAAAACGTTTGACAGAAAGTATTTCAACAACCGCCATTTTATTCTCTAGGGTGTTAAGAAAAAAAAGTATAAAGTTTGGGGGGTTCTACGTAGTTTTCTAGCAAATAAAACAGTTTTTAACTTGTAAACAACAAATTTAAGAAAGGGGCTCGGTCCTTAAGTGGTTAAAGTCACAAAAATGTATTTTGAGTTATCAGTCCAGAGTGCCTGCAGACTAATTTCTGAAATCCAAATCACTATTTTCACATGTAGGCGAGTCTTATGACCATTTCCACCTCAGAGAATTGCAGCTCTCCTATTTAGACCACTACTGCTAAGACTGTTTCTGCCAAATCTGAGCTGACAGCAGTTCTAAACATCTTGTAATTTAGAGATACGTTGAAATGTATTTTTTGTTTGCTGCTTTATGGCAGACTGCTGCTTTTCTGGTCTTAACCATGCCTGTTTATGCGTGTTATATATATATATACACATACACACATATATACACACACACATACATATACAGTGGGGATCGAAAGTTTGGGCACCCCAGGTAAAAATGTGTATTAATGTGCATAACGAAGCCAAGGAAAGATGGAAAAAATCTCCAAATGGCATCAAATTACAGATTAGACATTCTTATAATATGTCAAAAAAGTTAGATTTTATTTCCATCATTTATACTTTCAAAATTACAGAAAACAAAAAAATGGCGTCTGCAAAAGTTTGGGCACCCTGCAGAGTTAATATCTTGTACTGCCCCCTTTGGCAAGTATCACAGCTTGTAAACGCTTTTTGTAGCCAGCCAAGAGTCTTTCAATTCTTGTTTGAGGTATCTTTGCCCATTCTTCCTTACAAAAGTCTTCCAGTTCTTTGAGATTTCTGGGCTGTCTGTCACGCACTGCTCTTTTAAGGTCTATCCATAGTATTTCAATAATGTTGAGGTCAGGAGATTGTGAAGCCATCCGCTCTTTAACTTCAGCTTTTTCACAGATGGCATCAAGTTACCATCCAAAATTTGCTGAAATTTTATTGAATCCATTTTTCCTTCTACTCGTGAAATGTTCCCTGTGCCACTGGCTGCAATACAACCCCAAAGCATGATTGATCCACCACCATGCTTAACAGTTGGACAGAGGTTCTTTTCATTAAATTCTGTGCCCTTTCTTCTCCAAACGTACCTTTGCTCATTCTGGACAAAAATTTATATTTTAATCTCATCGGTCCACAGAACTTGTTTCCAAAAGGCCTCAGGCTTGTCTATATGTTAATTTGCAAAGTTCAAACGCTGATTTTTGTGTTGAGGACGTAGAAGAGGTTTTCTTCTGATGACTCTTCCATGAGGACCATATTTGTACAAGTATCTCTTTATAGTGGAATAGTGTACCACAACTCCAGTGTCGGCCAGATCTTTCTGGAGAGATCGTGCAGTCAAACGTGGGTTTTGAATTGCTTTTCTCACAATCCTGCGAGCTGTTCTGTCTGATATTTTTCTTGGTCTTCCAGATCTTGCTTTAACTTCCACTGTTCCTGATGACTGCCATTTCTTAATTACATTCCGAATAGAGGATATTGACATCTGAAAACGCTTTGCTATCTTCTTATAGCCTTCTCCAGCTTTGTGAGCGTCAACTATTTTCAGTTTTCTAGACAACTGCTTAGAAGAACCCATGGTGCTGATTGTTGGGGCAAGGTCAGATGAGTCTGGCCATTTAAAACCTTTGAGATTGACATCACCTGGTCTTCCCAGACGATGATTGAGAACAATCCATGACACTGGCAGGTCTCAGCTTTGCAAAGGGAGCAGTGCATGCTATAAATTCTGCAGGGTGCCCAAACTTTTGCAGACGCCATTTTTTAGTTTTCTGTAATTTTGAAAAGTGTAAATGATGGAAATAAAATCTAACTTTTTTTTGACATATTATAAGAATGTCTAATCTGTAATTTGATGCCATTTGGAGATTTTTCCATCTTTCATTGGCTTCGTTATGCATATTAATACACATTTTTACCTGGGGTGCCCAAACTTTTGATCCCCACTGTGTGTGTAATTATATATATATATATATATATATATATATATATATATATACACACACACATACATATACATTATATATATATATACATATACATATACATACATACACACAGTGGGGGGAACAAGTATTTGATACACTGCCGATTTTGCTGGTTTTCCTACTTACAAAGCATGTAGAGGTCTGTAATTTTTATCATAGGTGCTCTTCAACTGTGAGAGACAGAATCTAAAACAAAAATCTAGAAAATCACATTGTATGATTTTTAAGTAATTAATTTGCATTTTATTGCATGACATAAGTATTTGATACATCAGAAAAGCGGAACTTAATATTTGGTACAGAAACCGTTGTTTTGCAATTACAGAGATCATAGGTTTCCTGTAGTTCTTGACCAGGTTTGCACACACTGCAGCAGGGATTTTGGCCCACTCCTCCATATAGAGCTTCTCCAGATCCTTCAGGTTTTCGGGGCTGTAGCTGGGCAATACAGACTTTCAGCTCCCTCCAAAGATTTTCTATTGGGTTCAAGTCTGGAGACTGGCTAGGCCACTCCAGGACCTTGAGATGCTTCTTACGCAGCCACTCCTTAGTTGCCCTGACTGTGTGTTTCGGGTCGTTGTCATGCTGGAAGACCCAGCCACGACCCATCTTCAATGCTCTTACTGAGGGAAGGAGGTTGTTGGCCAGGATCTCACGATACATGGCCCCATCTATCCCCCCCTCAATACGGTGCAGTTGTCATGTCCCCTTTGCAGAAAAGCATCCCCAAAGAATGATGTTTCCACCTCCATGCGTCACAGTTGGCATGGTGTTCTTGGGGTTGTACTCATCCTTCTTCCTCCAAACACAGCGAGTGGAGTTTAGACCAAAAAGCTCTATTTTTGTCTCATCAGACCACATGACCTTCTCCCATTCCTTCTCCGGATCATCCAGATGGTCATTGGCAAACTTCAGACGGGCCTTGACATGCGTGGCTTGAGCAGGGGAACCTTGCGTGCACTGCAGGATTTTAATCCATGACGGCGTAGTGTGTTACTAATAGTTTTCTTTGAGTGTGGTCCCAGCTCTCTTCAGGTCATTGACCAGGTCCTTGCGTGTAGTTCTGGGCTGATCCCTCACCTTCCTTATGATGCCCCACGAGGTGAGATCTTGCATGGAGCCCCAGACCGAGGGATATTGACCGTCATCTTGAACTTCTTACATTTTCTAATTATGCCAACAGTTGTTGCCTTCTCACCAAGCTGCTTGCCTATTGTCCTGTAGCCCATCCCAGCCTTGTGCAGGTCTACAATTTTATCCCTGATGTCCTTACACAGCTCTCTGGTCTTGACCATTGTGGAGAGGTTGGAGTCAGTCTGAGTGTGTGGACAGGTGTCTTTTATACAGGTAACGGGTTCAAACAGGTGCAGTTAATACAGGTAATGAGTGGAGAACAGGAGGGCTTCTTAAAGAAAAAATAACAGGTCTGTGAGGGCCGTAATTCTTACTGGTTGGTAGGTGATCAAATACTTATGTCATGCAATAAAATGCAAATAATTTATTTAAAAATCATACAATGTGATTTTCTGGAATTTTGTTTTAGATTCCGTCTCGCAGTTGAATAGTATCTGATAAAAATTACAGACCTCTACATGCTTTGTAAGTAGGAAAACCTGCAAAATCGGCAATGTATCAAATACGTGTGTGTACACGTGTGTTTTAAAGGAAGCAATGCAAATCAACTGAATAACCTGAAATGGCACAAAAAAAAGTATATAAAAATGTTCAGGTTTTCTATAGCATTTAAAGTACATTGACCCCTTCATGACCAAGGTAAAAACATATCAATCACTTCATGACCAACCTATAGCAGTTTTACTGCTACAGTGCAGCCATTATGTGCAGGATCACGTGTATATATACGTGATCCTGCACTTCTGTGTATCGGGTGCAAGTGCGCGTGGACAGTGGGAACTGATTGGCGGGTACATCAGACTATGTCCGGCGGCACCCTCCGATCATTCGGTACGCAAGCAGAGCGGCTGTCTGCCTATGTAAACAAGGCAGATTTCTGTTCTGTCAGTAGGTAGGGCATGGATCTTGCGTTCCTGCAAAACAGGGACATGGATTCATGCCTTCTAGTAAAAGCATCTTTCACAGTACACAAAATCACTAGCTAGGCACACAGTTAAAGAGGAAGTAAACCCTCTCAAAAAAACAAAACAAAAAAAAAACTGCAAGGCAAAATGAGCTAGTATGACTAGCATACTAGCTCTTTATGAAGTACTTACCTTAGATCGAAGCCGTCCTCGTCTCCCCCTCTGGCCGCAGACATCTCTCCTGAAGGTTACTTCCGGGTTTCGCGGCTCCAGCGCTGTGATTAGCTGGAGCCGCCATGACGTCACTCCGCGCATGCGCACAGTAACGGCACACGCTAGAGAAGAAATGGCACAGAGTTTCGTTTCTTCCCAGCACATGCGCCGTTTATAATATCGGCGGACCACAAGTGAAATATCTCCTAAACGGCACACATTTAGGAGATATTTCCACTATCTATAGGCAAGCCTTATTCTAGGCTTACCTATAGGTAGAAGTCAACAAAAGGCGTTTACAACCACTTTAACCCTTTGATCGCCCCTGATGTTAACCTCTTCCCAGACAGTGTCATTAGTACAGTGACAGCACATATTTTTAGCACTGGTCACTGTATTAGTGTCACGGGTTCCCCAAAAAAGCGTCAGTGTCTGATTTGTCCACTGCAATATCGCAGTCCCGCTATAAGTCGCTGATCGAGACTTAAGTAGTAAAAAATAAAATGTTAGTAGGCGCTATAACTTGCGCAAACAAATCAATATATGCTAGGTTATAGAGGGTGCCTCTATCATGTATGCTAGGGATTTATTTTTTTTACCAAAAATTATTTATCAGAGAACATATTGGCCTAAATTGATGAAGAAATTGTATTTGTTTTACATTTTTATTGGATATGTTTTATAGCAGAAATTAAAAAATGATTATTTTTTTTTTTTGAAAATTTGGTATGAAACCCAAGTTTGCTTATTTGAAAGGAAAAACCTAATCCCTTTTAACAACTTATTTTGTTATCTAAAATGTTTGCTGACAATGTTAGTGTTCCTGCACCAAGAAATATGTACCGTTACCATTGTAGTTTTCTGTTGCAACATCTTGTTTTTCTGGTACAATGTTTTTTATTGAGATATGAAAAAAGGGAAAGCAGACAAATTCCCACGCAGGGGATATGGACATGAAACAAAGAAGTAAAGAAGTAAAGTACATGATAAAATATTAGGGCTGTTACTGATTAAAATTTTCGTGTTCGATTAACCGATTTTTTTTTAATCGATTAATCGACTCATTTCAATTAATTATAATGCACACAGTTTTTACAAGAATTTTTTTTTATTAAACTTTAAGAAAAACGTAGAAAGTTAGTTTGTTAGTTGTCCACATCTCCCCCCATACTGTAATGTCCACATCTCCCACGTAATGTCCACTTCCCCCCCCCCCCATACTGTAATGCCCACATGTGCCCCCATACCGTAATGTCTACATCTCCCCCGTAATGTTCACATCTCCCCCGTAATGCCCACGTGTCCCCATACTGTAATGTCCACATCTCCCCCGTAATGTCCACATCTCCCCCCATAATGTAATGCCCACATGTGCTCCCACTGTAATGTCATTGTCCACATCTCCCCCCCGTAATGTCCACATCTCCCCCCCATACCTTAAGATCCAGGAAGAACCGTCCGCAGAGTAGACGGCACAAGCAGGCGGCTGATGATGTCAGCGCGCCGCTACTAGGCTGCCGCAGGGTGGACCAAGATGGCCGCCACGCTCCGGAGCTAGGCCGAAGCCGCAGCCTTTCCTATGGATGAGACCGCGGAGCTCACTCCGCGGATCGTCATCGATCAAAAAAATTTTGATCGATCAAAGAAATTAACGATTAATCGAGCAATTAATCGTTAATTTCCGCACCCCTATAAAATATATATTATAAGGGTACGTATTATAAACTGACACCGACCCACCGGCCTGAGCCTTGAGACCCAGGAGCCAAGGGGGAGTGGAGTTGTCCGCAAAACGGGGGGAAAAAAATAAAAAAAAACAAATTTTTTTAAAAAGGGGGGGCCACAGACACAAAAAAAAAACAAAAAACAGAAAAACACGTACACCACGGGTGGGGGGGGCGGGGTTTTGGTGGGATTCTAGAACAGAGCAGCGAGCAAGAAGCCCAGAAACAGAGTGGGAAAGAAAAAGGAGGGTCCCTCAGGCTGGAGATAGGGTCAAATAAAATTTAGAGTCCTAGACTAGTCGGGTGTAGGTTAGGGAGTGTATAGGACCACCACGGGGCCCATACCTTGAGGAATTTTGCATGGGAGTCGTGGAGGACGCTTGACATTTTTTCATGGATCATAAGGGTCGTCAAGGTATTCTTGACCTCCGGAAATGAAACAGAAGGTTTTTTCCAAGCCCTCGCTATTGTTCGTTTGGCAGCGATAAATAAGTATGTGGCTAGTTTCTGCTGGTGAGAGAAAAGGCCCGGGATCGGGCAATGGAGTAATGCAAATTTGGGGTCCCTATGGAAGGGAACATGAAATAGGGAAGATAGCAGGCCAAAGACCCTTGACCAAAATATTACAAGACGGGGGCAAGACCACTACGTGTGCAGTTCATCTCGTTGTTGACCACAACCCCGAAAGCACCTGTCATTGCATGATGGGTTTGACTTGGCGATACGGGTTGGGACCCAGTACCAACGCAGAAGGACCTTATAGGCTGCCTCCAACGTGGCAGTGTTAAAAGAGCATTTTGCTATGCTGGACCAGGCCTTACTCCAGTCTGAAAGATCTACGGGGGACAGTTCACGTTCCCATTTCAGTACATAGGAAAGGGTAGTGGAAGAGCTGCCGGAAGTTAGTAAGGAGTAGATCATAGCGATGGTGCCACGAGCACCTGGGCAATGCTGGCAGGTGTGCTCAAAGGCAGTTATTTGATACGGAAAGGAGCCAAGGCGCCGAAGGGAGGTTATTCAGTGACGCAGCTGAATGTAGCGATAGAGTTCGGCAGGTGGAGCTTCGTGGGTCTCTTGAATCGAGGACCACATGGGGAAGGCGCGGCTACGAAGAAAGTGACGAACCAGTGAGAACCCATGAGCAGGCCACCACGAAAAAGCGTGGGGTTGTTCTTAGCCAGGCTGGAACATGGCAACATCTTGTTTTTCAGCTAAAGATAAAACCACAGAAAGGACAGCAAAAAAAAAAAAAAAAACTATTTTAATAAAGGTCATGATGGACTTAAGGAAGTATTTACAATACAGTACTAATTTCAATATCCTCATTTAACCCTTTTGGTGTCATACCGTCCACTGCCTCTAATTCACTTACTGCCCAGGAGATCGCCAATCACTTCAAAAATAGGATTGATACAATTAGTGAGAAGATCTCCAATGCCCAGAAACCTCCCCCACTCAACAGTCCATTGTCCACAGATACAATCATTACTTCCCTCATTCAACCCTGCTAGTATTAAAGAGGCTGTTAAACTTTTATCTAACACCCATCTAATGACCTGCCCCCTCGCAAATGCTACGCTCACCCTCTGACTCGATTCTACACTCTCTAACTCACATTTTCAACCTCTCCCTCTCTTGTGGCATCTTCCCAAACTCTCTAGTTACCCCTATCCTTAAAAAGCCCCCTCTGGACCCCACCAATCTTAAAGTGATTGTAAACCCTTTACAACCACTTTATGCTACAGGTAAGCCTATAATAAAAGGCTTACCTGTAGCTACCCAGGATATCTCCTAAACCTGCACGGTCTAAGAGATACCCCCTGTCCCCTGCATGTGCCGATGTCATCAGCACATGTGCACTAGAGCTAACTGAAGCAATGGCACGTATTATGGGAAGGCGGTCCACAAGGTTTAGGAGTGTGTCTATGGGAATGTATTTGTGTGGTCAGGCACTGATGTGGATGAGAAGACCTGTCTGGCAGTCTCTGCTCTAATTCTTCCCAAAGGTGTTCTATTGGGTTGAGGTCAGGACTCTGTGCAGGTCAGTCAAGTTCTTCCATCCCCAAACTCACTCATCCATGTCTTTATGGACCTTGTTTTGTGCACTGGTCCAAATCATTTGGTGGTGGGGGGATTATTATTTGGAGTTGTTTTTTAGGGGTTGGGCTTGGCCACTTAGTTCCAGTGACAGGAACTCTTAGGTGTCAGCATACCAAGACATTTTGAACAATTTCATGCTCCCAACTTTGTGGGAACAGTTTGGGGATGGCCCCTTCCTGTTACAACATGACTGCGCTCCAGTGCACAAAGCAAGGTTCATAAAGACATGGATGAGTGAGTTTGGGGTGCAGGAATTTGACTGGCCTGCACAGAGTCCTGACCTCAACCTAATAGAACACCTTTGGGATGAATTAGAGCAGAGACTGAGCCAGGCCTTCTCATCCACATCAGCACCTGACCTCACAAAGCACTTCTGGAAGAATGGTCAAACATTCCCATAGACGCGCGCCTAAACCTTGTGGACAGTCTTCCCAGAAGAGTTGAAGCTGCTATAGCTGCAAAGGGTGGGCCAACTCAATATTGAACCCTACGGACGAAGATGCCATTAAAGTTCTTGTGTGTGTAAAAGGCAGGCGTCCCAATACTTTTGGTAATATAATGTATGTTTTGAATTAATTACCACTTACCACCTCTTTCGGTGCTTGTGCAGTGGTTTGTTCATCGAAAGCCTAAATCTGTCTAAAAAAAAAGATTATCTCCTGATGCAGCCTCTATCCCTGTAATTTGCTACAAGGTTACAGTGATGCAGTCTGGTCACTAGGTGCACAGGTGAATGAACTGTAGACGGGAAGAAATGCTTCCTCTTGCTTATCTCAGCCGAGGCAAAGTCACTTGATTGGAGCTTACAGAAAGCTTTTTAATGATAAAAAGTAAAGCCTTTCTGAACCAATATACTGTTGCTTCTTATTGTGATGTTGGGATTTGTCAAGCAGACTTTAAAAATGAAAGGTAAATTTTAACCACTTGCCGACCACCTCATGTACATATACGTCGGCACTTTAAAGATGGATATCTCGGTAACGGCAGCAGCGGCTGCCACAACCGAGATATCCATCTTTTCTGTGAGCGATTCTGTTTAAGATAATGGTGGTCTCTGCGGCAGATTTGCCGCGAGATCACCGTTATCGGCGTCAGGAGAGGCACCCCCCCCGCGCTTACCGGAGCCATCGCTAGCGGCGGAGTCGATCGGGTCCTTGTCCCTCTGTGGTATGGATACGAGTGAGGGGAAGATGGCCCCCACCCGTCTCCATACCATAGCAGGGCGAAAGCGCCGTCAAAACGTCAGCTCCGCCCATACGACTTAAAAGGGAAATTTTTTTTTTTGTCATTTTTTCAAATGACAATTTTTTCATTAGTGCATTTTAGTGTAAATATGAGATCTGAGGTCTTTTTGACCACAGATCTCATATTTAAGAGGTCCTGTCATGCTTTTTTTCTATTACAAGGGATGTTTACATTCCTTGTAATAGGAATAAAAGTGACCTTTTTTTTTTTTTAAACAGTGTAAAAATAAATGAAATAAATAAGAAAACAACATTTTTTTTAAACCCCCCCTCCCAACGAGCTCGCGCGCAGAAGCGAACGCATACGTGGAGTAGCGCCCGTATATGAAAACGGAGTTCAAAACCACACAAGTGAGGTATTGCCGCAATTGTTAGAGTGAGAGCAATAATTCTAGCCCTAGACCTCCTCTGTAACTCAAAAGATGCAACCTATAGAATTTTTTAAACGTCGCCTATGGAGATTTTTAAGGGTAAAAGTTTGACGCCATTCTACGAGCGGGAGCAATTTTGAAGCGTGACATGTTGGGTATCAATTTACTCGACGTAACATTATCTTTCACAACATAAAAAAAAATTGGGCTAACTTTACTGTTGTCTTATTTTTTAATTAAAAAAAGTGACTTTTGTTTGTTTTTTTCCAAAAAGTGTGCTTGCAAGACCGCTGCGCAAATACGGTGTGACAAAAAGTATTGCAATAACCGCCATTTTATTCTCTAGGTTGTTAGAAAAAAAACAATATATTATGTTTGGGGGTTCTAAGTAATTTTCTAGCAAAAGAAACTGTTTTAAACTTGTAAACAGAGTCTGAAAAACAGGCAAGGTCCTTAAAGGGGTTGTAAAGGTTTGTTTTTTATTTTCTAAATAGGTTCCTTTAACCACTTCCTTACCGCCCATAGTCATATGACGTCCACAGATGGGATCTCCTATCCTGGGTGGACGTCATATGACGTCCTCTGCTTTGAGGGGGGATATCTGAATGATGCCTGCAGCTAGAGGCATCATTCAGATATCTATTTTTTGTGCCGGCGATTCTGCGCACCATAAGAACGATCATAGCGGCGGTTCCGCTGCTTGATTGTTCTTATAGGCGGCGGGAGGGGACACCCCCCCTCCTGCCGCCATCCGGTGCTTCTCCGGGTTCTCCCGTGCGATCGGGGACCCGGAGAGAATCGTCCGGCGTCGTTGGTGGGTCACGTGTCGAGCATAGAGATGACTGGTGACCAGATGGTCACCAGTCATCTCTATGATCGTCGGAGGCCCGGGCGCGATGTGATGACGTCACGCCCGGGTCCTCAGATGTAAACAAAGCCGCCATTGCGGCTTGTAAGTATGAGATCGGTGAAATTTTTTTTACTGATCTCATACTTTCCAGCCTGGAGGAGAGATGTGGGGTCTTATTGACCCCGCATCTCTCAATAAAGAGGACCTGTCACACACATTCCTATTACAAGGGATGTTTACATTTCTTGTAATAGGAATAAAAGTGATCAAAAAAAAAAAAAAGTAAAATAAGTGTTAAAAAATAAATAAATAAGTTAAAAAAAAAAAAAAAAAATTTAAACACCCCTGTCCCCGGTAGCTCGCGATCAGAAGCGAACGCACACGCAAGTCCCGCCCACATATGTAAACGCCGTTCAAACCACATGTGAGGTATCGCCGCGTACATTAGAGCGCGTGCAACAATTCTAGCACTAGACCTCCTCTGTAACTCTAACCTGGTAACCTGTAAAAAAAATTAAAGCTTCGCCTATGGAGATTTTTAAGTACCGAAGTTTGGCGCCTTTCAATGAGTGTGCGCAATTTTAAAGCGTGACATGTTAGGTATCTATTTACTCGGCGTAACATCTTTCATATTTTACAAAAAAATTGGGCTAACTTTACTGTTTTGTTACTTTTTAATTCACAAAACCATTTTTTTTCCACAAAAAAAAGCGTTTGAAAAATTATTGCGCAAATACCGTGCATGAAAAAAAGTTGCAATGACCGTCATTTTATTCCCTAGGGTGTCTGCTAAAAAAACATATATAATGTTTGGGGGTTCTGAGTAATTTTCTAGCAAAAGAATGATGATTTGTACATGTAGGAGAGAAGTGCCAGAATAGGCCTGGTATGGAAGTGGTAAAAAAAGCCCGGTGTTGAAGTGGTTAAGCTAGTGCATTGTTGGTTCACTCACCTTTTCCTTTGATTTACCTTTTAAATGTTTTTTTTCTTTGTCTGAATTTCTCACTTCCTGTTTCTCCTCACTAAACTTCACACCATCATCCGAGTGGTGTGGAGTCAGCCAGAACAGCTTACTGAGGAGGAACAGGAAGTGAGAAATTCAGACAAAGAAAACGAAGAAAAAAAATATTTAGAAGGTAAATCAAAGGAAAAGGTAAGTGAACCAACAATGCACTAGCTTAACCACCTCCCGCCCGCCGTACGACTATATACGGCTGCGAGGTGGTTGTTAAATGCCGGGAGGGCGTGTTTATACGGCCTCCGCTAATTTGGCCACTGGGGGGCGCGCGAGCGCCGCCGGCGGCGCGCGCACGTACCCGGCGCGTCACTGCAATGCCGTTGCGCGTGCCTGCCGGCCGCGATGTCCGCCAGGCACCGGCGGTTACACAGACAAGGACATGGATCTGTGTGTGTAAACACACAGATCCATGTCCTGTCAGGGAGAGGGGACCGATGCTGTGTCCCTTGTACATAGGGACACAGATCGGTCACCTGCCCCAGTCAGTCCCCTCCCCCCCACAGTAGTAATCACTAATAGGGCACACATTTAACCCCTTCCTCGCCCCCTAGTGTTAACCCCTTCCCTGCCAGTCACATTTATACAGTAATCAGTGCATTTTTATAGCACTAATCGCTGTATAAATGTGAATGGTCCCAAAATAGTGTCAAAAGTGTCCGATGTGTCCGCCATAATGTCGCAGTCACGTAAAAAATCACTGATCGCCGCCATTACTAGTAAAAAAATATTTTTTTTTTATAAAAATGCCATAAAACTACCCCCTATTTTGTAAACGCTATAACTTTTGCGCAAACCAATCAATAAACGGCGCTTGCGATTTTTTTTACCAAAAATATGTAGAAGAATACGTATCGGCCTAAACTGAGGAAAAAAAATAAAAAATCCCCAAAAATTGGGAGATTTATTATAGCAAAAATCAAAAAATTGTTTTTTTTTCAAAATTGTCGCTCTATTTTTGTTTATAGCGCAAAAAATAAAAAACCGCCGAGGTGATCAAATACCACCAAAAGAAAGCTCTATTTGTGCGAAAAAAAGGACGTCAATTTTGTTTGGGAGCCACGTCGCACGACCGCGCAATTGTCATTCAAAGCGTGACAGTGCTGAAAGCTGAAATTTCGCCTGGGCAGGAAGGGGGTATATGTGCCCAGTAAGGAAGGGGTTAAAGGAACCTGTTTAGAAAATAAAAAATGAACCTTTACAACCCTACAAACTTACCTCAAAAAAATGACAGTCAACGGCTCCTTGTGGGGTGGAAATGTTTAGTTAATTACCAATTCATCTCAAGATGTCCTTGCAAAGATAAGCTTGCTACTATGGTTTATGGCTCCCATGAAAAAACATCTCAGATTCTCTATCACAGGTACAATATGAAGCCCTATTCAACTTTCTATTTACATAATTTGCTTACACCCTCAAATGAAAAAAGCTTCCCACCTTACTACCCCCACATCTTGATAGAAACATAGATCAGATATAGTTAAAGACGAAGTTCACATTTACATAAAAAAATAATGCACACCTTTTTGCAGGAAAAAAAAAGGGGGGCATTTGTTTTTTCTTTTAAAAAAGTAGCCTGGAAACAGGGCTGGTGCAAAGATTTTTGACACCCTAGGCGAAACCACATTTTGGTGCCCCCCCCGACTCCACCCCTTTTCCCTGCCCATGTAAACCCCACCTTTTTAATGAAGCACCCATCAAATGCAGCCTCACCAGTGCCCATCAATGAATGTTTGCTTGCTTCCATTCATTCAGGAGTCGGGGCACAGACACAGTCCTCCGCCGCTGCTGCGCCTCTGACAATATGTGCGAACGGAGCGGCGGTAGCCTGCTGATAATGCTGAGAATTAGTTGCTTTCTGGAGAGAGAAGAGAGTATGAACACAAGTGGCCGGGGCGCCCTAGGCGGCTGCCTAGTTGCCTAGTGATAGCATTCTCTTTAAAACGGTCATAATTTAAATAATAAATGATAAAAAAAAAAACCTGATCTCATCAATGCTTTTCAGATACTGCTTCTTCTCATATGTCCTTATTCAAACTGCCTAGTTAAAACTAGGGTTGCACCAATACCGATAACGGCGCTGATACTAAGCATTTGCAAATGCTCGGATACCTGAAATCGATACCTTTGCAGTGCGATTTGAGCCCATGCAAAATTAATAGGCTCAACTCGCACTGTAAAGAAACGCACGCAATTTGAACATTAATGCGGTGCTATTCCTGTCCAAATCACATGTAGTTTCCCCCATCGTTCCTGTGTGAATCCAGGCTTGTCATTGTGACTTAAAGTGGAGTTCCATCCAAAGGTGGAACTTCCGCTTTAAGGACTTCTGACCCTCTGACATGCCATTAATTTCTTGGGGGGGGGGGGGGGGAGGCAGGTATCTAGTTTTGACAGGTACCCAGCTCCCACTTCCACTCAGGCTGTTTAGGTGACTCAAGCGGAATTTCTTCTCTCCCTCCCTGCAGTTTTCTAGGACATGTCACAGGACCCAGAAGATTGCTTGGCCATACAGGACATGCAGTGTAACTCACGCATGCGCAGTGCGCACCCAACTGTGAACGCAACAAGCTGTCACAGCCGGGTGCCCTCGCTAGTGATGCCGGGGAGAGAACCAAGGCTTTGGGCGGCTGCATCGCTGGATCATAAGACAGGCGAGTGTGTGTTTATTAAAAGTCAGCAGCTACACTTTTTGTACCTGCTGACTTTTAATAACAGAAATGGCTGGAACTCCGCTATAAGCCTGGGTTCACACATGAGCGATGAGGGAAACCGCATGCGATTTGGCGAGGAATCACACTGCATTCCTGTTGAAACCACATGCAATTCTTTGGAGTGCGATTTGAACCCATTTGTTTTGTATGTACTCTGTATCGGCGAGTACTTGACTGAAAGTATTGGCACTCGCCAGTAAAAAAAAAATGGTATTGGTGCAATCCTA
Organism: Rana muscosa; assembly: GCA_029206835.1. Lineage (NCBI taxonomy): Eukaryota > Metazoa > Chordata > Amphibia > Anura > Ranidae > Rana > Rana muscosa. Next base: position 856,608,688 of record CM055117.1, read on the forward strand.
GTTAAAGTAGTCATAAACCCTTACAGACCACTTTGACCTAACGGTAAGCCTAGATTAGGGCTTACCTGTAGGTGCAAGAAATATATATTCTTAACCTACATGGTTAAGATATTTGCAGAAAAGACTGCGCATGCATGCCGTAGACAACAGCGCAGGCGCACTGAGCGTGCCGCAGTGAAAGGCGATCAAGCCGCCACTGCCGGCTCCAGAGTGCATGTGCGGGAGTGACGTCATTGCTGCTCCGGCCAGTCACAGCGCCGGAGCAGCGATACCCGGAAGTCACTCTGGTATCATGGCTGCAGCGAAGGAGAGGAACGAGGACCGCTGCGGGGGCTTCTATCTCAGGTAAGTAATTCATAATGAGCTAGTATGCTATGCATACTAGCTCATTACGCCTTTCTCCTGCAGGGTTTTTTTTTTTTTCAGGAAAAAATGTCAGAGGGTTTACTTCCTCTAACACAGTCTCACCTACCCCATCACTTTTTCTTCAAAAAACATCTTCTATGTAGGTTCCAGTTAAACACTCTTCTGAAATTGCCCATCACTAACATTCAAGCACGTCCTTAAAATGCAGCTTAGCGTAAATTTTTTACCTAAAATTGACAAGACACCTGCTATTATATTGTTCTTGTTTTTAGCTTTATTCATAAAGCTTCTATTGTATTGCTTTTGTGATGAATGTTTGTACATGCTATACAACCTGCCTTGTTCTTGGCAACATTTACTGCAATTGTATTATTAGCATTACCCACATATTAGTCTTACTTTGTACCCAAGTGCCCAAGAAGATGACAGTGCTATAGTAAATAGTGTTAATTAAAAGAAGAAATTAACTTTCATTTTTAGAAAACAAACGTCTTTAAAAAAGAATTTCGACAACTTAAGAAGCTAAGTTCATTTATTATACACACACAGTTTCTGTTTTTACTTACATTAAATACATTGGCAGATTGGGGTAAAAGTCCATTATGATTATAACCTAAAGTTAGATTTTTTTTTAATGCAAATAAGACAAAAAGAAAATGCATTTTAAAAAAGAGAGGGTATTTAAACTGTCAGAGTTGCAATGTACCAACTTGCCAGGTTCTATTCATATGTAATCAGAAAAGAAGGGTGAAGGCAGTCGGTTGCACTATGGCCTTCCTGTGGACAGTGGTAGTTGTATGTGGCAATACAGCGTGCTTCATTACCCAAACAGTACAAACATATTTCTTCTGGTGTCCCTGAGCACCAACACCATGACTACAGCAGTAAAATGCTACTCCAAAGAAGACTATGCTGAGGCTGGGCCCAGCTGTAACACCAGGCACTTTAAAACCATGGCTAGCAATACAATTTTACATCAAAGTAAGAAATACAGATCTGTTTAAAGTCAACAATCATTTTTTTTTTTCTAAAACAAAGTAAATGCTCATTTAGCCAACTTACATCTTCTGACGGCAGAAGTACACAGCGTAGGAAAACGGTTTTGTTTTATGACATTACTATACAGCAGTTTCTCTATGGAACTACCTTTCTCAACAGTGCACTATATAGAAACATTGGAGTGCTAACATTGTGCCTGCTAACTGAAATAAATCACCCAGTGCCACTGTGATAAAACTGAAAAATAAACAGGCACCGATTGATCTCCATTATTATATGGTTGATTGATTGATTAGCTGGATAAAGCTGCAAGAGTGAAAACAGATCTCTCACCAAGAACATAAGGAACCTGGCCATACACGGTTAGATATTCGTTTGGGTGTTCGTAGAAAATTCCTTTGTTTGAACATTCTTTCTTGACATCGAATAAACTAATTTAATTTGAAAATCCTTAAAATATCCAGACCTGCTTTTATTTATTTTTTCGAATCCCAGATGTATTAAACAGGTTTAATTAAAACGTGTACGATTTTTTCCTGAATGAAAACCACATTCATGGTTAGAATTTTGTTAGAGAAAAAAAAATATTTCCTTCCAGCTACGTCAAATTCTCTTGTTTTTACAGTTGAAAATTAATGTCGATTTGATCTCACTAACCATTAAAAAAAAAAAAAAAAAATTGAACAAATGTTCCAAAAATGAAAATTTTGGATGAGATTCTACCAGTGTATGACCAACTTAATGTTCCAGTCACTACACAAAATGCATGCTGTTGAGAACAATGACAATGTTCTCCCAACCTTGGGTCAGGAAACAGATGTGGCCCATGTGCCACGATAGCTTGATCCTTTTTCTCTATATGCAATTGTGCACAGATTTTACAATATTAAAAAGAAAATTCTGGGTGTGACTTCTCAGAAGCCATTGTTAGCATTTAGCTGTTGACCTCTACACAGCCCGATCACAAATTATGCTGTAATTTGTAACTTTATTTTCTTTTATGGTGTAATTGTACACTCAAAGTATTCATAGACATGAGATGACAGTTGTCTGATATGGCATTGATGGAGAGCAGACCGAGCCTGACTGGATGGTGTCAGGGAGAACACCGATCAGGTATGTTAGAAAACCTGTCTCACCTTCTGATGCAAATGAACCCAAGGTTGAATGATGGTCAACATGTTTTGGCGGATGTTCCTTCCTGAATTTAATAACCAGAACACAGGATGGGACTCACCCTGCCCATAACTGTCAAATTTGGCTCCCTCAGCAGATGGTAAGTGCATGTTATTAAAATGGCTATTAGAGCAAGATTTTATAGTCCACAGATATGAACCATTAAATATTGACACAAATGACAGGCATAGGTTTGTTGGCTGATTAAACCTAGATAAGACACTAACTAAATACAAACAGCCAAAGAACCTGGATCATTTAGATATGTCAATAATCAAAAGCATGAGCCGAGTTCCTGGAAAACTAATTAGAAATAAAAAATGATTACACATAATAGTGTCAAAAGTATGTTGCCAAATACAAAAGTATACCACATAAAAGTTAAAGGAAACTGAACAACCACCCTGTTAAATCTATCCTCATCCGTAATGTAGTGTGAACGCAGACATTCATCATTTTTAACACTGCAGTAATATTTAGGAGTAGCAAGTCTTCCAAGATACCATAAAACATCTAACAACAATTTTCTTTGTTCAGGGAAAAAAAAAGTGATATAAGCAGGCTTATAATAAAGTGGTTTTAATTTGCATTTCAGTGATTTCAGACTACTAAAATACATGATGAGTTCATCAAAGTGTTTGAATGAATAACTGTCTGTGTTGCACACTCTCGTTTTCTAACCTGCACTGCAATGGAAAAATGAAATGCAACTTTAAAAAATGGCAGCTAGGAACCACAAAGCTCTTTCACTTTAATACATTTGAATTTTCAATCACTGCTAAAATTCACCCATAGCTTTGCCATTTAGGTGACCGTTAGATCTTGGTAATAAGTGCTCTTGGACACTAGCTAAAACTAGCTAAGCAGATATATTTTGCTCTGTCTTGTCTTGCTTATAATATACACGTTGTATTTAAAACCGTTCCACACACAAACATCCCAGCCTAGCTATGGAAGGAAGGCACATTTCATGGCAATCCATAAAGCCACCGACATCAGTAAGAACACTTTAAACACACAGAAAGGCACATACCTGCCATGTCACCTGGTGTAAGACTATAGAGAACCTCGTGTCTTGGACCTGGTAGAGTGTGGCCCAGCGTTTCTCACTTAGATGTTATTACAGTAAATATGTGTTGTGATGGGTTAAGGAAAGACAATCCTAAACCACAGGAATGCTGATAAACACTAGTAAACGGCGGCGTGCAGTTGCACAGTTGCTACAAATAGGATAGCAGGCTTTGAAAATCTTTTTTAAAGTAAAATGAAGCAGACAATCTGAATATATATGAACATCCCAACTATCTTTCAATGACTTCTGAAATAAAGTGCATGCTGCCCAAAGCAGCTATTGCTGTAAGCAATACTTAACACACAGGTTTGCAAGATTAAAAAAAATAAAAAAAAAAAAAAAAAAAATCAATAAGCAAAGAAAATCAGTAACTATAATCAGTTAAAAAAAAAAGAAAAAAAAAAAAGGAGAAAATTAACATCTATCCCGTGTTTACATTACTTGTAGAGATGATTGCTAAATACAAAATGTGAGTTTAGCCCTCCTTAACAGTGCCTTTGCCACATCAGGTATTGCAGGCAACTAGTTACAGTTGTGTCTCCATATTGACCCCAACAGTGTCAACTCTGGTGCTCAACCTTTTTTATGCACCATTTGACAATTTTCCCCAAGACTCCGAGAATTTGTTTTTCATTGTTAGAACCCCAAAGAGGTTGCCGGAATTTTATAGATATGACAGACTGGGGTACTTGAAAACAATAAGCAACCCCTCTGAGTCCCCGATATCCATTTTGATGGCATTGTACATTCATACACAAAGCAGCAAACACGTATTGTACACAGAAGGCTTTACAGAGATGTAGCGCTTCTAGAAATGCTAACATTGAATAAAATCCAATCTGAACTCCTAAAGGCATATTAAGTATTGCAAAACACAGAACCATTTCCCTCTTCAGGTTCTTGTAAACCATTGTATGTGCTTTATATTCCAGACACAAATGTGTGTTTTTCATTCACAATAGAAAATCAATGAATGTTATTACTTCAATAAAAAGGTCCAACCTGCTGCCTATAAAATCTGACAGAGATAAAAAGAAACAGAACATAAAACATCACTGTCGGAAGATGTACTCACCCATTCCAATGCTTACAATAATCACAAGCTTGTCTCACATTCCCAGTTCCACACCAACTCTGCATCTGTGTATCTACAATCGTTTAACTTTTCAAGCTAAAGCAGTTAAAAGCTCACCATGAACAGATCATTTACCACATACAGCTGTCAAACGTTTAGGCACACAAATTACGTATCTGACAGAAGATGCAGGCAAGAAATTAATCGTTTACAAGTGGTAGGAAGTATGAGGCTCCTGGAAGTTCAACTGAATGATGTAATAAGCTGCAAAATAGAGAGAAACTTAAGGTGGTAGATGGAAGCAAAGAAATTACATGAAATCAAAACAAAAATCAATATTAAAGTCATTATATGCATCTATTATACAAAGTAGTATCAGTTTCTTATTTTGTTTTTTCTTCTTTGCTCTGTTCTGAAGGCGAGATCTCCAGATGCTTTCAACTGCTGTGTCACCAAGAGTAGTCTGTGTGTGTTTGGCGAAAGCGTAAAAAAAAAAAAAAAAAATGAAAACCCACAATAGTGCAGTTATAAGCAGGGAGGTCTCTGAGGGCTGCAGAGGTGTGGGAGGTGGAAGGGACAGGTTCAAGCCGGCTGCTTTGTTTCCATGGGTGTGCTGTTATCCATTGGTGAAGGGAAAGAAAGGAAGTGCAAAAGGGAAAGTCCTGGCAGAAGAGTGAGGTGCTGGAAAGTTGTTTAGTTGTAGTTCTGGAGGGTAGCAGGGCAGGTGCAAGAAGAGAGGTTATAATCTTATCTTGGTTCCCCATTGCGCTCTCGTCTCCTCCGTTAATTGCTGCAGCACTGGCTCTTATTCTGCTGTGTCTGCTCATGTAGATCCACACCTCGGCTCCGGCCGGCAGCCCCGCTTGTGTTCTGAGGCTCATTTTTTGGCAGTTTCTTAGCTGTTAAATGAAAAACAAGAAATTAGGTAAAAATAGACCCACCACCATATTCTAATTTATTACATGCAACAAGCTTTCTTTGTTATACTTGTATGCCAAACATAACAAAGCCAAATAATAAAGTTATACAGGAACTTTGTGGGACCAATGAGAAATGTCAAGTCAACGTCTGTTGAATTGTGTGGGATTTTAGTCCGAAAATTAAGTCCCGCTAGATCACTTCAGGCCCGCCCCTTTTGCAGGTATAGCTATATAAAACATTCAAAATAAGTGTCTACACGGTTTAGAATTCATTAACCAGTTAAGGACCGAGCCTCTTTTTCAGATGTGTTGTTTACAAGTTAAAAACAAGTTTTTTTGCTAGAAAATTACTTAGAACCCCCAAACATTATACTTTTTTTTTTCCTAACACCATAGAGAATAAAACGGCAATGATTGCAATACTTTTTGTCACACTGTATTTGCACTTTTTTGAATTAAAAAATAAGACAACAGTAAAGTTAGCCCAATTTTTTTTTATATTGTGAAAGATAATGTTACGCTGTGTAAATTGATACCCAACATGTCACGCTTCAAAATTGCGCCCGCTCGTGGAATGGCGTCAAACTTTTTCCCTTAAAAATCTCCATAGGCGACGTTTAAAAAAATTCTACAGGTTGCATGTTTTAAGTTGCAGAGGAGGTCTAGGGCTAGAATTATTGCTTTCGCTCTACCGACAAAAAAAAATTATAGCCCTTTAAGAGGTATGGGCGTAAGTGATGTTTTGACGTCGCTTCCGCCCTGCTATGGTATGGAGATGGGTGGGGGCCATCTTGCCCTCAATCGTATCTATACCAAGAGGAGAGGAGCCGATCGCCTCCGCCAATACCGACGGCTCCGGTAAGCGGCGGAGGGCACGGGAGAGTGGTGGGCCCCTTCTCTCACTGCCGATAACGGTGATCTCGCGGTGAATCCGCCGCAGAGACCACCATCATCGTAAACCGGACTGCCGCCTGAAGAGATGGATACTTGGGTTATGGCAGCTAGCTGCTGCCATAACAGAGATATCCCTCTTCAAAGAGTCGACGTATATAGTCGTGCGCCGGTCCGGAAGTGGTTAATACACTGTCTCACCCTGCTCTGCACATGCTCAGTTGCTCTCCATTTTTAGGCATATTTAGGCACTGCTGAGTTTGTAGAGGCCGATCTACTGACAGCCTTAAAGTGGAATTAAACCCTCCTATTCTCTACAGCCAAAGAAGCTGTTTGATCTGCAACTGCCATGGTGCTGCACATGTGATCAGTTATGACAACAGCCATTTGATGGTTTGACAGTTTGGTTGAGGACACATGCAAATGTGACAGTTAGCAATCCTGACATTCCAGGATTGTAACACTTTTTTGAAACCGTTAAATCGATGGGTTTGGTTCCGCTTTATCATTTACTGCTGTTCAGGGGCTCTGGGCTTCAGCAAAATGAGCCTCCAGCAAGAAGACACAGGAGCAATGTTGGAGGCAATTTACAGAATTCAATACATTTTGATAACACATTAAAAATTATGCTATGTATGTTCCTTGCTAAAGAATATTCTTTTATCAAGTTGTTATGTGTAAAGTCCTGCCTTAAGTTGGTCATACACTGTTTACATTTTGGCTGAACCAATCAGATGCATCTGTTGTTTCGGTATGTTGACAGCAGGTGGGACCACCTGTCAGAATACAATGGCCCCAGCAGGAGATAATTGTCCATTTGCGCTGTAAAGCATTAATGGAGGAATCTGTCTGCAGTCTGTGGGTTTTCTTTTGACAATACCAAAAACATTTGCAGTTGTACTACTTGCCGACCAGCCGCTGTCATTATACCGCGGCAGGTTGGCGCGGCTGCGCGAATTTCCGCAGGTGTACGTCGGCCAGTTTAAGAGCTATAGGGGCGCCCGCACCAATGCGCGTGGCCACAATGTCCGCTGGCTACCCGTGATCGCTCCTCAGAGTCAGAATGGGGCTCTGTCAATGTAAACCGACAGATCCCGATTCCGACAGGGAAGTAGAGAGAGATCTGCTGTTCCTAGTGATCAGGAACAGCGATCTCTCTCTACTCCGTGTCAGTACACTCCCCTCACAGTTAGAAACACCTCTTAGGGAACACCTAACCCCTTGATCGCCCCCTAGTGTTAACCCCTTCTATGCCAGTGACATTTATACAGTAATCAGTGGCTATTTTTAGCTCTGATCACTGTGTAAAGGTCAATGGTCCCAAAAAAGTGTCAAAAGTGTACCATCTGTCTGCCACAATGTCGCAGTCCTGCTAAAAATCGCTGATCACCGCCAATTACTAGTAAGAAAAAAAAAAATATGCCATAAATCTATTCTCCATTTATGAGAAGCTATAAAACTTTTGCGCAAACCAATCAATGTACGCTTATTGCAATTTTTTACCAAAAATATGTAGAATACATATTGGCCTAACCTGATGAAGAAATTGGTTTGTTTTTTTGAAAAAAAATTATTGCAAAAAGTTAAAAATAGTATTTTTTTTCAAAATTGTTGCTCTTTTTTTGTATATAGTGCAAAAATAAAAAAACGCAGAGGTGATCAAATACCACCAAAAGAAAGCTCTATTTGTGGGAAAAAAGGACATCAATTTTGTTTGGGTGCAACATCGCACAACCGTGCAATTGCCACTTAAAGCGACTCAGTGCCGTATCGCAAAAAATGGCCTGGTCATTAAGGGGGAAAATCCTTCCGGGGCGGAGGTGGTTAATTCAACAAGAATTACAATTAAAACCACAATTACTTATTCACAGAAAGAACAATGAAAGGGTTTCCAAATACACCTTGAGTTTTAGAAGATACTATTAATGTTAACCACTTTAATATCGGACACTTTTACCCCCTTCCTGCCCAGGTTAAGTTTCAGCTTTCAGCGCTGTCATGCAACACTGTACTCATATGAAATTTAGATATTTTTTCACACACAAGTAGAGCTTTCTTTTGGTAGTATTTAATCATTACTAGGCTTTTTTATTTTTTTGCTAAACAAATGAAAAGAAGACCACTTTTTTTAAAAGCGTAGTTTTAGTTAAAATTTTATCCATACCTGCTATTTGTTAGAATCCCAGATGTATTAAACAGGTTTCATTAAAATATGTATGATTTTTCCTTAATGAAAACCACATTCATGGTTAGAATTTTGTTTGTTAGAAAAAAAAAAAAAAAACATCCACCCAGCTACTTAAAACTTCCTACTTCAAACTGTAGCTACTATAGTTGAAAATGAATGTTGATTTGACCTCAATAACTATAAAAAAAATATCAAATGAATGTTGCAATAATGAACATTTTGGACGAGATTCTACAGGTGTACGACCAACTTAAAGAGGAAGCAAACCCTAAAGGGTTTTTACTTCCTCTTTTGCTCGCTGCAAAGTCTGCAAATGAAAAGCATAATGGGCTAGTATGCATCGCATACTAGCCCATTATGTGCCACTTACCTGCAAAAGAATCCAGCGATGTCCCCTGTGTAGTAGGCAGTGTCCATCTTCTGGCCCCTGTTCCTTCCGGGCCACGGACTCCGGCTCTGTGATTTGCCGGAGCCACGTGACGCGGGTGTTTGCATGGGAGCCGCCATTAACGGCACAGGCTAGGGAAGAAACGGCACTCAGATTTGTTTCTTCCCCGCGCATGCGGCGTTAACATTTTCGGTGGACTACAAGTGAAATATCTCCTAAACAGCGCACGTTTAGGAGATATTTCCACTACCTATAGGTAGAAGTAGAAAAAAGGGTTTACAACCACTTTAATCTTTCAGTCCCTACACAAAATGCATGCTCATAACCACTTGTCCCCCGCCCACTGTCAATTGACGGCGGGCGGAGGATACGCTCGTTCTGGGAGGACGACTGCCCGGGAAACGAGCAGGAAAGTGGATCTCTGTGTGTAAACACAGAGATCCACGTCCTGTGAGGGAGAGGGGACCGATGGTGTGTCCCTTGTACATAGGGACAACCATCAGTCACCTCCCCCAGTCAGTCCCCTCCCCCCACAGTGAGAACACTTTGAGGGAACATATTTAACCCCTTCCCGCCCCCTAGTGGTTAACCCCTTCCCCGCCAATCACATTTATATAGTAATCAATGCATTTTTATAGCAGGGATCGCTGTATAAATGTGAATGGTCCCAAAAATGTGTCAAAAGTGTCCGATGTGTCCGCCGCAATATCGCAGTCACAATAAAAAAAAAACGCAGATCGCCGCCATTACTAATAAAAAAATAAAAATGCTATAAATCTATCCCCTATTTTGTAGACACTATAACTTTTGCGCAAACCAATCAATACGTGCTTATTGTGATTTTTTTTTTTACCAAAAATATGTAGAAGAATACGTATTGGCCTAAACTGAGGAAAATTTTATTTAAAAAAAAAAATGGGTATTTATTATAGCAAAAAGTAAAAAATAGTGTTTTTTTTTCAAACTGGACGCTCTTCTTTTGTTTATAGCGCAAAAAATAAAAACCGCAGAGGTGATCAAATACCACCAAAATAAAGCTCTATTTGTGGGAAAAAAAGGACACAAATTTCGTTTGGGAGCCACGTCGCACGACCGCGCAATTGTCATTCAAAGTGTGACAGCGCTGAAAGCTGAAAAATGGCTTGGGCAGGAAGGGGGTTTTCGTGCACAGTAGAGAAGTGGTTAAGAACAATGACAATGTTCTCCCAACCTTGGCTCAGGTAACAGATGTGGCCCATGTGCCATGAGAGCTTGATCCTTTTTCTCTATGTAATTGTGCACAGATTTTACAATATTAAAAATACAATTTTGGGTGTGACTTCTCAGAAGCCATTTTTCGCATTTAGCTGTTGACCTCTACACAGCCCGATCACAAATGATGCTCTTATTTGTAACCATTTTCTCTTGAGGTATAACATTACACTCAAAGTATTCATACACATGAGATGACAGTAGTCTGATATGGCATTGAGAGCTTTCTGTTGGTAGTATTTAATCACCACTTGTTTTTATTTTTTTTGCCAAACAAATAAAAAAAAGACCAACATTTTTTTTTAAAGCGTATTTCTTAGTTCCTGTAATAAAATGTTGCAAAGTAGTAATCTTTCTTCTTCACCGATGTGCACTGATGAGGCTGCACTGATGATCAGTGAAAATGATGGGTTGACAAGCTTGCGGGTTAACGGCTCTCCTTTCCTCCCATGCTGTGTTTGGTCGATTAACCACTTGCCGACCTGCCGCTGTCATTTACTGCGGCAGGTCGGCACGATCCCGCGAGCCATCGTAGCTGTACGTCAGCTTCTTTAAGCATGAGAGGAAGAACAGGGACGTGTGTGTAAACACACACGTCCCTGTTCTGTGAGGAGAGGAGATGCAGATCGTGTATTCCTGATAGCTAGGAACCACGATCTGTCATCTCCTATAGTAAGTCCCCTCCCCCCCCACAGTTATAACACACACTAGGGAGCACAGTTAACCCCTTGATTGCCCCCTAGTGTTAACCCCTTCCCTGCCAGTGAAATTTTTACAGGAATCAGTGCATTTTAATAGCACTGATCGCTATATAAATGCCAACGGTCCCAAAAATGGGTCAAAAGTGTCCGATGTGTCCACCATAATGTTGCAGTCCCGATAAAAATCGCAGATCGCCGCCATTACTAGTAAAAATAAATAATAAAAATGCCATAAATCTATCCCCCATTTTGTAGACACTAACTTTTGCGCAAACCAATCAATATACACTTATTGCGATTTTTATTACCAAAAACATGTAAAAGAATACATATCGGCCTAAACTGAGAAAAAAAAATAGCTTTTTTTAAAAAAAAAAAAATTGGGATATGTATTAAAGCAAAAAGTACAAAATAGTGTTTTTTTCAAAATTGACGCCCCTTTTTTTGTTTATAGAGCAAAAAGTAAAAACCGCAGAGATGATCAAATACCACCAAAAGAAAGCTCTATTTGTAGGAAAAAAAGGACGTCAATTTTGTTTGGGTACAGCGTTGCACGACCGTGAAAATGTCATCTAAAGTGACGCAGTGCCGTATTGCAAAAAATGGCCTGGTCATTAAGCAGCCAAATATTCCGGGGTTGAAGTGGTAATAATGCAGTCAATCTAAACCAAACAAGTTTTGCAAGTGAATTTTTCAGGTGCGTGTGAAAAATTACAGATTGAGTCTATGAATTTTTGGTGAATGTCAGTAATTGCTTTAAAAAAAAAAAAAAAAAAAATGCCTCCATCAAGTGTGTACATTATTCTGGTTCATTTTGTTACGCAGATTTGCCTCAAGATGTCTAGATTGGTTGGATGAAGCCAGCGTAGATCTGAGGAAGCTGTTGCCAAGGTACTTATGATTATTACTTTGAGGCATTGAATAGAACAAGCATGTAAAGCAAGAAGGCTACGCTAAAGTCGGAGTCGTTTTTAGTAGTAGGGACCAGTTTGTGCCTTTGTCTATTGTTGCCTGGGTCTCCTTTAGACCCCTTTCACACGGGTGCGACTTCAAAGTCGCGCGATGCGGCCGCGATTTCAAGGAATGCCTGTGTAAGTGGCATCAAAATCAGACCAAAGTAGTGCAGAGATTATTTTGAAGTCGGAACGACTTGAAGTCATACTAATATGAATGGTTGTCATTGGAAATCATGGGACACGACTTGTCATGCTACTTTGCCATCACAAATCGTGGGACAAGTCGCATAAGTGTGAAAGGGGCCTTAGGATATCTACCCTCATTTCTTATACTGTTGACATTGTGTCAGACGAGGAAGTGAAAAAGAATACTGCCAAAGGGGAAACACATAGCCCCCAATCCTGACAAAAATTACAACAATCACCCACTCAATCCAAATTCTTGCTACCTCCAAAAATGGATTTACACTTTGGGCCCGTTCACACTTTTAATGTCATATAGGTTTTTAGCAGTTAATGATTTACAAGAAACCTAGTAATGGTCTTTATGTTATTAACTATGTACGTTTATACTGTGTATATATTTATATATAGCTATTTCTGTTCACTGTGGCCCCCTGACCTTGCCAGATGTGTCATCACATTCCTTTCGGTTTTCACCCTCCTTTGGCTAAAACTGGTTTAACTAGTCAAAGACCCTACAATAAGATAGATGTATCTATTGGTATAAGAAAGACGAGTTGAGCTCACTCAGGACTTCGAGGGACAAAGTGCTTGAGGAAAGAGGATTGTCGCTCTTTGGAATTTCAAATTAAATTACGAGCTTCCCTGAACTTGAATGTTGTTGCATTTATCTATTTTATCATCTGTAATACATCTTTAAACCAAGCAAGTAAATTCCTTTTATTACTGTACTTTTGAGTTGTTTGAAATATTGCACCACATTCACATACCTGAAAGGTTAAAACACAGGAACCTGGAATAAAGTTTAAACCTTTATTACAAAATTGATGCACTTTTGTGCAGCCTCAGAGCCCTTTCACACTGATGCACTTCGGATGCGTTCCCACCAACAATGGATGGTACCTTTTATGGTGCGAGTTTGAAAAACTCCAAATTCTAAACCTTAAAAGGGTTTTAAAGTGGACCCACCTTTGCTATCATATAAGGAACATCTAGAAATGTCAAAGTATAACTAAAGTCAAAACTCTTCCCCTCCTAGATTTGGAGAGTGGCTTAGATCCAGTCAGGTTTTTATTGCTGTCTGTGTCCCCAATAGGTAGATTTATCTGCTCTAATTGTCCTGATCACCAATGTCACTGGGAATAAAAGTGGGGGTAAATGCAGAATTTTGAGTTGTAAACAGAACAGGACACTAGCGAGATTTATTCCTACTTTGAGTGCCATATTGGTCGAAGTAGGCTGTCCACTATCCCGTTTGTGCGGCACGATTGGGTGGGGTGGTTTCCTACTGGTGCAGGACAAGGCCCCTCCCCTTTATTATGCCTTATTAAGGTGCTTAGATCAGCGCGAGACAAACTGTTGAACTCTCCATCACGCTTGCAATCCAGGAGACCCTTTTGTCTATTTCTTGGTAAGCCACCTATATTCTCTTTAACATGTTATCTTAGTTGATTCATGGTTATTGGCTTTAACATTTTCATTTTTGGATTATTTATATAGGTATTATAGACGTTCCTTGGATAACTTCTTGGCCATCTTACAAGGTGCTACAGTTCTACATTATATATGGCCATGTACTTTCGATCCATCTCCCCACTGTGTGCTGTGCAACAGTGGTAATCTCCATCATCTATTCGATTACAGACAGTCAAATGTAAAATCTAGTAAGTATATTTAGGAGCCCTTTGTGATGTACATGCCCAAAATATTTTCCTTCTACAAAATTCCACTGCTTACTGAGCCGTCATTATTCATTAGGTTTATGTCCCTTGAATTGTTTTCTACTTGTGGGGGCATTGGAGTGACCCTGGTGACTCTGCATGCATGCATCTGTAGTAAGTTGCCTTATTTGATATTTTTCTACATATATGTGTTCATGTTATTTACTGCTGTTTATATTTTAGACAGTTGTTTAATCTATTGCTCTTGAGAACCCCCAGACGAAGACCCATGAGTCGAAACGGGTAGGGGTCCCACAGCTTTGGGATATAGAGCTGCTTTTTGGATGAAGAAATCTCATCATCTTGTGCCAATCCTGCATGTATTATTGTTGCGTGTATATTTTACTGTTACGGTTGTATCCAATAAAATATTTTGCATTTTGTATATCTTGTAATAAAGGTGCCTTTTCAAAAGTCCCTTCCATAAATTTTCAATTTCTGTACCAATTCAATGCTGGTCACTACAAGGGCACCTAGAAAACATTGTAATGCTGTGTACAGGTGTGTTGACTTCTGAACTGCATTTTATCATAACATCCATGAATGCAATGCAACTAAAAGTATATATGCTGCCTTTTTCTGCACAGCACACCAATATTGTGGTGTGATTGTCTTCTATGTACCCTAGCAGGGACTTGTATTTATTTATTCAGTGTGGAAAAATTCAGGTCACTGAAGATGTGTGCCTTTAAAAAAAAAAAAAAAAAAAAAGGGACCTGTTACTTGATAATGGGTGACATGAAAATGCATGCCAATGTACATGAAAGTGCATGTATTACTGCACATGCATTTAGAATGTGGGGTGGTGAGCATTTATGTGCAGTAAGGTGTGAAAGGACCCTGAGTCTACAAAGACGAAGTGAAAGCTCTCTAAAGGACAGAGAAAATAAAATGATACAGACATCAGTTTTAGCTTGACCCTACTATATCCAAAATGGGGGGGGGGGGGGGAGAGATTATTGTTCGGCTTTAAATACACTATATGGCAAAGGTACTACACAGCTTCTTTTCAACAGGAAATCCAGACAAAATGTAATGCTTAGGCACCAATAAGATTTTTTTAATCCAATTACCGGTATTTGTTTCTTTCTGGTCTGCTAAATATAATTTTTTTTATAATTACTGTATATTTTAGCAAAAAATACCTGTTACATAGTTGGCAAATTTTAATAAAGACACCAGTGCAACCTGAGACTGTGTGCACACGTGACTGTTTTCCATATCTTTGTTGTTTGCTAAGAAACACATCTAAAAGTTTTAAAGTTTTTTTTTTTTTATGCATTTAAACTCCCAGCTCACACCACCAACTTTAGAAGGGTGTTCCACATCCTTACCACTCTAACAGTAAAGAACCCCTCCCATAAACAGTTTAAGATTGAACTGCTTCTCGTCCAACAACTTGTGTGGTTTTTAAACAAAATACATTTATGAATTTTAGTGCACACAAACACAATGTAATACCTATTTGTTTTGGTAAAATAAAAGATATTACGCTGAATCAACAGATACCAAACATGATACACTTAAAAAATAGCTTACACCCGCGGAATGGCGTCAAAACAACGGTACTAAAAAATCTCCATAGGAGACGCTTTAAAAGTCTTTACAGGCTAACAGTTTAGCACGGCACAGGAAGTCTGGTGCTAGAATTACTGCCCTCGCTCTGATGTTCGCCGTGATACCCAACATGTGTAGTGCGATCGCCATTTACGCATGCATGCAGGACTGATGCATGCGTTCACCTTTGCGTGCGAGTACGGTGGGATTGGGGCACTTCTGTTATTACATATTTTCTTACAATTTTTAATTTTTACACGGTTTCTTTAACCCTTTCATGCCTTTTTCTGACATTTGTTGCTTACAGGGTAAAATCTGTATTTTTTGCTAGAAAATTAGAACCCCCAAACATTATATATATATATATATATATATATATATATATATATATATATATATAATATCTCTATATTAGTGGTGCAACGGATCATCATTTTTCCGTGATCCGAACGGGTCAACATGTTCGGCACACCACGTGATCCGTGGATTGTGAGCTCCGCTGCCTCGGCCATAGGAAAGGCCGCGGCTTCGGCCTAGCTCCCGGAGTGGCGACCATCTTGGTCCACCCTTTAGCATCCATTATGGTATTCTAATGTTTTTAAATATATGTGCCATTTGTTGTCTTCTGCTACATATATTCGGCCCCATAGCCTGTCTATCAGTTAATCCTTCTCCTCCCCTTCCGCGCCCATCTCCTTCCTATAAAATGAGCTTATGCCATCCTCTGTGTTAAGTCTGTTGAGAAAGGAGCGCGGCTGACCATACGATCGTAGTGTGCATGCTCAGGAAACGCGTCCACTAATGGTGATGCAATCTCCCTGCTGCCATCCCCGTCCCGAGTTCCAAGCCTCGTTTTGATCACCAGCTCCTCCTCAGTAGCCGGCATCTAAATGGAGTGATATTGGAGCCATAACTACCCAGCGAGTGACAGAGAGACATGGACGGAGGGAGCAGCTTTGCAGGAGTGGCCACCTTGACCTGATATTGGGACCTATATGCTCATGTAACTTCATCTAAATGTGAGTGCATTAACCACGTTTATCAAATCTTCCTATATACAGTGGGGGAAATGTGGACATAGTGGGTAGATGTGGACATTACAGTGGGGGTAGATGTGGACATTACAGTGGGGGGAGATGTGGACATTACAGTGGGGGGAGATGTGGACATTACAGTGGGGACTTTATCTTGTCTTTTTTTTGCTGATCCGAAAAAGTATCCGATCCGTGACTCTGATCCGAGGAACGATCCGAACCGTGAGTTTTTTAAAAAGAGATTATATATATATATATATATATATATATATATATATATATATATATATATAGATATAGAAAAAGAGAAAGAGAGAGAGAGAGATTATATATACCGTATATAAGCCATTTTTTTGTGCTGAAAATGCCCCCCTCGGCTTATACTCAAGTCTCCTTTTTGCGCCTGATCTCCCGGACTTTGGGGACCCAGTACCGGCCGGCCATAGGTCCCCTGGACCCGAAACTTGGCACACACGTAGCCCCCATTTCTCTTCTATAAGTGTGCAAAATTTTTTGTCTGGGGGACCTACGGCCGGGGAGCACTGATTTTTCAAACCCGGGCACCCCTTCCATAGACTCCCATGTAAAACGTCAGTCTAGTCATGGACACCGTAAGGCAACGTGAGGCATGCAGATGGACAGGACACCCTAGGCTTATACTCGAGTCAATGAGTTTTCCCAGTTTTTTGTGGTAAAATTAGGTGCCTCGGCTTATACTCGAGTATATACGGTATATGTTTATATATATATATATATATATATATATATATATATATATATATATATATATATATATTTTCCCAGAGATCCTAGAGAATGAAATGGTGATTGTTGCAATATTTTATGTCACACGGTATTTGTGCAGCGGTCTTTCAAACGCTAGAGTTACGGAGGTCTAGTGCTACAATTATTGCTCTCGCTATAACGATCGCGGCGATAGCTCACGTGTTGTTTGAACATAGTTTACATTTGTGGACGCAACTTACGTTTGTGATCGCTTCTGCACACGAGCACGGTGGGATGGGGCGCTTTAAACTTTATTTTTTTCTCATTTTTTTTTTTACACGGTCTTTTAAAAAAAGAAAATTTCTGATCATTTTTATTGCTGGGTTCTTTTTACATTTTATATATGCTTATAGCAGTTAATTTCGCCGATATAAGCAAATATACGGTACATAAAATGACAGTCTCTTATCATATGAACAGACCTGAAAGCTTCAGAGGTCAGTTCACGCACAATACAGGTCCTTCACAAAAAATTAGCATATTGTGATAAAGTTCATTATTTTCTGTAATGTACTGATAAACATTAGACTTTCATATATTTTAGATTCATTACACACAACTGAAGTAGTTCAAGCCTTTTCTTGTTTTAATATTGATGATTTTGGCATACAGCTCATGACAACCCAAAATTCCTATCTCAAAAAATTAGCATATCATGAAAAGGTTCTCTAAACGAGCTATTAACCTAATCATCTGAATCAACTAATTAACTCTAAACACCTGCAAAAGATTCCTGAGGCTTTTAAAAACTCCCAGCCTGGTTCATTACTCAAAACCGCAATCATGGGTAAGACTGCCGACCTGACTGCTGTCCAGAAGGCCATCATTGACACCCTCAAGCAAGAGGGTAAGACACAGAAAGAAATTTCTGAACGAATAGGCTGTTCCCAGAGTGCTGTATCAAGGCACCTCAGTGGGAAGTCTGTAGGAAGGAAAAAGTGTGGCAGAAAACGCTGCACAACGAGAAGAGGTGACCGGACCCTGAAGAAGATTGTGGAGAAGGACCGATTCCAGACCTTGGAGGACCTGCGGAAGCAGTGGACTGAGTCTGGAGTAGAAACATCCAGAGCCACTGTGAACAGGCGTGTGCAGGAAATGGGCTACAGGTGCCGCATTCCCCAGGTCAAGCCACTTTTGAACCAGAAACAGCGGCAGAAGCGCCTGACCTGGGCTACAGAGAAGCAGCACTGGACTGTTGCTCAGTGGTCCAAAGTACTTTTTTCGGATGAAAGCAAATTTTGCATGTCATTCGGAAATCAAGGTGCCAGAGTCTGGAGGAAGACTGGGGAGAGGGAAATGCCAAAATGCCTGAAGTCCAGTGTCAAGTACCCACAGTCAGTGATGGTCTGGGGTGCCATGTCAGCTGCTGGTGTTGGTCCACTGTGTTTTATCAAGGGCAGGGTCAATGCAGCTAGCTATCAGGAGATTTTGGAGCACTTCATGCTTCCATCTGCTGAAAAGCTTTATGGAGATGAAGATTTCATTTTTCAGCACGACCTGGCACCTGCTCACAGTGCCAAAACCACTGGTAAATGGTTTACTGACCATGGTATTACTGTGCTCAATTGGCCTGCTAACTCTCCTGACCTGAACCCCATAGAGAATCTGTGGGATATTGGGAAGAGAAAGTTGAGAGACGCAAGACCCAACACTCTGGATGAGCTTATGGCCGCTATCGAAGCATCCTGGGCCTCCATAACACCTCAGCAGTGCCACAGGCTGGTTGCCTCCATGCCACGCCGCATTGAAGCAGTCATTTCTGCAAAAGGATTCCCGACCAAGTATTGAGTGCATAACTGAACATAATTATTTAAAGGTTGACTTTTTTTGTATTAAAAACACTTTTCTTTTATTGGTCGGATGAAATATGCTAATTTTTTGAGATAGGAATTTTGGGTTGTCATGAGCTGTATGCCAAAATCATCAATATTAAAACAAGAAAAGGCTTGAACTACTTCAGTTGTGTGTAATGAATCTAAAATATATGAAAGTCTAATGTTTATCAGTACATTACAGAAAATAATGAACTTTATCACAATATGCTAATTTTTTGAGAAGGACCTGTATAAATGCCTTGGGATGATTGGAAACCACATGGCACAGCAGCAGAGATCAATAGAATCCAACTGCAGCCAGTACCCCAGTAACTCTACTCAGTCAGTTTTAGGATTATACCCAAGAAGTGTAAAACCATTTTAACATTTTATAAGCAACAAAGAGATCTACCCACATTAAAGGGGTTGTAAACCTTCCAGTTTTTTCACCTTAATGCATCCCTATGCATTAAGGTGAAAAAACATTCGAAAATTGCCGGCCCCCTCAGCCCCCCCATTTTACTTACCTGAGCCCTCCAAAGTCCCGCGTCGAGAACGCGCTTGATCTCGGGGCGGTCTTCTCGGCTCTTCATTGGATAGATTGATAGCAGCGCAGTCATTGGCTACCGCTGCTGCCAATCAAATCCAATGACGCAGGCGTCTATGGACGCAAATGCTGGACTCAGGAGCGCGCTCGCAAGGTAACCCCCTTTAGAAAGCGCTTCCCAGAGGGGGTTATCTGATGCGGGAGAAGCCGAGACAGCCGCCGAGGTTCGGGGTCACTCCGTGCAAAATGAGCTGCACAGCGGAAGTGTGACGTTTGTTATTTAAAAAATAAAAATAAAAAATGAACCTTTACAAACTACCCAGCCACTGCTCAATCCAGCAGCATGATGTCAGACTGTCAACTATTCAGTGGCTTTAAAAAAAAAAAATCATGAGAAAGAGCGCATGCGCGGGCGGCCGGAGCGGATGCAAGCTTAGATCGCTCCGCACACTCCCGGCACTTAGAGCCTTCATATCCCGCTCGTCCGAGCACAGCACTGGGACGGCGGACACGTATCGCGGGGACACACTACATGTATACCCGATCGTCGGGGAGGACCTACGGCGGCAGTTCCTACCCGCCTCGTGGTTCAGCCAAAGGATCCAAGATGGCGTCCAGCGCGAGTTCTATCCAGGCAGGAAAGGGACAGCAGCAGCCTCAGTTACAGGAGAAGAAGGGACAGCCATCTCCCAACGGATCGCTCTGCATGGGCTCATCCGCAGCCATCCGATCCTCAGGTGAGCAGACAGACCATCCCTGTCCATCATCTAGCCCTGCCAGATCTCTGACACAGGCTTCCCTGCCATCTCCAAGCCCTGCTTCCCATACCTCTTCTGCCCTGGAAAGAGATATGGCAGATGTTTTCCTCAGCCAGGATAGTGGCCAAGATATAGATCCTGACAGTCCTGAGAGATCTCCAGATCCCCTGCCTGCACCATTACCATATTCTCCAGATACTATTCTCCTTGCTCGCTTTGCGGACATGTTGAAAAAAGAGTTGGAGAAAGCCACTTCTAAATTGGCTTCTGACATTAAGCAAGATTTTCAGAATCTGGGATGTCGTTTAGACAGTATTGAATCCAAAGTTGATGACACTGTCCATAGAGTGGCGCAGAACTCTACCATGATTACTGAACTCCACGATCGTTTGGAGGACGCTTACACTAGAATTGACGACCTTGAAAATCGTGCCAGGCGATATAATTTCCGTATCCGTGGGTTACCAGAAACGGTTAAAGATTTCAGTTCTATAGCTTCTTCCCTGATGCAATCGGCTGTTCCAGATATTGACGAAGCACACATGGAGATCGATCGAATTCACAGAGCCCTGGTCTCTCTGAAACCGGACGGCCCTCCCCGAGATGTGATTGTGAAGCCTCACTTTTTCAGGATCAAGGAAGCGGTCATGAGATATGCTAGAGACCACCCAGATCTGGAAGTTGAAGGATATAAAATCCAAATATTTGCGGATATTACCCAAGCTACCATTCAAAAACGAAGAGCATTTAAACCGCTGTTATCCCCTCTGATTCAACGTGATATTCGCTATCGCTGGAATTATCCTTTCCGTTTGCAATTCACATATAACAATAGATCATATGCCTTCTCTACGTTCGCCGATGGTGAAAAGATCCTACTGAAGTTGGGATTTATCTCTCATAATCCCTCATCCCGAGACCCATTAAGATCCAACGGCCCTCCTCCTCCGCTTTCACCTCTTTGGTCTTCTCCGTCTTCAAGGAAAACTGCAACTTCACGCCGAGATACCTGAAGATTCCTGACTGTTACATATTGTCTTTTTCTCCCCTTTTTTTATAGTAATAGCCTCTCAGTGGTCCCCTCACGGGACATTAGCTATTGCCTAAGTTTGGTTAACATTTTTTAAATACCATACATCTGGCATCTTTTACCTTCTAAGTCGTTCTAGTTTTGTTGACCTTGGGACCTATTATTTGTCTTGCAAAATATTTGCTATGCTTCTACTTATTACTGGTCCATTATACATATACTTTTTTTGCTTTCTTTTATTTTGTTTTCTTGTTTTATATTGTCTGCTCAGGAAAATTTAGACGGGCACTTTATTTGATATACCATATTTGTGCCGGGAGGCGGCTATGCGCTCTCCCTACTTGTCGGACTCTCCCCATTCATTACTATTGGTGGAGACTCCCACACTTCCAGAACCGAGATTCTGGACTACGTGGTTACAATATATTTTGTTCAGTTGTTTAATTTGTTTTGTTCATGCTATACTCCTTGATACTGGGCGTTTTTATGCCCAAGTATCGACTATTCTCTTTTCTTTTTCCTATTTTTTCTACTTTTAACCTTTTTCCTTTTCTTCCCTGAGGGTCAGCCGGAGGTTCCCTTGGTTGCCTGAGATGCCTATACATTGGTGTTGGTTGGTGAGTTTGTCTATTACAGCCGTTTTTGTCTTTTACCATGTCCATGTTGACTGATCTCACTGGAACCATACGACTGCTTTCTCATAATGTCCAGGGATTGGGCTCTCCATCTAAGCGTATTAAGGTGTTTAATTACTACAAGTCACTGGGTGCTGATGTTGTAGCTCTTCAGGAAACACATTTTGCTTCTTCCTTCGCTCCCCGTTATATACATAAAAACTATCCCATTTGTTATTTTGCTAATGCCAGGGAGAAAAAACGAGGGGTGGCGTTATGCTTATCGCGACGTCTTTCGTTTACTGAAACTGAAGTACTGAGGGACCAGGAAGGGAGGTACTTATTGGTGAAGGGACACTTGGGGGGTAATTTAGTGACATTTTTGGTCTATTATGCCCCCAACATGAACCAGGTAGCGTTCTTTGATTCCTTACTCCGATCTTTGGCACCGAAGTTTGAAGGAGATGTAATCTTAGCTGGTGACTGAAATTTAGCGTTAGACCATATACTAGACAAATCTCATCTATCACAATTTCAGTCCCCTCCTAAACAAAGCCGAAAACTTGCTCAGCTGTTGCATCATCATGGCCTAGTTGATGCTTGGAGAGAGGCTAACCCTACCACTAGGGATTATTCCCATTTCTCTAGAGCTCATAATCGTTATTCACGTATTGATCATGTATTTCTCCCCATTCGGGACTATTGCCTAAATTGACAGCAGCCAAAATTAGGTCGGCACCCTGGTCTGACCATGACCCTGTGGTGGTTATGTTTTCAAACTTGACGATCAAGTTGGCTAAATTTCACTGGAGGCTTAATGAATCTATACTCAGTAATGAATCTTATTGCCTAGATATTATTACTCACCTTAAAACTTACTTTGCTATTAATAAAGCAGAAGATACTACTCCTGCTATTAACTGGGCAGCACACAAAGCTTCAGTGCAGGGTTTCTTGATTCAGTTGGCATCCAGACTTAAAAAAGCCCACGAAGAAGTGATTTTGGTCAAAACTAAGGAATACGAAACTTTAGTTACCCAACATAAACGTTCCCCACATCCGGACTTGTTGCTTAAACTTGAACAGGCCCGTACAGAACTTAATATTTGCCTCACTACCAAAGCGGAAAAAAGCCTACGCTGGACTAATCATGAATTTTTTACCTGGCGTGACCGGCCGGGTTCCTTACTGGCACATAAACTTACCCCTAAACATGCACAGGCTGCTCTCCCGAAAATTAGACTCTCAAGGGGCAATCTTTCCCAAAATCATCAAAAGATTCTTAGTGAATTTCAAGATTTCTATACTAACCTATATACCCCGGCCCAGGGTCATGTGTCTTCTTCTATTAGTGACTTCCTACATACCTTATCTCTACCGTCTCTCACAGAATCTCATAGAGAACGTATGGATCAACCCATTACATGTGAAGAAATATGTAACACTATCAAATTGCTGTCTTTACATAAATCGCCTGGCCCTGACGGTCTTCCTAATAATTATTATAAAACGTTTTCTGAACAATTGGCTCCTCATATGGTTCTCTATTTCAATTCCTTGCGAGGCGGTGGAGAAGTTCTTTTAGACGAAAATAGGGCTTACATTAGTGTCATACCGAAACCAAATAGAGACTCTACTGATATTCTTAATTACCGCCCAATATCGCTGATCGATTGTGATCTCAAAATTCTGACGAAATTATTAGCTTTGCGGCTTGGTGCTTTTCTGCCACAGTATATACATAAAGACCAATCTGGCTTTATAAATCAACGCCAAACGCTAGACCAGATTCGCCGATCTATAACATTGATTTCTGCAGTTCGCTCTAAATGGGATGCCCCATGGTCTAGGGAATTACTGCTGCTTTCATTGGATCTTCATAAGGCCTTTGATAGTTTGAATTGGGACTACTTATTTGCCACCTTAAAGGCCTTTGGATTTGGTTCTACCTTTATCACCCTATTACAAACAATATATAGCAATCCGTCGGCCCAGGTCTCCATTCGAGGTTATAGATCAATTTCATTTCCTATCCGACGAGGGACAAGACAGGGTTGTCCACTTTCCCCATTGCTCTTTGCATTAGCAATTGAACCCTTAGCTGTGGCAATTCGATCCCACCCCAAAATACATGGAGTTTGCTGTGGGCAACAAGAGCATAAATGCTCCCTTTTTGCTGACGACGTCCTCATGTATGTCACTAACCCTCAAGTTACTCTACCTAATCTACTAGCTCTATTTCGTCAATTTTCCCAGTTCTCAGGGCTTTCTTTAAATACTCAGAAGACTATGGCTCTTAATATCTCTTTACCCCCTCGATGGAACGGAATCTACGAACTACATATAACTTTCAATGGGCGACACACTCCCTTCCGTACCTAGGTGTTCAGCTGACGCCTTCAATTAACACTCTATATCGGGCTAACTATCCTCCACTGTTTCGCCGTCTCCGAGAAGATCTTCAACGATGGGCAGACTATCCCTTATCCTGGTTTGGTAGAATCAATTCTATTAAGATGACATTTCTACCCAGGATACTTTATTATTTTAGAACTCTTCCAATTGCAGTCCAGAGGGGAGATTTACAACAACTACAATCGGATGTTCTCCATTTTATTTGGGGTAATAAAAAACCTTGCATAAACAAACTGACGTTATTTGTCTCGAAACCATGTGGTGGGCTTGGCCTCCCTGATTTACAAGCTTACTATCAAGCTGCTCAAATAACACAGCTTTCCTACACAACAGCTAAGGGGTCTCCACCCCTGTGGGTTTCTATTGAGGCTCTTTCGTGCCATCCTTTTAGTATCGGATCACTAATGTGGCTCCCAGGCCGCCGCCGCCCCCCCATTTTGTGCCCCACCCTGTCTCACTCCCTAGCGGTTTGGGACAGGGTGCGACATCGTAGATGCCTGTCGTCTCCACATACCCCACTAGCCCCCTTGTTCTGTAATCCTGAGTTTTCTCCCGGCCTGACTCCATTGTTGTTTCAATGGTGGCTTAATAAGGGACTTCTTAGGATAGGAGACTATCTTGATGGAGATCAACCACTCTCTTTGCAATATTTTAAAGACACGCTGCAGATGCCCTCTAGTGAATTGTTTAGGTACAATCAGATTATTTCCTTTATACGTTCCAAACTTAAAATGTTAGACAGACCTTTTACACTTACAAATTTTGAATTATCTTGCCAAACGAGGGGCCTCCTACGGGGACGGATTTCTGCGGTATATGCTACCCTTACTAACCCGAATACTAAACTCCCTTACATGATTCAATGGGAACGGGATTTGGATATCACTTTTGATTTGGCTGAATGGCAGGATATTGCTTATGCGTTATCTAAAGTATCAATTAATACGACATTAATTGAAGCTAACTATAAAACTCTCCTTCGCTGGTATTTGGTTCCAACCAGGGTCGCTAGGATGCATCCATCTGCATCCCCCACCTGCTTTAGAAAATGTGGCCAGATGGGTACAATGTATCACGTTTGGTGGAAGTGCCCCAACATCACTAGATTCTGGATTCGGATATTCAACCTGGTATACTCTGTGACAGGAATTAATATCCGTAGATCCCCGGAGGTGGCGCTTTTCCAAAGGCTTCCTGAAGGGGTCCCTAAAAAATCGAGGAAGCTAATTATATACATACTTTTAGCTGCCAGAATAACCATTGCTAAATATTGGAAGCAGTCGATGGTTCCTCTTGATTCGGTGAAGAATAAGCTCAACTGGATCATGGTTAATGATAGACTCACCTGCATCCTCCGCAACACTACTAAGAAATTTGATCTGATATGGGATCCGTGGATACGATACATCTCTCCATCCTAATACACCTTTGGCTGACCCTCTCTTCTTCTTTCTTCTCCCCCCCCCTTTTTTTTCTCTCTTCTCCTTTCCTTTTCTCCTCTTTTTCAGATTTACTGCTTATCAGATATATTTTTGTAGATACAGGATGTCCTAATAATGCATATACTTCCAGGTTGCTGGTACTCGAGAGAAGGTACACAAGAGAACCCCCCCCCTTTTTTTTTTTTTATCCCTCCCACTCCACATTCCCTTCCCACTCCACATTCCCTTCCCACTCCACATTTTGTTCCTTTGCTTCCTATACTGTAACTTTTCCCTGTGCTATATCCCTTCCTAATATTACAGGCCTAAATGACTCATTGGGACTTTATGTAGTTAGTCCCCAACAAATCTGAAGCATACTTCATGATCTGATCATTAATAACTCTTACATTTCTATGTTATTTCACTCTGTCAATCTCACCACTATTTCCATCAATAGTGTTCTATATTGCATTTCTCAATTTATCGTGTTGAAGTGGTGTATTTCTGTTTATCCTGATGGAAGGACATTTGCCGGCTTACGCTTACTTTCTCATTTGCAAACATTGTTGATTATTGAATGTATTCTTTGAGACATCGTCTTGTCATTTGATTAATAAAAAATATATTGAAAATAAAAAAAATCATGAAATGCTGACCTGGAAGGAGCATGCAGATCAGGAACTAGAAAGTCCTCCAGGAAAGTGACTCAAGGCATTGACACCAAAGACAACCAGGCAACAAGCATTTTCAGAAAAAAATCAGCAAAGGCAGCAAACATCTTTCTCTCGGTTAAAGGCTTTCTTTTAAGGGTAGTCATCAAGCACACTTCCTGAAACACGCACCCTTAGTGATAAATCAACAGATTACATAGCAAGACTGGTGAAGGTCAAATATAGTAAACAAAAGTACTAGGAGTGCCAAAATAATCATTCCCATGAATGTGACTATTTTCAGTGTAACCAATAAATGTGTATTCATCATGCCATTGCCAAGACTATTGTTCACACACTGAAATAAGGGCTAGATAGGAGGGGAAAAAACATCTATATAAACAAAAGAATAGATTGCATTCACAGTATAAGCTATTATTAACCACTTGAGCCCCAGAAGGTTTTTACCCCCTTAAGGTCCAGGCCATTTTTTGCGATACGGCACTGCATTATTTTAACTGACAATTGCGTGGTCGTGCGACACTGTACCTATATGACATTTCTATCTTATTTTTTTTCCACACAAATAGAGCTTTCTTTTGGTAGTATTTAATCACCACTGGGTTTTTTATTTTTTGCTAAATATTTAAAAAAAAGGTCAAAAACTTTGAAAACCCCCCCCCCCCCAAATCAGTGTATATTATTTTACTGTATTTTAATACATAGAATGCATGAAGGTGAAAACCCATGAGGGTTTACAACCCCTTTAAAGAGGAACTGCAGTCTGCTCACATAATTTGAAATAAAAACATCTTTGCCATTCTGAAGCTTCCCTCCAACCACTTTGCATCTTTTAGATATACTGTGATTCTGTACTTGCCAAATATGCTGCAGAAGTCTTCCTCGACTGAGTCTGGCTGCAACCATTTTAACTGTGGGCAGCTGAAGCTGCTGCCTGTTCACTTCCTGGATTTACACACACACACACACCTCCAGTTCTGCGGCTCTCATTGGCCCTCTTATAACTCACCCCCTCTCACTTCAGGGCAAACTCTCACTAGAAAGAGAGAAGGATGTGCATGTCATAAGCCTAGGCGGCTTTTTACCAGACAAGAAACAGGACGTGGGCTGTAAAAGGCAGTGTTTCTCAACTCCAGCCCTGAAGGCGCCCCAACAGGTCATGTTTTCAGGCTAGCCATTATTTTGCACAGGTTATTTGATCAGTCTCACTGCCTTAGTAATTACCACAGCCGTTTCATCTGAGGGAAATCCTGAAAACATGACCTGTTTGTGCGCCTTGATGACTGGAGTTGATAAACACTGGTATAAGGTATTTACTGGCAGAAAAAAAAAATGTTTTACTATCCAAAAGGTAAAACAACAAGGCCAGAAGATTTATTAGATGGAAAGTTGAAAAAATGACTGAAGTTCCGCTTTAAGGGTAGTCATCATGCACACTTCCTAAAACACGCACCATCAGTGATAAATCAACAAACAGATTACATAAACAGAAGTACAAGGAGTGCCAAAATAATCTTATAATATTCCCATATATGTGACTGTTTTCAGTGTAACCAATAAATGTGTATTCATCATGCCATTGCCAAGACTACTGTTTACACACTGGAATAAGGGCTAGAGGGAAAAAACATCTATATATGTTTTTTTCTCAAATAATAAGCTATATTTAAAGTAGAATTCCAGACTAAACTTAACCACTTCAGCCCCGGAAGATTTTACCCACTTCCTGACCAGAGCACTTTTTACAATTTGGCACTGCATCACTTTAACTGGCAATTGCGCGGTCATGCAATGCTGTACCCAAATGAAATTTGTGTCCTTTTTCCCCCCACAAATAGAGCTCTCTTTTGGTGGTATTTGATCACCTCTGTGGTTTTTATTTTTTGCGCTATAAACAAAAAGAGCGACAATTTTGAAAAATATATATAATATATATATATATATATTTATTTTACTTTTTGCTATAATAAATATCCCCAAAAATGTTTTAACAAAACAAATTTTCTTCATCAGTTTAGGCCAATATACACTGCTCAAAAAAATTAAAGGAACACTTTTGAATCAGAACTCCTGGGAAATTGATCTGGACAGTTAAGTAGCAGAGGGGGTTGGTTATTTCAATTAACAGCAAAGCAGCTGAAACTGATTAACAACAGGTGCACTAGATGGACAACAATGAGACGACCTCCAAAACAGGAATGGTTTTTAAGGTGGTTTATTCCCCCTACTCATCTTTTCTGACTGTTTTTCACTAGTTTTGCATTTGGCTAGGGTCAGTGTCACTACTGGTAGCACAAGGATTCCCATGAATAAGTCCAAGTGACGAAACGTCGGGGGCGTGGCTGCAAGATCACGATCTGCATTGACGTGACACGTCTAGGCTAAGAACGGTAAACTGATACTGCGATCCGGGACTCAGGAGGGGTGAGAGACACAATACCAACTCGCATCTTGGGTCCGCCGTGACCGTGCAACATTGCAGTGCCATTATACACTCGTTTGTGTTTGCTGTGATTCTCAAAGTTGGATTTTTTTACTGAAATGTGAGTGCAACATTTGAAGTGGTGTAGTGTGGTTTAATCAAGTGGATGTTACTATTTTACACTATGGGAGCTCTCCTTTTTTTCTTACATGGATGGAAAATCTTTATTGAAGCACAAGTTTTCAGTTTGATGGCCGTATACCTTCTAGTGGTTTAACTAGCAAGCCTGCACCGAATACGAGAGTGGGAGGCAAAAACAGTTGGTGAGTCCAATCACAGAGGGGGCCGACACGAGCACGGAGGTGTGGTGGATGGATATTTCACATTAAGAAGATAGAATCTCGGTTTGGCCTTTGTTGATTATTTATATATAATTTACTTCAGTCACATTGGGTTCACTGATTGATCACGTTATTTTTTTGTAGATCACATTGTTATAGAGTGATTATATTTTAGTTACAAAGTGTATGATATTTTATCCGTCACATTTAGCGCCACAAATTTACCTATGTTTCACAGTGTTGCTCTTTAGGTTTATTTCATTTATAGTTATTTTATTTAAGTGGCAGCTGTAGTTTTTACATTGTTTGGCTTGGCGCAGTGGTGGTTATATAGATTAGGAGCGCATTTTATCTGTATACCCAATTTTTTTCAATACGCGTCATTGACAGTAGGTTTGCAGTGTCTCCCAGCACAGTCTCAAGAGCATGGAGGAGATTCCAGGAGACAGGCAGTTACTCTAGGAGAGCTGGACAGAGCCGTAGAAGGTCCTTAACCCATCAGCAGGACCGGTATCTGCTCCTTTGTGCAAAGAGGAACAGGATGAGCACTGCCAGAGCCCTACAAAATGACCTCCAGCAGGCCACTGGTGTGAATGTCTCTGACCAAACAATCAGAAACAGACTTCATGGGGGTGGCCTGAGGGCCTGACGTTCTCTAGTGTGCTCTGTGCTCACTGCCGGACACTGTGGAGCTCGATTGGCATTTTCCATTGAACACCAGAATTGGCAGGTCCACCACTGGTGCCCCATGCTTTTCACAGATGACAGCAGGTTCACCCTGAGCACATGTGACAGACGTGAAAGGGTCTGGAGAAGCCACGGAGAACTTTATGCTGCCTGTAACAGCGTTCAGCATGACCGGTTTGGTGGTGGGTCAGTGATGGTCTGGGGAGGCATATCCATAGAGGGATGCACAGACCTCTACAGGCTACACAATGGCACCCTGACTGCCATTAGGTATTGAGATGAAATCCCTGGACCCATTGTCAGACCCTACACTGGTGCAGTGGGTCCTGGGTTCCTCCTGCTGCACGACAATGCCCGGCCTCATGTGGCGAGAGCATGCAGGTAGTTCCTGGAGGATGAAAAAATTGATACCATTGAATGGCCCCCACGCCCACCTGACCTAAATCCAAACGAACACCTCTGGGACATTATGTTTCGGTCCATCCGGTGCCGCCAGGTTGCACCTCAGTCTGTTCAGGAGCTCAGTGATGCTCTGGTCCAGATCTGGGAGGAAATACCCCAGGACACCATCCGTCGTCTCATTAGGAGCATGCCCTGATGTTGTCAGGCATGCATACAAGCACTTGGGGGCCATACAAACTACTGAGGACCATTTTGAGTTGTTGCAATGAAATTTCAGCAAAATGGACTAGCTTGCTGCATAATTTTTTCACTTAGATTTTCGGGGTGTCTTTGAATTCAGCCCTCTGTAGGTGGATAATTTTCATTTCCATCAAATGATGTGCCATCCTTTCATTCCTAACACATTACCCAGTCCATATCAGTATAGATATCCAGCATGAGATTTTGCCCCGTGAAGATCTGATGTGTTTTCAAAGTGTTCCTTAAATTTTTTTGAGCAATGAATATTCTTCTACATATTTTTGGCAAAAAAAAATAAAAAAATCGCAATAAGTGTATGATTGGTTTGCGCAAAAGTTATGGTGTCTACAAACTATAGGAAAGATTTATGGCATTATTATTTTACTAGTAATGGTGGTGATCTGCGTTTTTAGCGGTACTGCAACATTGCGGCGGACAGATCGCACACTTTTGACACATTTTTGGGACCATTGACATTTATACAGGGATCAGTGCTATAAAAATGCAACTTATTGGGATGTTTTTATTATTGGAATGAAAAACATGTAGTTGATAACCTCCCATGGCTTCCAGTACCACCTCTATGCTGACACCCAAATCTATTTCTCTACCCCTCAGCTCACTCCCTCTGTCTCCTCACGTATCACTAATTTATTATCAGATATATCAGTCTGGATTTCACATCACATCCTCAAACTCAATCTATCCAAAACCAAACTTATAATTCTTCTCCCCCATGTGTCTCTTCCCCTAATCTCTGTCAAAATCGATGGCACAACTATAAGCCCATCCACGCACGCCAAGGTTCTAGGTGTAATCCTGGACTCTGAACTCTCCTTTAAGCACCACGTCCAATCACTGTCCAAATCTTGCCGCCTCAACACCTCCGCAACATCTCCAAAATACGCCCCTTTTTAACCAATGACACAACAAAGCTCTAGATT
Source organism: Rana muscosa (assembly GCA_029206835.1). Classification (NCBI taxonomy): domain Eukaryota; kingdom Metazoa; phylum Chordata; class Amphibia; order Anura; family Ranidae; genus Rana; species Rana muscosa. The sequence goes on from CM055117.1 coordinate 856,640,261, forward strand.
CACTCCCTGGTCTCGACTACTGCAACTCCCTCATTGGCTTACCTCTACATAATCTATCACCCCTTCAATCCATCATGAATGCTGCTGCCAGATTTATCCACCTTACCAATCGTTCTGTGTCTGCTTCTCCTCTCTGTCAATCCCTCCACTGGCTTCCGCACACCCAACAAATTAAATGCAAAATACTAACTACTTACAAAGCCATCCACAACTCTGCCCCCAGCTACATCACTGACCTAGTCTTAAAATACCACCCTAATCGTTCTCTTCGTTCTTCTCAAGACCTACTGCTCTCTAGCTCCCTCGTCACCTCCTCCCATGCTCGTCTCCAGGATTTCTCCAGAGCCTCTCCAATCCTATGGAACTCCTTACCCCAATATGTCTGATTATCTACTACTCTATTAGCTTTTAGATGATCCCTGAAAACACTTCTCTTCAGAGAAGCCTACCTTACCCACACCTAACAACTGTATTTTCACTTTCTCCATCAGCTCATCCCCCACAGTTATTACCCTGTGTTCCACTTGACCCTCCCTTCTAAATTCTAAGCTCTAACGAGCAGGGCCCTCTGATCCCTCCTGTATTGATTTGTATTGTAACTGTACTGTCTGCCCTCATGTTGTAAAGAGCTGCACAAACTGTTGGCACTATAAAAATCGTGTATAATAATAATGTAGCAAAATACATTTTGGCCAAAATTTATAAAAAAAATATATTATATTAACCACTTGACCACTGGGCACTTAAACCCCCTTAATAACCAGACCAATTTTCAGCTTTCGGTGCTCTCACATTTTGAATGACAATTACTCAGTCATACAACACTGTACCCATATGAAATTTTTGTCCTTTTTTTCACACAAATAGAGCTTTCTTTTGGTGGTATTTAATCACTGTTGGGTTTTTTATTTTTTGCGCTATAAGAGAAAAAAGACTGAAAATTTTGTAAAAAAATGATTTTTTTTTCGTTTGTTATAAAATTTTGCAAATTACTATTTTTTCTTCATAAATTTTGGCCAAAATTTATACTGCTACATATCTTTGGTAAAAATAAGTACAAATTGGTGGATATTATTTGGTCTTTGTGAAAGTTACAGAGTCCACAAGCTATGGTGCCAATATCTGAAAATTGATCACACCTGAAGTACTGACGGCCGATCTCATTTCTTGAGACCCTAACATGCCAGAAAAGTACAAATACCCCCCAAATGACCCCTTTTTGGAAAGAAGACATTCCAAGGTATTCAGAAAGAGGCATTGTGAGTTTTTTGAAGTTGTCATTTTTTCCCACAATTCTTTGCAAAAATCAAGATTTTTTTTTTCTCTTTTTTTTTTTCACAAAATTGTCATATTAGCAGGTTATTTCTCACACACAGCATATGCATTCCACAAATTACACCCCAAAACACATTCTGCTATTACTCCCGAGTATGGCGATACCACATGTGTGAGACTTTTACACAGCGTGGCCACATACAGAGGCCCAACATGCAGGGAGCACCTTCAGGCGTTCTGGAGCACCAAGGCCAATTCTGACATTTCTCTCCTACATGTAAAAATCATCATTTATTTGCTAGAAAATTACATAGAACCCCAAAACATTATATATGTTTTTTTAGCAAAGACCTTAGAGAATATAATGGTGGTTGTTGCAACTTTTTATCTCGCACGATATTTGCGCAGCAATTTTTTTAACGCGTTTTTTACGGAAAAAAAATGTTTTGTGCTTAAAAAAAAAAAAAAACAGTAAAGTTAGCCCAATGTTTTTGCATAATGTGAAAGGTATCTATTTACTCGGCGTAACTTCATCTAACATGTCGCCCTTAAAAATTGAACACACTCGTGGAATGGCGCCAAACTTCGCTACTTAAAAAATCCCCATAGGCGACGCTTTAAATATTTTTACTGGTTACATGTTTTGAGTTACAGAGGAGGTCTAGGGCCAAAATGATTGCTCTCGCTCTAACGTTCGCACCGATACCTCACATGTGTGGTTTGAAAACCGTTTTCATATGTGGGCGGGACTTACGTATGCGTTCGCTTCTGTATGCGAGCTCACGGGGACAGGGGCGCTTTAAAAAAAATAAAAAATTTTATTCTTCATTTTACTTTATTTATTTTAGTTTGACATGTTTTTCCGCCCTAAACATTTTTTTGATCACTTTTATACCTATTACAAGGAACGTAAACATCCCTTGTAATAGGAATATGGCATGACAGGTCCTCTTTACACTGAGATATTGGGGGGGGGGGTGTCAATAAGACCCCACATCTCACCTCTAGGCTGGGAAGCCTGAAAAAAAAACAAAAAAAAAAAACAACAATCCTGGCTTTGATCGTAGCGGTGAGTCGGTAGAAGCACCGGAGGGCGGCGGGGGGGGGGGGGGGGGACATCCCCTCTCGCCTCCCGTAAGAATGATCAAGCGGCGGAACAGCCGCTATGATTGTTCTTATGGTGTAGGGAATCGCCGGCTGAAAAAGCTGATATCTGAATGATGCCTGTAGCTGCTCCCATCATTCAGATATCCCCGCACAAAGTCAAGGACATCATATGACGGCCGGAGGGCGGGAAGTGGTTATTGCAGAGTATTGCCGGGCATTGCGGAGTATTGCCGGGCATTGCGGAGTATTGCCGGGCATTGCGGAGTATTGCCGGGCATTGCGGAGTATTGCGGACTATGGCAGGGTATTGCGGTGTATGGCAGGGTATTGCGGTGTATGGCAGGGTATTGCGGTGTATGGCAGGGTATTGCACGGGTATTGCACAGGGTATTGTGGAGGGTATTGTGGAGGGTATTGCAGAGTATTGTGGAGGGTATTGCAGAGTATTATGGCGGGTATTGCAGAGTATTGTGCAGGGTATTGCAGAGTATTGTGCAGGGTATTGCAGAGTATTGTGCAGGGTATTGCAGAGTATTTTGCAGAGTATTTTGCAGGGTATTGCAGAGTATTGTGCAGGGTATTGCAGAGTATTTTGCAGGGTATTGCAGGGTATTGCAGAGTATTGTGCAGGGTATTGCAGAGTATTGTGCAGGGTATTGCAGAGTATTGTGCAGGGTATTGCAGAGTATTGCACCAGGGTATTGCAGAGTATTGCACCAGGGTATTGCAGAGTATTGCACCAGGGTATTGCAGAGTATTTCGCAGGGTATTGCAGAGTATTTCGCAGGGTATTGCAGAGTATTGCACCAGGGTATTGCAGAGTATTGCACCAGGGTATTGCAGAGTATTGCACCAGGGTATTGCAGAGTATTGCACCAGGGTATTGCAGAGTATTGCACCAGGGTATTGCAGAGTATTGCACCAGGGTATTTTGCAGAGTATTGGCAGGGTGTATTGCAGAGTATTGGCAGGGTATAGCACAGGGATGGCTGAGCAGGGATGGATGGATGGCTGGATCTGTGACTGCAATTGTCACAGATCCAGCCCACAGTGCTGCTGCTGCCATCCGCTCCCTCCCCCTCCCCTCTCACACTGTACCGATCGGTACAGAGAGGGGAGGGAGGAACCGGCGTCATCAAATGACGCCGGTCTGTTTACAAGTGATTGCTCCGTCATTGGACGGAGCGATCACGTGGAAAACGGCCGCTATCAGCGGCGATTTACCGCGATTCGTGATCCGCCGGGTCCTCTGGACCCGGCGGTCACGGAGTTTCCCGTGTGCGCGCCCCAGGGGGCGCGCGGGAGCGCGATTCTGGGAGGACGTTATATAACGTCCTCCCAGAGTTAAGCAACCACCTTGTCGACGTTATTTGTCGGCAGGTGGTTGTTAAGTGGTTAATATCTCTATTAGATATATTTTATAGCAGAAAGTAATATATATATATATATATATATATATATATATATATATATATATATATCACAAAAATATATTAAAAAAATGGTAATCATGACCGCGCAATCACCAGTTAAAGTAGTGCAGTGCCGAATAGCAAAAAATGGCCTGGTCATGAAGGGTGTAAAATTTTCCAGAGCTTAAGTGGTTAAACAGTAGGTGAGAAGTAGAAGGTCGGTGACGTTTAGTTCAAGTTCACACCAACCTGCTAAAAAATCAATCGCCATTGCTGCACTTTAAGTGTTATAAGATAAGTTGAGAAAGTTTATCAGTTCAAACATGAGGTCAGATGTTGAAAAAAATTTTTTTATAACTGGGCTCACTAAGTCCTGGAAATAATTTGATGGAATAGGTCAATGACCTTAATAATTGGAAACTTCAACAACAATAATTCCAGACATTGTTAGCTTGTTTTAACCTCTGTCAGTGTCACTTTTTCGGGACAACCTCTGTATATAAATGTGGAATAAAAAAACAAGGCTTTAAAAAAAAAAAAATACTATCATTACATACTGTATATTTATAAAATTTTGCAAATAAGTAATTTTTCTTCTTCACTGACCCGTGCTGATGAGGCTGCACTGATGATCAGTAAAAAGAATGTACTTACTTTGCCCCATCAGCCTTGCCAGTTACCGGCTCTCCTTTCCTCACACAGACAGTGGGGGTTATTTATTAAAGGCAAATCCACTTTGCATTACAAGTGCAAAGTGCACTTGTAATTGCACTGCAAATGCACTTAGAAGTGCAGTCGCTGTAAATCTGAGGGGTAGATCTGAAATGAGGGGAAGCTCTGCTGATTTTATCATCCAATCATGTGCAAGCTAAAATGCGTTTATTTTCCTTGCATGTCCCCCTCGTATTAAAATGACTGGTGTCATAACTAATCCTGTACCATTGCAACTGCTGATAAAATAGAGACTAGGATAGCAGTTTCCTTGTTTGTAAAGGATAGGAGTAGTTGTAAAGCCTTAGGTCCCTTTCACACTTGTGCGACTTGTGACTGCAAAGTCACATGAAAAGTCGTACCCCATGATTTCCAATGAGTACCATTCATATCTGTGCGACTTCAAGTCGCACCGACTTCAAAGTAGTCCCTGCACTACTTTGGTCCGACTTTGATGTGAGTTGAGGTTCATAGACCTTAAGTTTACACAGGCATTCCTGAAATTGTGGCAAAAATCACGTGACTTTCAAGTCGCGGCAGAGTGAAAGGTACCTTAGGCCCCTTTCACACTTGTGCGACTTATCCTGTGACCTGGGACTGCAAAGTCGCATGACAAGTCGTACCCCATGATTTTCCGTGAGTACCATTTATATCTGTGCGACTTCAATGTAGTCCCTGCACTACTTTGGTCCGACTTTGATGCGACTTGAGGTCCATAGACCAGACAAAATCTCGTCAAAGTCCCAGCAAAAAATTGCGGTAAAATCAGATCGCACAAATGTGAAAGTGGCCTAACATACAGTATACCCAGTAAAATGACTAGCATTAGATGATACACAGAGATGAAAAATAATTCCTCCTACATAAGTTGTAGCTGTGTATCTGGAGCTATTTCTTCTGTAGATCGTCCTCGAAACATAAATGGTAAAGGATTTCTCTGTAGTTCTAGGAGCAGGGGGTGAGGATCTGAAGTCTCTACACATATGCATAAAGGTGAAAATATTTTCAGTGTGCAGCTCCCCTCTGAGGGAATGAGGCCTAACTTGCAGTAGACATCAAAGAGCAATCAAACATCCAAGATCAATCCAAATTTGTTACAATGCCTTTTGAACTGCTGCAGCTGTAAAGCATTATGCCTGGGACACAAGGGATCCATAGTGCGATCCCAGGGTAATACATGGCTTCAGCCAAACACTAACAATGAGTGAAAGAAATGTGTCTGTGGTATCATTCATATTCTCTGAAAAATGGCCAAGAAATCATAAATTCTGCCAGGGTATGTAAACTTATGAGCACGTGTGTGTGTGTGTGTGTGTGTGTGTGTGTGTGTGTAATAAATTATATATATATATATATATATATATATATATATATATATTTATTTATTTATTACACACACACACAAAAACTTTCACTTAAATATGTACCTCAATAGCCACAAAGCATATAAATTCACATTTTGTGCACCAAATTCTTTAGGAAACCCAGTTATTGCCTTTTAAAAGTAGCAGTGACATCAACATCGTGCTGCATCGTGCCTGTCCAGAGCGCAAATCTGTGGGAGGAACCCTGCAGGCTAAATCCACTACAGACTACCTGTAGAAAAGAAAACTACAGGATAGAGAGGAGAGATGAGAGCAGCACTGACTGGTCTGTATTACTGCATGGAAGCAAAGTCTCACATTCCATTACTGCCTAGTTCTGAAATGAAATAAATACAAGAAACAAAATTCAAGAATACACATTCCTCTTGTATTTATAAAATATTTGCTTTTCCTGGAGTTCAGGGATTTCTGACCTGCAATCTACATATTGATCCCGGGGTGACAGTACTCTTGAGTTACTTAACCAATGCAGGACTCTATTTTAAGGAGATGCTAACAATTCAGTCTATTAGAATTCAGGATTCTGCAGTGGATCTGATCAATAATCCCTACACTACAGAGTACATAACAGGCATTTAAAAAAACTGCTTATGAAAATGTAATTGTGACTTAGTCACAACAGCAGAAATCATAAGGACTTTCAAAAGGTGAAGGTTCTGGCTCCAGGTGAATGAACTAGAAGTCAATGCCCAACCCTGGCCTCTGTACTGTATAGAAACAGGTCAATTATCCTTCGACTATACTTATCATTTTCTAATCTACTACAATATCGTATAATCTTTATGGACACATAAAAACAGCAATTGTAAAAACTCACGCCAGAGACAAACACAAAATATCTATAATACATATCTTAAAGCAGTGGTTCTCAGAGCCTGCTAAATGCTTCAAAAACATTCCATGACCCAACAGTAAAAAAAAAAAGTTTACACTCACAAAGTATAGAAATACAAAATATGTATTGAGATGCTTGAACGCTTTGCATGGAGCTGGGGCTTTTGGAGGGGGTTAGGAAACTCTGTAACGGGTCCAATAGGGAGGGGATGAGGGCTCTGGAGTGGGCTGGAGGCAGGGTCTCTAGAGCGGCTGCAGGCTTTGTGGGGACACTGTAGAGAATGGAAGGCAATGTGGGGGTTAGGAGGCACTGTGGGAGGTTGAGGGATTTGCAGGTAGGTGGAGACTTTCAGAGGGATTGCAAAAACATAGCAGGAACTGAATGCAACAGATATCCAAACCCCACTCACTTCCTTCAGACCCAATATCCATACAGGTTGCCATCTGTGATGGTAAATGTCTCAGTGGTTAAGAACCACTGACCTAAAGTCTATTTAGTCAGATAACTATTTAAACCTTGCAAATAAAAAAGGCTTAAAATGAATCCAGATTCACACATTTTTGAGGGAAGAAATTCTGTAACACTTCCAGGTATTTATTACTTCTCAGAGATCACAGTACTTCCCCTGACAATGCCTGCATCTTCTTTTCTCACCAGCACAGAACAATGTTTGTGCAGGAATCATGCCAGCTCAGCATCGATTTCCTGAGCTAAGATACTGGTTTAAGATGAAGCATTCATGTAAATTCTGGTGCCTGCCAGTTCTTGGCTGTGCTCACAAATGTCCAACACCGATCATCCGCCTGCTGCAGCTTCCCGCCATGTGACTTGCTACATAGTCACAACATTGCAGTCTAATCCTTGGGGAGTGAGTTTGTTGCTTTCTTTGCCCCATTAGCAAGCTTGCCCTCGAGGGCCTTCTAGACACAGGGACAATCTCTTGAAAGTTAGGGCAATACTCTAAGGCAGTGGTCACCAGACCAGGTCTCCACTATGGAAGATTTACTCTCATCTCTTATTCCGGCAAAAACTGTAGGATTTCTCATCATCTACTCTCAGTAATAATGGTTACCAGGACAAATGGAGAGGGTGGATCCAACAAACCCCCACGTGAGGCAGAGCCAATTTTCCAACAAGCAGGGAGAATGAGCTATGCTGATTGCATAGAGTTATGCCTGGTACACACAAACAGATTATCGGACCAATGATCGTCCATTTTTATTTTGCATGCTAGTCTCATATCAAAAATAAAAGAGGTTACTAAAGTTGCGAAAATTCTCATACGATGGAATAAAAATTTGGAAGTGATGCAACGTATTGTATTTTCAGAGGACAACTGTACTGATTAAACTAAAATTGTACAATCTGGTATCGTACGAGAACATTTTTTGTGCTTGCCCCATAGCATAGTTTTGCATGAATTGTCATGATCTGCTGTTGAAAGCGGTGTACTAACGATCAGATTACCGTGCGTTCGCTTTGAACGTGGTATTTTCGTACGATTTTCTGATCGTGTGTATGGGCCTTTAGCTCTGACTCAACAGGAGGCTTGTAAGAGCCCTGCAGAGAGACCAATTCTTATACAGTGAGAAAGGGTCATGCTCTACATCAGGGATATGCAATTAGCAGACCTCCAGCTGTTGCAAAACTACAAGTCCCATCATGCCTCTGCCTCTCATGCTTGCTGCTGTCAGAGTCTCACTATGCCTCATGGGACTTGTAGTTTGGCAACAGCTGGAGGTCCGCTAATTGCATATCCCTGCTCTACAGCATGCTGGCAGGGAACAGGTATTTCCAATCAGGTGCTGACTACAGGTACCTCCTTTCATGCTTGCACCAATTTTACCATGTCTACCATTTTTTTCAATTTCAGACGACGAACCAAGCCCTACACTATACATAGAATCCACACAAATTAAATACCTCTTCCCGCTCCGACTCATCTGTCTTCTATCCACTGTCAAAACATCCCCAAGCCAAGCCATTGTGAAGTTCAGCCCCACTTTCATGTAATTTTTCTGTGTTGTATTAAACTGCATTAGGTTATTCTGTAGTATTCCAATATCTGATGGCATTTTTGGGCCACTACAATTTGTTTACGAATGTGATTTTGGTCTCTTCCTCTGTCCTCTACTTCTGTTTACTGCAAGTGAGTTTAGTCCTAGCTTCTTACACTTCAAAACACTAGAAAAACATCCTCTGTACTGCAACTAGCTGAGGTAAAATTGCATTGGATTCAACTTCTGCTAAGCTGCCCATGGATAGTGACAAGTCAACAGGTGACCATACTGTCCAGACAGACTGGGTTCTAAGGAGGTATGTCAATGCATAAACCAGCATTTGAAACCGAAAATGGTCCCTGTGCTGGAGAAGATTAAAAGCCTCTAATGCAGCCTAAGGCCCCATGCACACGAGACGCAGGTGCAAACTCTGCTGAACACACGTTTTTAAACGCTGAAACCGGCGTTTATAAACGCGCGTTTTGCCGCGTTTGGGGCCGCGTTTAGCGGCGTTTTACCGCGTTTGCGTTTAAAAGCGTTTCATCATAGACCCTCCCTAAGCTCAAAAAACAGTAAATTTTAACCATTTCAGCCAGTTTGTGAGACCAGAGTGAGTAGCAGCAGCTGAGAGAGCAGCAGTGTACTTGTATTTAGCATATCACTTGCCACATCATCTGCCACAAGTTGTGGATTGTGCACTTGCCACGTTACCTGGCCACGTCACCTGGCCATGTTACCTGCCACATCACCTGGCCACGTTACCTGCCACGTCAGCTGGCCACGTCACCTGCCACAAGTTGTGGATTGTCCACTTGCCACGTCACCTGCCACAAGTTGTGGATTGTCCACTTGCCATGTCACCTGGCCACATCACGTGCCACGTCACCTGGCCACGTCACCTGCCACAAGTTGTGAATTGTCCACTTGCCACGTCACCTGCCACGTCACCTGGCCATGTCACCTGCCACAAGTTGTGGATTGTCCACTTGCCATGTCACCTGGCCACATCACGTGCCACGTCACCTGGCCACGTCACCTGCCACAAGTTGTGAATTGTCCACTTGCCACGTCACCTGCCACGTCACCTGGCCATGTCACCTGCCACAAGTTGTGGATTGTCCACTTGCCATGTCACCTGGCCACATCACGTGCCACGTCACCTGGCCACGTCACCTGCCACAAGTTGTGAATTGTCCACTTGCCACGTCACCTGCCACGTCACCTGGCCATGTCACCTGCCACAAGTTGTGGATTGTCCACTTGCCACGTCACCTGGCCACGTCACCTAGCCATGTTACCTGCCCACATTACCTGCCACGTCATCTAGCCACGTCACCTGCCACAAGTTGTGGATTGTCCACTTTCCACGTCACCTGGCCACATCACGTGCCACGTCACCTGCCACAAGTTGTGGATTGTCCACTTGCCACGTCACCTGGCCACGTTACCTGCCACGTCACCTGGCCACGTCACATGCCACGTCACCTGCCACGTCACCTGCCACGTCACCTGGGCACATCACCTGACACAAGCTGTGGATTGTCCACTTGCCACGTTACCTGCCACAAGTTGTGGATTGTCCACAATGCAATGCAAGCAATTACAGTTTTCTTTTATATTTTTTAAGTTTTTCATCATTTGCCATCATTTTTGAGATTTCTAATGTTAAAAAATAGGTCACCTTTAAAAACGCTTATAAACGCAAACGCGGCAAAACGCCGGTACCGCGTTTAGCCGCGTTTAGCAGCGTTTAGCGTCTGAAACGTGAAAACTTTTGCGTCTGAACCCATTTTTTTGCTTCTGGAAAAACGAGGTTAAACGCAACTGCTTGTAAACGCCAAAAAACGAGACTGTGTGCATGGACACATAGGATAACATTGAATGGGTTCAGGAGCAGTTGAAAAAAGCGTCCAACTGCCTCTGAACGCGCGTTCAACAGCAAATAACAGCGTCTCGTGTGCATGGGGCCTTAGCTACCAGACTTTGAGCCCACACGAAGGCATGAGGCGCTGAACTCCAAACACAAGATTTTTAGTTTAACCACCTGAAGACCAGGCCTTTTCTGGCACTTTTTGCTGTAACAATCAGTATTTTTTGCTAGAAAATTACTTACCCCCAAACATAATTTTTTTCCTTTTTTAAAAGCAGAGGCCCTTGAGCAGTGGTTCTCAAACAGGCCATGTTTTAGTAACTTCCCTTAGATAAAATAGCTCTTATCAATACCATGTCATTGATATTGATTTAAAGCAGCTGTGCAAAGTAAAAGAAAACATGACCTATTGGGGGTACTTGAGGACTGAGGTCGAGAACCACTGCTCTAGAGAATAAATTGGCGGGTGTTGCAATTTTTTAGGTCACATGGTATTTGCGCAGCTTTTTTTAAATGCAATTTTATGGCAAAAGCACACTTTTTATGAAATTTAAAAGCACAAAAACACAATACCCAATTGTTTGGTAAAATTTAAAAGATGTTATGCCGAGTAAATAGATACCAAACATGTCACTTTAAAAATTGCACACGCCTGTGCAACTGCGACATCAATTTTACTATCCATTTGCGACAATTAAAAAAAAAGCCCTTACAGTTTACCATTTTAGATTTAAACAAGAGGCCTGATGCTAGAAGTATTGCCCATGATCTGACATTTGATACCTCACATGTGTAAATGGATACCAAACATGTCACTTTTAAGTGTTGCACACGCCTGTGCAACCGCGACATCAATTTTACTATCCAGTCTACAGAACAAAAATAAAAAGGGGAAATCTCCTCAATGGAAGTTTTGAAAATAGTTATACTTGTACAAAACTTGTACAGAGACCAGAATGGTGGGAAGGACTTAACAGGTCCACCCACGTTAGGTAGCTTGCGAAAAACGACAGGAGAGGGTGGAGACGAGACCGGTTACCTTGGGAGAGAGAAACAGTGACCAGTCTTGATTACAGGCAGCTCCTGCACAGAGGCAAAGTTTTACACTGGAAGAAATACACAAAAGCGCACCAAGATTCAATAAGAACGCACATGTAACTTGTACTGTATTTTGACAATATTTGCTTATCCCAATGATCAGCTTTAAGTTGGAAACATAGAGCTCTGGATGGATCATGTCAGTTACCAGCAAAGATCTGTTAACAAGCACAGCAATGAACTGCACTCACCGGCTCAAACAGCAGGTATTGCCACTGAACTTTGCTCCTAGAAATTTTTTGGTATAGTTTTTGGTACGTAATGGTTTCCTTCATTGGTGCGATCTTATTTTTGCAGCTCAGAAACTGCAAACTACACCAGACAGAGGTCCTGGTAATGGACATCAAGCTATATCCTAAAAAAAAATATTTATTGTCTGTGCTGAAATTGTTCAAATTATACAACAATCTTAACCCCCATGTATTAACCATTTCAGCGACGTACCAGTACGTCGCTGGAGTTTGAGTAGTTATGCCGAGAAGATGCCTGCAGCTGCAAGAATCATCCTGGTACCATTTTTTAGAGCAAGCGGTCAGCTCTATTGTAAAAGCAATTTTAGCAGCCATCTAGCCGCTGGATTGCCTTTACAATGAGCGGGAGGGGACATTTTCCCCCTCTCCCGCGGCTTTACCGGGATCTCCTGTCCCACCGATGTCCTGATGCTTACGCTGGCTGATTATAGAGCCCAACGAAGACCAAATCGGCTTTGTTAGGCTCTATGATATAGTAACCTGGAAGTAATGATGTCACAGGGTTATCCAGATGTCAACGGTGCCATTTTTAAAAATCAAAAGTATTGGATCACACCGATCTTGGCATGATCAAATGCTTTTTTATTTTTAATCCGACATATTTATTACATATTTCATGTTGTTAACGCATACAAAACAGTCACACAACACTGTTTACAGCTTCCACGAGAACCATGGTAATGTCATGGAATTTGTGTATATAGTGAAACAAGCATCCGTTTGATCAAATGCTTTTAAGAGGAGGGATCTGGGGTCTTATAGACCCCAGATCTCTCCACAAAGAGTACCTGTCACATGGCTATTACTGTCACAATGGATTTTTTTTAAAGCAATAGTGTATAAAAACAAAATTTAATAAAACTTTAAGTGCCGCCACGGTCCCACACGCACACAAACAGCGATCATCACGTACATTAGGTATCGCTGCAAACATCACATCATGGGCAGCAATTCTACCTCCTGTGTAAGTGAAGTGGTAAACTGTAAGGCGTTTAAACCATTACCTATGAAAATTTTCATTGTTTGTCAACATTCTATGGGTGTGCGCAATTTTAAAGCGTGACATGTTTGGTATCTACTCAGTGTAACATCTTTTATATTTTAACAAGAAATTGGGTTTTGTATTGTGTGTTTTGTATTTTTGCATTAAAACTAGAAAAAAATAATGTTTTTTTCTTTTTATGTGACATAAAAAATTGCAAAACCCACCAATTTATTCTCTAGGGCCTCTGCTTTAAAAAATATATACATAATGTCTGGGGGTTGGTTCTAAGAAATTTTCTGGCCAAAAATACTGATTGTTATATGTAAACAGAAAGTGCCTGGCCTTCAAGTGGTTAAAAAACATTGAAATAAATGTAAAATAAAATATAAACTGGGATCCTGACCCATAGGTCACACAACTCTGACTCAATAACCTATCTAATTATCAAGACACCTTCAGTTTTTAAAGTGCAGTCAAATGAGACTTTGACATGTATAATGAAGTAAGATAGCCATAAAATTACATATCAGTTGAGGACAGGAGTAAATCAGTTCATCTACAAACACATTTCTTCTGAGAAAGATACTGCTTTACCTATTGCAAGAAACAGGTCATTGACATTCATGGCTGTTTTGGCGGAGGTTTCCATAAATAACAGGCTGTTGTCATCTGCATACGCCTGGGCTTCCTGTAAAGAACAAAAGGCAATGTCAGAGCTTTAAGGGTCAATGACTCCCAAGTTACTTGGTAGGCAGTAAACGTGTATGAGCGTAGATAACTCATAAGTATGTAGATTTCCAACAATACAGTCAACACTTAAAGCCACGATACATAATGTTCAATCGTGTTTACTTAAAGTGACACTAAAGGTTCACTTTTTTTTTTAAATAACAAACATTTCATACTTGCCTCCACTGTGCAGTTCGTTTTGCACAAAGTGGTCCCGAACGTCCTCTTCTGGGGTCCCACGGCGGCTCCTCCCTGCAAGAGCTAACCCCCTCTGGGAAGCTCTATCCTGAGGGGGTTAGCTTGCGAGTGCACTCCTGTGTCATACACTCGGCATACATAGCTGCCGATTGTATGACTCGGCCCCACCCCCCAGCAGCCGCGTCATTGGATTTGATTGACAGCAGCGGGAGCCAATGGCTGCGCTGCTATCAAACTATCCAATGAAGAGCCGATCAGGCATGGGGAGATAGACACGGGATTGCGCCCTTGGAGATTCTGGGCTCGGGGGGGTCCTATGCATTAAGGTGAAAAAACACAAAGGTTTACAACCCCTTTAAGGTTCCATTAAGAGAATGGTTCCCCCCGCCGGATTCTGTTCCCCTGGCTCTCGGCTACTATCGGAACTCCGCCCCCCCAGCCCTGTACATTGCCGCTCCCTCCCCCTACGAATGCTAATGCTCCTAATACCGCCCCGCCTCTCCAGCCCTCGGCTACTGTTTAACGAATGCTAATGAGCAGAGGGCTGGAGAGGCGGGGCGGTATTAGGAGCATTAGCATTCGTAGGAGGAGGGAGCGGCAATGTACAGGGCTGGGAGTGGGGGGGCGGAGTTCCGATAGGACCCGAGAGCCAGGGGAACAGAATCCGGCGGGGGGAACCATTCTCGGCACAACAGGAAAGTTCTTCTCACTACTGCAGAAAAGGTTAGTTTGGAATTAGGAATTAGGTTAGGGATTAGAATAGGGTAAAGAAGTGTGAAAAAAAGTTCATTAAAGTGGCAGTATTATTTTTTTTTGTTTTTATTTTTTTTAAACGGATATTATACTTACCTACTGATCTTCTGTAGCATGTCCGCAGTCACCAACCATCTCCTGTAGCATGTCCGCAGTCACCAACCATCTCCTGTAGCATGTCCGCAGTCACCGACTATCTCCTGTAGCATGTCCGCAGTCACCGACTATCTCCTGTAGCATGTCCGCAGTCACCGACTATCTCCTGTAGCATGTCCGCAGTCACCGACCATCTCCTGTAGCATGTCCGCAGTCACCGACCATCTCCTGTAGCATGTCCGCAGTCACTGACCATCTCCTGTAGCATGTCCGCAGTCACTGACCATCTCCTGTAGCATGTCCGCAGTCACTGACCATCTCCTGTAGCATGTCCGCAGTCACTGACCATCTCCTGTAGCATGTCCGCAGTCACTGACCATCTCCTGTAGCATGTCCGCAGTCTCTCTGACCATCTCCTGTAGCATGTCCGCAGTCTCACTGACCATCTCCTGTAGCATGTCCGCAGTCACCGACCATCTCCTGTAGCATGTCCGCAGTCACCGACCATCTCCTGTAGCATGTCCGCAGTCACCGACCATCTCCTGTAGCATGGCCGCAGTCACCAACCATCTCCTGTAGCATGTCCGCAGTCACCAACCATCTCCTGTAGCATGTCCGCAGTCACCAACCATCTCCTGTAGCATGTCCGCAGTCACTGACCATCTCCTGTAGCATGTCCGCAGTCTCTCTGACCATCTCCTGTAGCATGTCCGCAGTCTCTCTGACCATCTGCTGTAGCATGTCCGCAGTCTCTCTGACCATCTCTTGTAGCATGTCCGCAGTCTCTCTGACCATCTCCTGTAGCATGTCCGCAGTCTCTCTGACCATCTCCTGTAGCATGTCCGCAGTCACTGACCATCTCCTGTAGCATGTCCGCAGTCACCGACCATCTCCTGTACTATGTACAAGTTGTTGTCTGCTTTGTTTAGACTTTGCTACATGCAGGGAGTGTTGTCTTTTTTAAAAAAGAACAGATGTAATAAAAAAAATGGAGATCTCCTGACTGCTTGAATTTTTTTGATGAAAACCATGCGCACTTGCGCTGTAATCGTGATGCATCGCGGAATCGAATCGAATCGTTGACCTGATAATCGTAATCGAATCGAATCGTGAGGCCAGTGAAGATGCGCACCTCTACTATTGACAGCAGATTGTTAGAGATTTTCTAACTCATGAATGGTTTATTGCATCAACTTTTTCATCACACAGGACAAAGAGACCCTTTTTTTTTCTACCCCCTTTTTTTCTACCCC
Source organism: Rana muscosa (assembly GCA_029206835.1). Lineage (NCBI taxonomy): Eukaryota > Metazoa > Chordata > Amphibia > Anura > Ranidae > Rana > Rana muscosa. Next base: position 856,656,219 of record CM055117.1, read on the forward strand.
CTTTTTTTCTACCTTTTTTTTAACCTGCTTATTCCTAATTTTCCTCTATATATTATTCTCCAAGGGTTTGGTCATTGTGCCTACCTTCTTCATGTGTTCCCTTTTTAAAAAATATGTGAAAATGTTTGGGAAATTTGTCAAACCATTGTTGGCAATTGGGGATTCTGCACTACGTTTATATTTTTTTATGCTGCATAAGCTTGTCATCGTAGGCAAGGGGTGCTCCCAATTTTCTGTGCACTACCTGTATTATGTAATGCCAGGGTCCTTTCTTCTGTTTTTGTCTCTGCATCTTAATATTGTTGATTGCTCATGGTTTTGTAAAATTCCTTGACTTATAAAGAATTAAAAAAAAAAAAAAAATAACATAAAAAAACATTGAATAAAGCAGCATTATATTAACCAACACAGCAACATGGGCTTGCATGCTTTAATTCCAAAGATGTTCTAATGGCTGTGAATTTACTCTCACCAGAAAAAAAATTCCCGCAGAGGTCCCTTAAGATCTTTCAACAAATACAAGTCACTGGTGGTCAGGTTTGGGTGGGTGTTCCACAATGTCACACTTTCTTGCTTGACGGCATCTATTGTGAAAGTTCAGACCTGTAAACCAGCTGTGTTGCCTATACAGAATGAGCCTCTGCATCATAACTTGGTCTGTTTTGTTTGCCTTCATAGCCTCCAATGATTTCAGAACATTTTTGTGTGACCCTGTAATTGTTTCTCCACATTCTAAATAAAGCAATGAGGAGCATTCCTTCTACATGTCAGAAAAAGAAAAGCCATCATTTTCCTGTGGACTCTGAGTCACAAAATTTCTTAAGAAGGCAGTACACAGTGGTTGAGATGTCTGCCTTGCAATACTGGGGTCACTGGTTTGAATCCTGACCAGGACACTATCTGGATGGAATTTGCATGTTCTCTCTGTGTTTGTGTGGATTTTCTGTGTACTCCAGCTTCCGCTTACCTCCAAGGACGTGCTGGTATGCTAATTGGCTCCTGTCTAAAGCTTAATACACGCTTCTGTCAGACCGGCTGCCATACACGTGGGCTGAATGTCATCCGGTTTTTATTCAACCAGCAGATTGTGTACCGATGTTGTCTGGCATTCGGCCCATGTGTATGGGGCTTTAAAGTGTATAGTAATACACAATGTATGTGTTTAATTATAATAATAAAAAAGATAGTAAGCACATACTTAGTTGAGTTGTCTCAAAACAAATACCGTATATACTCGAGTATAAGCCGAGTTTTTCAGCACATTTTTTTGTGCTGAAAATGCCCCCCTCGGCTTATACTCGAGTCACCTTTTTGCGCCTGATCTCCCGGACTTTGGGGACCCGGTACTGGCCGGCCGTATGTCCTCTGGACCCCAAACTTGGCACACATGTAGCCCCACTCTCTCTACAAGAGTGCAAAGTTTGTTGTCTGGGGGACCTACGGCTGGGGAGCACCGATTTTTCAAAGCCGGGCACTCCTTCCATAGACTCCCATGTTAAACGGTAATTTCTCCGGTGACTTTGGGGACCCGGTACCGGCCGGTCGTAGGTCCCCTGGACCCGAAACTTGGCACACATGTAGCCCCATCTCTCCTCCTTCCACAGACTCCCATGTTAAATGGGCACAGTGAGGCATGCAGATGGACACCCTAGGCTTATACGCGATTCAATACGTTTTCACAGTTTTTTGTGGTAAAATTAGGTGCATCGGCTTATATTCGGGTCGGCTTATACTCAAGTATATACGGTAATCCAAGTTTTATCCACAGTTATAGATTATGTCAAAAAACCTGCTGTATCATTTTTCCATTTGGCCCAAAGTTTGGTCAAAATGTTCAATTGTTCAATTGTATTGCCTTATCCTGTGTCGTTATGGGTATGCAAGGTGGTACCCATCATGCAGAAAGCTATAGAAAATGGCAAGAGCCACTGAAACATGGCAGAATAAGATTTGCCAGTCACCTATAACAAGCTTCTATTTTAGAGATCATTTCTGCAATCATGCTTGTTGTTACAGCATGAACCATCCTTGCACAATGTTGGGTCCCTTCTTTTGGGCAAACTTTTCTTTGAGCCAAAAATATTTCTGCATGAATATCCACACAGAAGCCTATCATAAAATCGATCAAAATGCCAAGAAACCTTGAATACTGGAGGTTGTCTATAAGATAGCAAATATTCAGCTAAGGTACACATTAAAAGCACTGCTGTGAGACAGAAGGATTAGGCCTCATGCCCACGGGCGTTTTTTCAGCCGCGTTTTTGAGCGTTTTTTACAGCTTAAAAACGCCTGTCCATGTTAGTCTATAGCTTCATGCCCACCTAGGCGTTTTTGAGCTGTAAAGAGCATAGGCGTTTGTAAGCTGTAAAAAAAACCCAGGGCCAGTGCGTTCCTCAGCGTCAGAATTAGGCAGGAAAAAACGCGAGCGTCAAAAAACGCGCAAAAACGCGCACTAACGCGCAAAAAACGCGCACTAACGCGCGGTCGCGTTTTTAGCTCCGACGTTTTTTTTTTTTTTTTTCAAAAAAAAATAAAAAAATATTTACAATAACATGGACAGGCGTTTTTAAGCTGCAAAAAACGCAGCTGTAAAAACGCCAGTGGGCATGAGGCCTTATTGGCAGTCTGATATTTATTTTGGATGGTCCAAAATGTGTATGAGGAAACACTACAAAGTGTTGTGCAAGACCAGATACACAATGTTATCCTGTATTTATATCCAATTGTGGGAATGATGTATCATAAATGAATAAAAACAAAGAAACACTGTTAGAAAGTTTTGCTTCTAAATTGGTTAATTGATTTGTACTGTACCATTTTTAATTATAATGCAAAAAATAGGATTTTTTACTCACCGTAAAATCCTTTTCTCTGAGTCCATGGACCGACACAGCTTCTCTATTGACAAAGTGGGTATTATCCGTTAATTAGGAGTGACTAGGCAGAAAAACTTGTAAAAAGTGTTGCATCACACCTTCTACAGTACCGCCCAGGGGGCGGACCCTCTGGGTATACCCTCTCAGTCTGCACATCGCAGATCAGTTCGTCAAAAAGCAGTACAAACTTAAAAGGAGGGGTGGGTGCTGTGTCGGTCCATGGACTCAGAGAAAAGGATTTTACGGTGAGTAAAAAATCCTATTTACTCTTTCGTCCATGGACCGACACAGCTTCTCTATTGACAAAGTGGGACGTCCCAAAGCAGTGTCAGAGAAAAAACGAGGGGTGGTAACAGCATAAAAACAAACTTCACCCCAAAACACAAAACAGCACTCCTCCAACGGAGGAGTTGCAACTCTAAACAGCCGCCTGCAAAACCTTGCGGCCGAAAGAGGCATCCGAAGATGCACCTACATCAACTTTGTAGAATTTTGTGAAAGTGTGAGCGGACGACCAAGTCGCCGCTTTACATAGTTGGGAAACAGACGCTTGATGTCGGAAAGCCCAAGAGGCACCTATTGCCCTGGTCGAATGCGCCGTGACAGGAAAGGGGGGCGTCTGACCCTTTAAGGCGTAAGCCTGGATTACTATCTGTCGGATCCACCTAGAGATGGTGGCCGATGAGACTGCTTGGCCCTTCTTGGGACCAGCCACCGAAACAAACAGTGAGTCTGACTTCCGGAACAGGGAAGTAGCAGATATGTATACTCTCAAAGCTCGGACAACGTCCAAGGAATGCAACGCCGACTCCTTAGGATTCGACGGCTGAGGACACAAGGATGGAAGTACAATGTCTTCGTTGAGATGAAAAGCCGAAACGACCTTCGGAAGAAAGGAAGGCTGCGGCCGCAGCACCACCTTATCCTTGTGGAAAATCAAATAGGGAGCCTTGCAGGACAAGGCTGCCAGCTCAGAGACTCGTCTAACTGACGTAACAGCCACCAAAAAGACCACCTTCTGAGAAAGTGTCAACAGGGGAATATCTCTAATATTCTCAAACGGTGCCTTCTGAAGCACCGAGAGGACCAGGTTCAAGTCCCACGGAGGTAACGGGGGGCGGACCGGAGGGGCCACATGTCGAACCCCCTGCACAAATGTACTCACGAGAGAGTGAGTCGCCAGGGGTCGCTGAAAAAAGACAGCCAGGGCAGATATCTGTCCCTTAATCGTACTTAGGGCAAGCCTTTGGTCTACCCCATGCTGTAAAAACAGCAGGATTCTGGAAACCAAATAGGTACGCGGATGCCATTTCATTTCCTCACACATGGAGATGTAGGCCCTCCAAGTGCGGTGATAGACCTTCCTAGAGGACGGTTTCCGAGCACTTCTCATAGTAGAAATTACTGAGTCTGACAGGCCCCGGTCTCTCAGTACCTGGTTCTCAACAGCCATGCCGTTAAAGCCAATGACTGTAAAGCAGGATGGAATATGGGACCTTGCGACAGCAGGTCCTTCCGTAGTGGTAGGCGCCAGGGGACGTCTGCTACCAGACGTACTAGATCGGCGTACCAAGGACACTGAGGCCAATCTGGAGCGATTAGGATCATTGGAATTCCCTCTGCCTCCACTCTGCGGAGCAGAAGAGGAAGAAGCCTTAAGGGAGGGAAGGCATAGATTAGCCGATACTGGCCCCACGATGCTACCAACGCGTCAGTTGCGTCTGCCCATGGGTCTCTTGACCGGGCCACAAACCTCAATACCTTCCGATTGAGTCGGGAAGCCAGAAGATCTACGTCTGGTGTGCCCCATCTTTGGCAGAGGAGTTGGAACACCTCCGGGTGTAAGGACCATTCTCCCTGGTCCAGCATCTGGCGGCTCAGGTAGTCCGCCTGCCAGTTTTCCACACCCGGAATGTACACGGCCGACAGTGCCGGTACGCTCCTCTCTGCCCACTTCAGGATGCGAGCGATCTCCGATGCTGCAGCTGAGCTTCTTGTTCCTCCTTGATGATTGACATATGCCACTGCTGTGGCGTTGTCTGACTGGATCCTGACTGGACGCCCTTGCAGTCTCTGAGACCATTTGAAGAGGCACAGCTTGATCGCCCGGATCTCCAGGACATTGATCGGCAGGCGGGCTTCCTCTGGGGTCCAGCGACCTTGCGCCGACTGGACACCCCAGACTCCCCCCCAACCTGTAAGGCTGGCGTCCGTCGTGATCACTATCCAGTAAACCGGAAGAAATGACTTCCCGGCCATTAGAGCCGGTGCTGTCAGCCACCATACCAGGGATCTCCTGACTAGGTGGCTCACTCGGATTTGATAATCCAGAGATGAAGGGCATCTGTTCCATCTGGACAGAACTTCCCTCTGTAACACTCGAGTGTGGTATTGAGCATATGGGACCGCCTCGAAGGAGGCTACCATGAGGCCCAACACTCGCATGCAAAAACGGAGTGACGACCAATTCCTGGAAGTCAGCTGCCGTACTGCAGCCCGGAGGGTCTGCAACTTCTCCACAGGGAGGAATACCTTTGCCTCTGAGGAATCCAGAATCAACCCCAGGTACACTAGGCGTTGAGTGGGCACCAATACTGACTTTTGCGTGTTTAGTATCCAACCACAGTCTCGAAGAGTCTGACAGGTAATGGACACGCTTACCTCTAATTCTGAGCTTGAAGGGCCCTTCAGCAGAAGGTCGTCCAAGTAACCTGTGATAGCGATACCCCGCTGTCTTAGAAGTGCCAGAATCGGAGCGAGCACCTTGGTGAACGTCCTGGGTGCTGAGGCAAGGCCAAACGGGAGGGCCACAAACTGGTAGTGGTTCTTCCCGATAGCAAATCGCAGAAACCTCTGGTGTCTGGAGTATATGGGGACATGCAGGTATGCGTCCTTGATGTCCAAGGAGGCCAGAAAGTCCCCCGGATGGAGAGCCGTGACTACGGATCGAACCGACTCCATCCGAAATCTTTGTACCTTCACAAAGCAATTGAGGGCTCTGAGATCCAAGATTGGACGAACCCCCTCCTTCTTTGGCACAATGAACAGATTTGAGTAAAAACCCTGACCCCGTTCCTGTTCTGGAACTGGAATAACTACCCCGCGTTCCAGTAGACCCTGGACCGCCCCATACAGGGCCTCCCGACGGGTCGGTAGTAGCTGGAGATTGGAGGTGATGAATCTGTCTGGTGGACAAGAGAGAAATTCTATCTTGTAGCCTGAGGAGATTACTTCGCAAACCCACCTGTCGGAGACTAGAGCAGTCCACTGAGTCGCGAATTTGCGAAGACGTCCCCCCACCCGAGAGCTGGGTGGGGGCGGACCTTCATGTGGACGCAGATTTGTCCACAGGCTTGTTGGGTCTGCGGGACCAAGGACGCTTTTGTCCTTGGGCAGGCGCTTTATCGGCCTGGGGTCTTTTCCCTGTCGCCTTAAGAGGGCGAAAAAACCGCTTACGTGCAGTAAAGGAGGGGCCTTGGCGTGGTCCCCTACCCTTGCTAGTTTGGGGAAGCAAAGTGCTTTTACCTCCTGTAGCATCCTTGATGATGTCATCCAGAGAAGCCCCAAAAAGTCTGTCGCCCTTAAAAGGCAGATCCAATAGGGCTTTCTTGGAAGTCTGGTCCGCAGACCAGCCCTTTAGCCAGATCAGGCGGCGTATTGCTACTGCATAAACCGAAGCTCTTGACAGCAGGGGAATAGTATCCATGTCTGACTCGCAGACAAACTTAAGGCCCTGGACCAACTGGTCGGCCAAAGTTATCTCATTAGGAGGAGCATCTCGCTCCTTTAACCCCTGGAGTAGCAATTTTGCCCATTCAGTAAGTGTCTGAGACACTAGGGCCCCCGCCAATGCCGGGCGTACTGCTGAGCCTACCACTGAGTATAGGTAGCGAGCGAGTGCTTCAGCCTTCTTATCCACAGGGTCCTTGAAAACAGGAGCCCCTTCTACTGGAATAGTGGTGGCTCTATTAAGTCTGGACACCGAAGGGTCCACTATAGGGGGAGAGGTCCATATCTTCAGAAAACTCTCCTCAAAGGGGTACCGTACTGCAAACCTCTTTGGGGCTGTAAAGACCCTCAGTGGGTTCTCCCATTCCTTGTATAAGAGTTTGTCAAAATAAGACACACAAGGGAACACCTTAGCAGTGCGGGCAGGTTTACGAAACCCAAAGGGGACTGGAGTATCTGCTACTTCTTCAGTCCTTTCCAACTTTAGCGTATCCCGCACTGCAGTAATAAGGTCAGATACCAAAGCCGTCTCGCGTACTGACCTGGACTTGGAGTCCTCCTCACTGTCCGATCGGTCACGGTCTGCAGTCTCTGATGCATCAGAATCTGGGCCATGAGCCGTAGCTGGACCTGGTTCTGCATCAGAAATATCCCCAGAAGATTGCAGGGGACGGGGGCGTTTATTACCCCCTGTATTCCCGTGTGCTGCTTCCACCCTGGCAGCAAACGCCTCTAGGATTGCCGACATAGCGTCCATAGACACCTCAGGGACACCAGCTGCTAAATCTGGTGTTTCAGGGGAGAAGACATCTGGCTCAGCTGCCATGCTGACCACACGCTGACACTCACAGGGCTCCAGGCAAGATATCAATAGGCCACCCTCCTGCGCTGCAGAGATGCTGGGTTACCCAGAGGACTCACCACCCTGGATAGGTACTGCTATGCTGCGCCTATGATGCTGTCCCCTTGCTGCTGTGTCAGTCTGCTTCTTTTATCAGCACTTCCTGTGTGAATTTTCGCGCCAGTGTAATGCACCCTAGAGGCCGGAGGCTCTCGCAAAATGGTTGCCAAAACCGTCTGTATGGAAGATAATGTGGGCTCTAAGAAAATGGCCGCCGACAGAAGATAGAGGTCAGGCAGCCATAGCCCACAAAAAAGATGGCCGCCGAACGGCAATATCTGCATACAGGGTGGACAAACATGGCCGCCGATCACCTGATAGGGGCCAGTGGGTGTGGCCGAACTACAGGAAGATGGCCGCCAGGCAGTTACAAGAGGCCAAACTTGGCATGGACCACCTCAAAAATGGCCGCCGACAGCATGGAGACACAGAAACACAGGTAAGCAAAAATGACATTTCTTTTAAATGTTAGTTACAGCCAGCCCCGCTCCAGTGGGACCCCCTAGGTGACCCCCAGCACCCAGCAACCTTTAGCTAGAAGCCCAGGGAGGAGGGAAAGGCAGGGAGAGAGGGAAGAAAGGGGCCACAACCACTTACTTGATCTCTCCAGGAATGTCCAGCTAAATCACCCAGCCGAGGCAGGGGAGTTTTACTTACCTATCCTGCATGTATTCTGCTGGAAGACATTCCAAACAGATCATCGTCCGCGCACGGAAGGTGACTGTTGGCCAGGCATGCTGTGATTGGACCCAGAAGGGACGATCATATGTATGCCCTGGAGCATGACGCTCACCGGACAGGCTGCTGCGACTCGGCCGTAAGGTCAGCCGAAGCTGAGCGGTCCGATGCAAGCCTTGGAGCGTAAGCTCACCGGCCAGGCTGCTGCGACTCGGCCGTAAGGTCAGCCGAAGCTGAGCGGTCCGATGCAGGCCCTGGAGCGTAGGCTCACCGGCCACCCGTGGAGCGACGGGCATGTCGTGGAAAACCCAGCGCGTAGCTAGGGTCGGCACACGCTCGATGGCCGAAACTGGGGAGACTACAAGGATCGAGGATCCAGCCTGTCACCCAGTCGGCAGTTGATCGAAGATCGCAGGAAACAACAAATGTAGCAAAAAAATAAAAAATATATATATCTTTTTTCCCCGGACCAATGAGCCCGAAGGGAGCCATGTCCTACTCCTTGCTAGACAGAAAAAAACTGATCTGCGATGTGCAGACTGAGAGGGTATACCCAGAGGGTCCGCCCCCTGGGCGGTACTGTAGAAGGTGTGATGCAACACTTTTTACAAGTTTTTCTGCCTAGTCACTCCTAATTAACGGATAATACCCACTTTGTCAATAGAGAAGCTGTGTCGGTCCATGGACGAAAGAGTAAGAATATTTATAAAACCCAATCATAAATACCCATCACCTGTGCACCGTTCACTTCCTAATGCAAGCGTAAAGCCCAACTCTGGGCAGAAAAAAAAAAATATCTCTTGCAGTAGGGCTGCAACCCACTGCTTGATGATGCCAGGACCGTAGATCACAAAAGCATTGGAGTGCAGAAGCTGTGGGTGCTGTGGAAACTGTGGTCTAGCTGTGGGGATGAGCGAAGGTTCGGGTAAGTAAACCATATATACTCGAGTATAAGCCGACCCAAATATAAGCCGAGGCACCTAATTTTACCACAAAAAATGGGAAAACTTATTGACTCGAGTATAAGCCTAGGGTAGGAAATGCAGCAGCTACTGTAAGTGGAAAAGAGGGTCAACAATGCCCATTTGCAGCTTCACTGTGGCCGTTTGCACCCTCACTGTACCCATTTGCATGTCTCACTGTGCTGATCTGCATACCTGTCATGCAATCAGTCAGCGGCGGTCCAGTGTAACAAAGCCCCCTCTCCTCCACGTCCTCAATAGACGGAAGTTCCAGTGAGTCAGTGTTCAGTGTTCCGCCTATCACGGAGGAGGGACTTTGTTACACTGCACGGCCGTCGACTAGACTGACATCACAGTGCCGGGAGATCAGGCGCACAAAGCTGCAGATGGACCCAGACTCGGGTATAAGCCGGGGGGGGGGGGGGGGGAATATATCTATATGCTCAGGACGTCCTCTGCTGACACTGCCTTCAAGCTTCTTCTCCATCTGGGACCCACATCCCTCCGACGGACTGCCTTTGATGACACCGGACCATTTCTACCCATTACATTGATATGCCTTATATTTATCATCACCTTGTGAGTAGCCAATTGGCTGTCTTTTTTATTTGCCATTAAATACCATTAATGCTGCACTTAGTCTGGCGCACCTTCCTTTCCTCATTGTATCTTTCAGAGCCTGCTTCTGCTTATGGTTGCTGCCGCTGGTGTATACACTATTCACTTATTGACATTCGGACCTATCATCTAATTTATTTTTATTAATATAGATATATATATATATATATATATATATATATATATATATCTACAGTATATCCTCTACCTTGTGCTTCTGTTCTAGAGCTTCACTGTCAGCCCCAGTGGTTGCAGGAAATTAGCCCAGAGATATTAGAAACACTGAAGACTAAATCACATGCATTGTAGTACTTAATGTACACCATTACAGTCTACTGAGCACTCTTATTGGGTCTATCAAATATTTTCAGATGGCTAGAAAGCCTAACACATGGTTGTTTAGCACAGGTACAGAAAGGGAACTTTAATGTTCATATAAAATGTACAACCCCAATTCCCAAAAAGTTGGGATGCTGTGTAAAATCTACATACAAAACAGAATGCAATAAGTGTCTTTACAGACAGTGATTTGTGGAAGTATTCCTGAGCCCATGCAGTGATATCCATCACAGAATCATTCCTATTTTCAAACAGTGCCGTCTGTCAGCCCAAAGATCACAACATTTCAATATTGCATTTCGGCCTTGTCCTGTGCACACAGAGATTTCTCCAGATTCTCTGAATCTTTTTGAGGATATTATGTACTGTAGATGATAATGTATTTAAAGCAAAATTTCACCCAAAAGGGAAATTCTGCTTTTCCGCCTACCCCCACTCCCCCCACGTCTGAGTTATGGTTATATAAATTTTTTTGGGGGGGTACTTGGTTTTGACAGGTACCCATTCTTACTTCCGCTTAGATCACCTAGACGATCTGAGCGGGAGTTCGCACCCTCCCCCACCCACAGCCTTCTGGGACACATCACAGGTCTCAGATAGCTGCAGGACCATTTACAACGTGCAGCTCATGCATTCCCTTAGTAAAAATGCCAGCACCCGGAACCCAAACACCAGTAAAAGAACCGTAAAAGTATTTTCAAATTTACATTGAGGAACATTATTCTGAAATTGCTCAACAATTTTTAGACGCAGCTTTTCATATATTGGTGGACCTCTGCCCATCTTTACTTCTGAGACACTTTTTTTTTTTTTTTTAATTCAAGAGTTCACTACCACGCTAAATTTCACTTTCTGGCAACCATGAAACCGAATACTACATAGATAATGAGTGTGCAGACAGTTTGCATGATTATTCCAAAAGTCTGCACAGAGCCTAAAAGGGAATATTATAAACATCCACTGAAGTATCATTTCATCTACTGCAATGAATAGAATACTGGCCAAGGTTGCTAAAGCATTTTTCTTCAATTACAACATTGCGACCGACTGATAGTAGCAGACATACTCTTCTACTTAGAACGTTGCCTGCTAAAAGTTTACCAAGTTTTTTTTTTCTAAACACCCATCCAACAAAAAAACACTGCAAAAATGATTTTAATAGGAAAAATACTTACTTCATATTCAACCATGCGCTTATTAGTAAGGTCCGCCTTGTTGCCCGAGAGTGCAATCACGATGTTTGGGCTGGCTTGTCTCTGCAGCTCTTTAACCCATGTCTTTGCTCTGGCAAACGTCTCCTATGACAACACAACAAATCAAAAAGGTGAAAGAGGCAGCTAACAGAGTGCTGGGAAAAAAGGTTATGAATATTTAATTACCAATGGATGACAGTTGTGAATTTTTACCATCCATGTCCTTACATTACCCACAATAAAAGAAAAAAGTCATAAACATTCAAATGATAAACACTGACAACCTATAACATCTCATGGTGATAACGACTCACTTTCCCACAAATAAAGTCCAAAGAAACACTGCATGCATTAAAGCTGTCATTTAGCTGGAATATATGGGCTGCCATTGATTCTGATTACTTTTTCCAGCAACCGTTTCTTCCATATGACATGTGAAATATGACAACCTGGCTGCAGTGCATGAAACAATGAAAATGTATTATAAACAAGGATCAAAGTAAGTTTATCAGATTATAACAAGGCTACTTTATATGATTATATAATTACTTTAGTTTATTATCAGCGCATAGGATGATTAGAGTACATTATAAAGGGATTTTTATAACAGCTTACCTGTAAAATCCTTTTCTTGGAGTACATCACGGGACACAGAGCGACTTAGTCATTACTAATGGGTTATATAGATTACCTTCAGGTGCTGGCACTGGCAACTTCCAAACCGGAAGTACCCTCCCCTATATAAGCCCCTCCCATCCGGGAGCACCTCAGTTTTGTAGCAAAGCAATAAGTGTCCCAAAAGAGGGGTGGGAGCTCTGTGTCCCGTGATGTACTCCAAGAAAAGGATTTTACAGGTAAGCTGTTATAAAAATCCCTTTTTCTTTTTCGTACATCACGGGACACAGAGCGACTTAGTCATTACTAATGGGACGTCCCAAAGCAATGCCAAATGAGGGGAGGGATACATAAGCTGGGCGCCATCAGGCATGAGGATCTTTTGCGGCCTGCAACACACTGCGCCCAAAGGCGACATCCTCCTGACTTCTAACGTCTACCTGGTAGAATCTAGTAAACGTGTGTACCGAAGACCATGTTGCGGCCTTACATACTTGAGCCAGGGAGGCCTGGTGATGCACTGCCCATGAAGTTCCAACTGCTCTTGTGGAGTGCGCCCTAACTTTGAACGGAGGCGGTCTCTTTCTCAAGCCATAGGCTTGTATTATGACCTGTCGAATCCACTTGGCTAAAGTAGATTTTGATTCTGCCTGACCCTTTCTAGGGCCTTCCGGCAGAATAAACAAAGTATCCGTTCTGCGAATCTGAGCAGTGGCTTTTAGATAAGCTTTAACTGCTCTTACTACATCCAAAGAATGTAATAACTTTTCCTCTACCGAGCTAGGTTTGGGGAAAAAAGAAGGAAGAACCACATCTTGGTTCAAATGAAACCTCAATACCACCTTGGGAAGAAAGGCTGGATGAGGACGTAATACTACTCTGTCCTTATGGACAACCAGATATGGCTCCTTACAGGACAAGGCGGCTAATTCCGATACTCTTTTAGCCGAACAAACGGCTACTAAGAAAATCAATTTCCTGGTGAGAAGAACCAAGGAAATGTGTTGCAATGGTTCAAACGGTTGTTTCTGTAGAACCGACAGAACCAGGTTTAAGTCCCAAGGACATATGGGAATACTAACCGGAGGGCTAATACGCATCACTCCTTGTATGAACGCTTTGACTAGTGAATGCGAAGCCAAGGGCCTTTGAAAAAATATTGACAAGGCCGAAATCTGACCCTTGATAGTACTCAAGGCCAGCTTCCTATCTGCAGCCCACTGTAGGAAGTCCAAAATCCTCCCTATCACGTACTTACGTGGATGCCATTTCTTGGCCTCACACCACGTAATGTACGCTTTCCAGATCCTATAATAGATCTGCCTGGATACCGGCTTCCTGGCATTGATCATGGTAGATACCACAGAAATAGAGAGCCCTCTCTTTTTCAGAATGTGGGCTTCAATAGCCAGGCCGTCAAACCTAGGGCTGGTAAGGAAGGGTGGTATATCGGTCCCTGCGACAGCAGGTCCGGACGATGTGGGAGGGTCCAAGGACTCCTCACTGACATTTTTACAATCTCCGCGTACCATGCCCTTCGGGGCCACGCTGGAGCCACCAGAATCACTGGTTTCTTTTCTACCCTGATTCTGCGGAGTAATCGCGGTAACAATTGTGGCGGTGGGAATGCATATATCAGCTTGAACTGATCCCAAGGGAACACTAGGGCATCCGAGCGGCAAGCTAGGGGATCCCTTGTGCGAGACACAAATCTGTCCACCTTTGCGTTGAATCTGGATGCTAGCAGATCTACATCCGGTGTTCCCCACCGCTGGCATATTGCCTGGAAAACCTCGGGGTGAAGAGACCATTCCCCCGGGCATAATTGTTGGCGACTTAGAAAGTCCGCTCTCCAATTTTCCACTCCTGGGATGAAAACCGCGGATATGGCTGGGACATATTTTTCTGCCCACTCCAGGATGCAATTTGCTTCCCTCTGGGCTGCACGACTCCTGGTGCCACCCTGGTGATTGATATATGCCACTGCTGTGGCATTGTCTGATTGAATTCTGACAGGGGACCCTTGGAGTTTGGATGTCCATGCTACTAGGGCATACCGGGCTGCTCGTATCTCTAAGAGATTGATGGGCAGGGCCTTTTCTGCTTCTGACCACTTGCCCTGGAGAGACCATTGCTCCAGTACTGCCCCCCAGCCTATGAGGCTGGCATCTGTAGTGACCACCTTCCAAGAAACCGGACTGAAGGGTTTCCCTTTTTCCAGATTCTGGGGCACCAACCACCAATGGAGGCTCTTGCGAACGGAAGGGGACAGGGACATTGGTAAGTCTAAAGCCTGAACTTTTTTGTTCCAGGCTGACAGTATGGCCCTTTGCAAATTCCTTGAATGGAATTGACCGTAGGGTACCGCTTCGAATGAAGCCACCATTTTTCCCAGCAGCCTCATGCAGAGGCGTATGGATGGTTTTCTTTTTGTACCCACTAAGTGGGTCAAATCTTTTAAAGACGACACCTTCTCTGGAGGTAAGAAAATCTTTCTCTGATTTGAATCCAGCCTTAGCCCTAAGTATTCCAGACTTTTGACTGGTCTTAGAGCTGACTTGTCCCGGTTGATAATCCAACCGTGATATTCCAGATACTTGATTGTCTTGTGAATAGCTACTTCCAGCTTTTCCACTGAGTGGTCTATTAGTAGCAGGTCGTCTAGATATGCCATTATCGTTACACCTTGTGTTCTTAGATTGGCCAATAATGGGGCCCGAATTTTTGTGAACACTCAAGGTGCTGTGGCCAGACCGAAAGGTAAGGCTCTGAACTGAAAATGGCGCCCTTCTACTGCAAAGCGTAGAAATTTCTGGTGGGCCGGAAAGATGGGAATATGCAGATAAGCATCCCTTATGTCGATCGAGGCTAACCATTCCTGCCCTTGTAGGGCGGTGGCCACCGATCGGATCGACTCCATCCGAAAAGTCCTGATATTTAGGAACTTGTTTAGCCCTTTTAGATTTAATATGGGCCTCACGTCCCCATTTGGTTTGGGGACTGTGAAAAGGTTCGAGTAAAACCCGAATCCGCTTTCTTCCAGGGGAACCTTCATGATTACACCTTGGAGCAATAGTTGTTCTAGTGCCAGAAGGAGGGATCCTCTCTTCTGGGGATCTCTTGGCACGTTTGACCTCATAAATTGGGCAGGAGGAGTGCCTTTTAACTCCAGCTTGTATCCCAGACTTACTGCGGAGAGCACCCATCTGTCTCTGATGGTGTCCCGCCAGGTCTCTGTGAACAACTGAAGCCTTCCCCCCACCCGATTGAGTGGGGGCAACGCTTCATGACTTAGGGGGAGGTTTTGTACCTCTCTTGATCCAGGGCTTCTTGTTACCCTGTGATTGTCCCTGATTTCTGCCCCCTGAATTTGACCGCGGAGGCCGTCGGAACTGCTTCACAGCCGATGTGCCCGGGACTGGAGAAGTAGGCCTCTTAAAAGAAGGACTTCTACCCTTGTTCTTAACCGGTAAGAGTGAACTTTTACCGGCAGAAATTTTCTGGATATATTTGTCCAGATCTTCTCCAAATAAGCGTTCTCCATGAAATGGGAAGCTAACCAGCAGTTTTTTACAGGGAGCTTCAGCAGACCAGTTTTTGAGCCACAGAAGCCTACGCATATGTACTATAGACAGCGTAAAGCGGGAGGCCTGTTGGATTGTATCCTTTATGGCGTCTACCGCAAAACACAAGGCTCTAGGCAGGTCAGCTAGGGCAAGAGCCTGCTGATCTGGTAAGTCCCTTAAGACTTGTTTCAACTGATCTTTCACTGCTTGGCAGACTCCAATCGCTGCTACCGCAGGTTGTGTCACCATGCTTGCTGTAGAGAAAGCAGATTTTAGTAAAGACTCCAATTTTTTATCTATTGGGTCTTTGAACATTGGAACATTATCTACTGGACATGTCAGTGATTTGTTCACAGAAGAGATGGCTGCGTCCACTGTAGGGACCCTCCATTTTTTTATGAACTTATCCTCCATGGGATAGATCACCGGAAATCTCTTGGGGGGAGCAAATATTTTATCAGGATGCTCCCAATCCTGGTAAATAAGCCCTTCTAATAAAGGGTGGATTGGGAAGGAACAGACAGCCTGGGGAGCTTTTAGCGACCCCAGCGAGGAAACCGTAGTGGATGGTGGTTCCGCCAGAGGCATTTTAAATGCTGATCGGACCATGTTAGTCAGAGACTGAACCCATAATCTTTCAGCCTGAGATGCTGAGAAAGGTTCTTCCACTGTTGATTCCTCCATAACTGAATCAACCTCATCCTGATCCCCTTCAGGTAGGTCGATCCCTGTGTGGGGCTGTTCCTCCACTAACAGGCACTCTGAAGGAGGAGACGGAGATCGGACGCGCTTTCCCTGTGACAGGGAAGCAGCGATCAATGCTGTTAATCTCTCTTCCAATCCTCCCAGAGTTGAGGATAAAACCTCCTCTGTTATATATACAGGAGCAGGTGGACTGGGGACAGCCGCAGCACCAGGCACTCCTGCGGGGTTTCTACGGCTACTGACCTCTGAATTCTCAGGGGAGATTGGTGCAGTACAAGCATGCCCAATATCCTCAGAGCCCGATGGAGACCCCTTTGGCTTCCTGGAAGACCTATTTCCGGAGCGTCTGGACGACATATCCTTTAAGCACAAAGCTGAGGTATTCCCGTCGTCATACACCAATTTTGCTGGTAATAGTCTAACACAGTTGCTGCTATATACCAGCTGGTGTCCACTAAAGTGCCTTTCTATGGGGATGCCTGCATCAACCGCCTCTGTGTGCCACTGTTTGTTGCTAGCTCTGTTTGCATCCAGCTGACACTTGTACTGTGTCTTTATACAAGCTGGGACGCCTGCACATGCGCAGAAGCGCCGTGGCGCGCATCGAGCGTCATCCACCCGCCCCGCCCCTTTTTTTTCATAGGAGGCGCGTGCACGCGCCCGTGCGCCATTTTCGAAAACAAACAGGGACTAGGAGCCAGGGCCCTTTTTGCCGGAGGGCCTGTGCGGTGGATGAGCGCAGCAACAGGGCAGAGGAAGTGGATTCCCACAGAGAAACTTACCAACTGCCTGGATCTTTTGACTTGAGGAAACCAAAGATCCACATGACAAGAAAAATGGACTACAGCGGCCTCTAGTGGTTTAACACAGGTACCGCGGTCCTTTTTTTTTTTTTCTTGACTACTATTAAAATTTTACATTTTCAGTAGTTACAGGCATACACAGATATTAGCGGGAATACCGTTAGGTAACAGACAGAAAGACAAATTAGGCAGTTAAAAGCACCAATCTCCCTGTATAGCTTTTAATAATGCACCCGACAGCTGCGGGAGGGAGGAGGAGGAGGAGGAGAAGCGGCTGTCAGAAAAGCTATACAGGAAGATTGGTGCTTGTAACTGCCCCCACCACCGCAGCGATCACCTGTAAGGCTGCCCGCACCCTTGCTGCACTTGAGGACGCCTGGTTCGATACAACAGGTATCGGATCAAGTATCAGAGTACTGATACTCATGCAATTGCTTGGTATCGGCACCTATACTAGTATCGGTATCAGTGCAACCCTAGTTTATACAAAATAATGTAAATAAGAAAAAATTGTCCCAATAAGCAACCAAGAAAATTGATGTCCTTTTCTCATCGGAAGTAAAGTGTAAAATCACATCTTCTTTAACTTTATCTTCTTCTTTAAGTCAAACAACAAAACGCGTCAGAAATTTACATCAGACACACGCCGGAATTGGAAGTCCTGCGGCAGCCATCTTTGAAGAGGTTTTGTACACAGTTTACCCCTCTAAATGCTTACATTTGACTTATTTTAAAATAAAGGTTTTAAATGATAAAATACTGCACTGTGGTCCTTCTAAAATCTTTTTACATGGCTATAGGAGGATACTAGATGGAGAACGGAAGGTGGAAAGTGGATTCAATTTTACCACGCATATATAGCCCCTCCTATCCGTGGGCTGTGGAGTTTGGTAAGGTTCATACTTTTTACTGGAGTGATGGTTATCACGGAAGCACGGAGGTGGATGGTACCACTTAAAAAATTAAAACTTATTGGTGCATGATAAATGTGAGCACAATTTTTATATTTTTGAATGTGATTCAAAGCGGTATCACATTATTTTAGTGATTGTGTTTCCTGGGTTTGTTCATTGATATACGAGGACATTATTGGAGCGATATTTGAAAAGATAAATCATAGGATACGTGCAAGATTTAATTATTGTTTGGTAAGAGTAGATGGCCAAAAGGGGAGGTAATGTGCATGAAAAGAACATAGAGTTGAATATGAGCACAATACAGTTGGTTTGGTGACATTGTTGTTTTGGAACATACTACACTATATATCCTATTTTGTTTTTGCTGTTTATATACATGTCACGATAATGAGGTGATGATATTAAGAAGAGAAGAAGTGGATGAAATGAAGACAAGACAAATTTCAAGCTCAACACCGAAAGCTTTATTTTGACCTACACAAAGGTTCTTCCATCTGGAGAGGATTCAAAAAGGAAAAGTATCAATTACGGTATCTTGGTTGCATATGGGGACTATTTCTTCTTGTTTTCTTTCATTGCATGGACTTTGATTGGACATTCGCATTGTTTGAGAAACACTGGTTTTGTATTTTTTATATATGATAGAATAACGTTTGCACAGAGGTCTTCTTTAAAAGAAGCATTACTGAAACTGCAAAAGGGTAAAATATATAAAGCCTCAGTAGTATAGGTAAAAAGTCCATATTAACAGTCATGTTTTAGGTCACCACAGACCCTTATAAAGTTCGCTCTAAGCTTTTAAAAGTTTCAGCAAAAATAGGATTTTTGTACTCACCATAAAATCCTTTTCTCTGTCATCCATGGACGGACACAGCTCCTTAATTCTTGATTTGTGGGTTGTTCCGTCTATTAGGAGAGGACTAGGCAGACATGTTAGTTATCTAAATACATGTAACTTTAACAAAGTTGAACAGCCAGGCCCAGGGGGCGGTCTCTCCGGTCATAACCCCTCACCCTGCAGCTAGCAGCTCAGTTCGTCAAAAAGCAGTACAAACTTGAGGGGTGGGTGCTGTGCCCGTCCATGGACGACAGAGAAAAGGATTTTACGGTGAGTACAAAAATCCTATTTTCTCTTTTCGTCCATGGACGGACACAGCTCCTTAATTCTTGACTTGTGGGATGTCCCCAAGCAGTGTCAGAAAAACGAGGGGTGGGAACAGCAATCAAAAAACTAACTTCACTCCAAACAGCAGATCTCCTCAACGGAGGAGTTGCAACCTCAAATAGCCGCCTGTAAAACCTTGCGGCCAAAAGAAGCATCCGAAGATGCGCTCACATTAACCTTCTAAATCTTTGAGAAAGTGTGAATGGACGACCAGGTCGCCGCCTTACACACCTTGAGACAGACGCTTGATGTCGGAAAGCCCATGAGGCACCAATTGCCCTGGTCGAAGGCGCCGAGACAGGAAAGGGAGGCGCCCGCCCCTTAAGGGCCTAGGCCTGGATTACGGTCTGTCTGATCCACCTAGAAATTGCGGCCGACCAGACCGCCAGGCCCTTCTTTGGACCAGACACGAACAGCGAGTCAGATCTCCGGAACGGAGCAGTAGCAGACAGGTACACCCGTAGGACAAGTACCACGTCCAAAGTATGTAGCGCAGCCTCCTTGGGATGCGACGGCCGAGGACACAAGGATGGAAGTACAATGTCCTTGTTTAGGTGAAAAGCTGAATTTACCTTAGGAAGGAATGAGGGTTGCGGGTGTAGTACCGCTTTATCCTTATGGAGGACTAAGTAAGGTGACTTGCAAGACAAGGCCGCCATTTTAGAAACCCTACTGACCGATGTAACGGCTACTAGGAATGCAACTTTCTGAGAAAGTGTCAAGAGAGGAATCTCCCTGATGTTCTCAAAAGGAGATTCCTGAAGTATCGAGAGCACCATGCCTCCCGCATTGGCAAACACCAGGGAGCGTCCACCACCAGGCGCACCAGGTCGGCGTACCAGGGACGCCGGGGCCAGGCTGGGGCGATTAGAATCACCGGAATCCCCTCGGCCTCCACTCTGCAGAGCAGACGAGGAAGCAACTTCAGTGGGGGAAAGGCATAAATTAGCCGATACTGACCCCATGGAGCCACTAACGCGTCTGACC
This sequence comes from Rana muscosa, assembly GCA_029206835.1. NCBI lineage: Eukaryota > Metazoa > Chordata > Amphibia > Anura > Ranidae > Rana > Rana muscosa. Next base: position 856,676,273 of record CM055117.1, read on the forward strand.
TGGGATCTCTGGACCTGGCCACAAACCTCGACACCTTGCGATTGAGTCGAGAGGCCAGGAGATCCACATCTGGTGTGCCCCATTTCTGACAAAGGAGTTGAAACACCTCCGGGTGTAGCGACCATTCCCCTTGGTCCAGCATCTGGCGACTTAGATAGTCCGCCTGCCAGTTTTCTTCGCCCGGAACGTAAACAGCCGATAGAACCGATACGCTCCTTTCGGCCCACCTTAGAATGCGAGTGACCTCCAATGCTGCGGCCGAGCTCCTGGTTCCTCCCTGATGGTTGACATAAGCCACCGCCGTGGCGTTGTCCGACTGGATGCCCTTGAAGTCTCTGTGACCACTTGGAGAGGCATAGCCTAATCACTCGAAGCTCAAAGACATTGAATGGCAGAAGAGATTCTTCCGGAGTCCAGCGGCCCTGGGCCGACTGAACCCCCAGACTCCCCCTAAACCTGTCAGGCTTGCGTCCGTAGTGATCACAGTCCAGTGGAAAGGAAGAAACGACTTCCCGGACTGAAGTGCCGGGGATATCAGCCACCAAGTCAGAGGCCCTGACTAGGCGACTTACCTGAATCTGATGATCCAGAGACAATGGGGATTTGTTCCATTTGGACAGAATCTCCTTCTGCAAAACTCGTGTGGAATTGGGCATACGGTACTGCCTCGAAGGAGGCTACCATGAGGCCCAGGACCCTCATTCAGAAACGGAGAGACGACCATTTGCGAGATGTTAACAACCTCACCGCAGCCTGGAGCGTCTGCAACTTCTCTGGAGGAAGAATAACTCTCGACTCCGAAGAGTCCAGAATCAGCCCCAGGTATTCCAGGCGCTGAGTCGGTACTAACACCGACTTCTGGAGGTTCAGTACCCAACCAAATTCTCGGAGAGTCTGACTGGCAATCGTCACATCCTCCACTAATACCGAGTCTGAAGCAGCTCTCAGGAGGTCGTCCAGGTAGCCCGCGATAGCGATCCCTCGTTGTCTCAGCAAGGCCAGAATCGGGGAGAACACCTTGGTGAAAACCCTTGGTGCCGATGCCAGGCCAAAAAGGACAGCCACCTTTGGTAGTGATCTTCCCTGACTGCAGAACGCAGAAACCTCTGATGCCTGGTGCATATGGGGACATTGTACAAAGGCGGTGAGGGGCCTTGAGGTCCAGGATTGGACGGACTCTGTCCGTCTTTGGGACCACAATAGATTCGAGTAAAAACCCTGAAACCTTTTCAGCAGCGGCACAGGTACAGCCCTCATTAGGGCTTCCCGACGAGTCGGAAGGGGAGGAAGGTTTGAGAAAAGGAATCCGTTTGGTGGACAAGAAAGAAACTATCTTGTACCCTGAAGAAACCACCTCGCAACCCACTGGTCGTAAAGCAGGGAGGCCCACTGAGCTGCAAACTCACGAGACATCCCCCCACCCGGGAGAGGGGCGGGGGCAAACACTCATGTGGTAGCAGACTTGTTCGCAGGCTTGTATGGCTTGCGAACCCGGGGACGCTTCTGTCCCTCAGCAGGACCCTTGTCGGCCTGGGAACGCCTACCTGCGGTTCTCGACTGACGAAGATACCGATTCTGCGCACAAACAGAGGGCCCTTGGCTCCTTACCCTTTCTGGCCTGAGGGAGGAGAGTGCTCTTACCCCCAGTGACATCCTCAATACTGTCATCCAGTGAGGCTCCAAATAGCCTCCCTTTCGTGAAAGGCAAGCCGGCCAGAGCCTTCTTGGAAGTCTGGCAAGTCCCCCAGAGCCTTCTTGGAAGTCTGGTTTGGGCGCCGCAGCCCCACTGCAGATCCTGAGGCTCTGGATACCAGGGGAGCGGCATCAAAGGCTGCCTCGCAGACACACGTAAGGCCATGCACCAACCGTTCGGTCAGTTCCCCGCAGCCTGGGAGAGCATGATGCTCCTCCAACTCCTGGTGCATATTTGTACCCATTCAGTGAGTGTCAGAAACACCAGTGCCACAGCCAACATAGGCAGCAATTTTGATCCCAGCATGGTGAACCCTGACCGGTCCACCGCTTCGGATCTACTAACTGCAATGTACTTAAATGCAGGGGCCCCTCAACCAGAAAAGTGGTTAATTTGTATAACCTAGACACCAGGAGGTCCACAACCGGGGGAGATGCCCACTTTTAAAAGGCTCTCCTAAAAAGGGGAACGGACCGCCATGCGTTTTTGGGACTGAAAAGTCCATATACAAGGCATGGGAGTGATTGCAGAGGACCTATCAAAATAAGCCCATAAGGAAAAACCTTTTTCAGTGTGGGCTGGCTTGAGGGACCCAAAAGGGACTTCAGCAGATGCCCCAGCAGTATTGTCCTGCGTGGACATGGAGATCTCCATACTGTCTGAATGGTCCTGGTCAGCAGATCCTGCGCCGTCAGAGCAGGGGCCCTGTGCCACAGCCAGGCCCGAGTCTGAGACGGAGCCATCCCCAGAATATGGCGGGGGAAGGGGGCGTTTTTTTTTTAAAACATGCGCCACGCACCGCTTCCACCCTGGCAACGATTCCAGGACCGCCAACAAAGCGTCCTTAGGTACCGCAGGAGCAGGGGCACCGGTTGCCACCGGAATTGACTGGGGAAGAAACAGCTTCAGGCTCCATGCTGACCCACACCTTGCCTTAAAAAGAGGCCCACCCTCCTAGCTGCTACTGACCAGGGGGTATCCCAGGGGACTCACCGCCCTGCCATGGCACCGCGGTCCGCTCTTCCACACTGACAGTGTGTATCTGGGTGTCTCAGGGGGGGGGGGGGAACTGCGCCATATACGCTGTTCAGAAGGCCATTCCAGCACTAGAGGCCAAAACCTGTGGAAAAAAATATGGCCGCCGTACGCCTCAAGATAAAAAAGGAGCTTAAGCTTCCAGAAAATGGCCGCCCGTAGTAACTAACTGCGCAAAGTGTGGCCACACCAAAATGGCCGCAAGCTGTATTACATACAGCAGCAGCGCGGACACAAGAAAATGGCGCCGGCGCTTTGAAAAAACTGCGCCAAGCGACCTGAGGCGGACGAGAAGGCTGCTGCTATACGGCAGTGGCCCCCGAGCAGAGGCCCCCCAAAAGTCAGAACACATAGCGAGAGTGGACTCGGACACACCCGCAGCCCCCAGCCAGGACCCAGAGCCCCCCACAGGCACACCTCGGTCGCACACAGCAGGCCCCGCAATGTAAGGGGAGGAGGAAAAAAGGGACGCAGGGAGAGGAAAGAAGCCTAGGAAACCCCCTAAACGACCCCCCCTCCCCAGGAATGCCCAGCTGTTCCAGCCTGCCGAGGTAGGAGGAACCGTACTTACCCATCCATGTGAGGACTCGCTGGTGGTGCGTTCCTGACAGACCTACATCCGAGCATTACGGAGTAGCTGTTGGCCCGGTCCACTGTGACTGAGACAGCAAGCAGCCCAGTCATATGTGGACCCCGGAGCATATAGCTTACTGGCCACCCCTGGAGCCACGGGGTATGTCGTGGCCGGCCCAGTGCGTAGCTAAGGTCTGCTCACGCTCGATGGCCGGACTGGGGAGATGGGGAGACTACAAGGATCTATAATATCCAGCCTGTCACCCAGCCGACAGTTGATAGAAGATATCTTAAAATAAAATAAAAAATTCCATAGGACTCTGGGCCCAAAGGGAGCCAGGTCTTTCTCTACTGGGCAGAAAAAAACCGAGCTGCTAGCTGCAGGCTGAGGGGTTATGACCAGAGGGACCCCCCCCTGGGCGGGGCTGTTCAACTCTGTTAAAGTTACATGTATTTAGATAACCAACATGTCTGCCTAGTCCTCTCCTAATAGACGGAACATAACCCACAAGTCAAGAATTAAGGAGCTGTGTCCGTCCATGGACGAAAAGAGAAAGAATATTTTCTCCAAGTACTTTTCCTCTCTGGTGCCCCAAGGTTGCTGATGCTGCACTAGGTTTGATAAGGGTGATACGTGACTCAGCACTGATCATATAATACATATTTACGAAGTGTGGCAAAAATAGGATTTTTATAACAGCTTACCTGTAAAATCCTTTTCTTGGAGTACATCACGGGACACAGAGCGACATAGTCATTACTAATGGGTTATATAGATACCGTCAGGTGCTGGCACTGGCAACTTCCAAAACCGGAAGTACCCTCCCCTATATAAGCCCCTCCCATCCGGGAGCACCTCAGTTTTGTAGCAAAGCAATAAGTGTCCCTAAAGAGGGGCGGGAGCTCTGTGTCCCGTGATGTACTCCAAGAAAAGGATTTTACAGGTAAGCTGTTATAAAAATCCTATTTTCTTTCTCGTACATCACGGGACACAGAGCGACATAGTCATTACTAATGGGATGTCCTAAAGCAATGCCAAATGAGGGGGGGGATACACCATATATAAGCTGAGCGCTATCAGACATGAGGATCTTTTGCGGCCTGCAACACACTGCGCCCAAAGGCGACATCCTCCTGACTTCTAACGTCCACCTGGTAGGACCTAGTAAACGTGTGTACCGAAGACCATGTTGCGGCCTTACAGATTTGAGCCAGGGAGGCCTGGTGATGCACTGCCCATGAAGTTCCAACTGCTCTCGTGGAGTGCGCTCTAACTTTGAACGGAGGCGGTCTCCTTCTCAAGCCATAAGCTTGCATAATGACCTGTCGAATCCACTTGGCTAAAGTAGACTTTGACGCTGCCTGACCCTTTCTGGGGCCTTCCGGCAGAATAAACAAAGTATCCGTTCTGCGAATCTGAGCAGTGGCTTTTAGATAAGCTTTAACTGCTCTTACTACATCCAAAGAATGCAATAACTTTTCCTCTACCGAAGTAGGTTTGGGGAAAAAAGAAGGAAGAACCACATCTTGGTTCAAATGAAACCTCGATACCACCTTAGGAAGAAAGGCTGGATGAGGACGTAACACTACTCTGTCCTTATGGATAACCAGATATGGCTCCTTACAGGACATAGCTGCTAATTCCGATACTCTTTTAGCCGAACAAATGGCTACTAGAAAAATCAATTTCCTGGTGAGAAGCACCAAGGAAATATGCTGTAATGGTTCAAATGGTTGTTTCTGTAGAACCGACAGAACCAAGTTTAGATCCCATGGACATATGGGAATATTAACCGGAGGACTAATACGCATCACTCCTTGTATAAAGGCTTTGACTAGTGAATGCGAAGCCAAGGGCCTTTGAAAAAATATTGACAAGGCCGAAATCTGACCCTTGATAGTACTCAAGGCAAGCTTCCTATCTACAGCCCACTGTAGGAAGTCCAGAATCCTACCTATTACGTACTTATGTGGATGCCATTTCTTGGCCTCACACCACGCGATGTACGCCTTCCAGATTCTATAGTAGATCTGCCTGGATACCGGCTTCCTGGCATTGATCATGGTAGATACCACAGCATTAGAGAGCCCTCTCTTTTTTAGAATGTGGGCTTCAATAGCCAGGCCGTCAAACCTAGGGCTGGTAAGGAAGGGTGGTATATCGGTCCTTGCGAAAGCCGGACGACGTGGGAGAGTCCAAGGACTCCCCACTGAAATTTTACAATCTCCGCGTACCACGCTCTTCGGGGCCACGCTGGAGCCACCGGAATCACTGGTTTCTTTTCTACCCTGATTCTGCGGAGTAATCGAGGTAACCATTGGCGGTGTGAATGCATATATCAGCTTGAACTGATCCCAAGGGAACACTAGGGCATCCGAGCCGCAAGCTAGGGGATCCCTTGTCCGAGAGACAAACCTGTCCCCCTTTGCGTTGAATCTGGATGCTAGAAGATCTACATCCGATGTTCCCCACCGCTGACATGTTGTCCAGAAAACCTCGGGGTGAAGGGACCCTTCCTCTGGGCCTAATTGCTGGCGACTTAGAAAGTCCGCCTTCCAATTCTCCACTCCTGGAATGAATACCGCAGATATGGCTGGGACATATTTTTCTGCCCATTTCAGGATGTAATTTACTTCCCTCTGGGCTGCACGACTCCTGGTGCCCCCCTGATGATTGATATATGCCACTGCTGTGGCATTGTCTGATTGAATTCTGACAGGGGACCCTTGGAGTTTGGATGTCCATGCTACTAGGGCATACCGGGCTGCTCGTATCTCTAAGAGATTGATGGGCAGGGCCTTTTCTGCATCCGACCATCTGCCCTGGAGAGACTATTGCTCCAGTACTGCTCCCCAGCCTATAAGGCTGGCATCTGTAGTGACCACCTTCCAAGAAATCGGACTGAAGGATTTCCTTTTTTCCAGATTCTGGGGAACCAACCACCAACGGAGGCTCTTGCGAACGGAAGGGGACAAGGACATTGTAAGTCTAGGGCCTGAACTTTTTTGTTCCAGGCTGACAGTATGGCCCCTTGCAAATTCCTTGAATGGAATTGACCGTAGGGTACTGCTTCGAATGATGCCACCATTTTTCCCAGCAGCCTCATATACAGGCGTATGGACGGCTGTCTTTTTTGTACCCACTAAGTGGATCAAATCTTTCAAAGACAACACCTTTCCTCGAGGCAAGAATATTTTTCTCTGGCCTGAATCCAACCTTAGCCCCAAGTATTCCAGACTTTTGACTGGTTTTTAGGGCTGACTTGTCTCGGTTGATAATCCAACCGTGAGATTCCAGATACTTGATCGTCTTGTGAACGACCACGTCTAGTTTTTTCACTGAGTGGTCTATCAGCAACAAGTCATCCAGATATGCCATTATCATTACATCTTGTGTTCTTAGATTGGCCAATAAAGGGCCAGAATTTTTGTAAACACTCGTGGTGCTGTGGCCAAACCGAAGGGTAAGGCTCTGAACTGAAAATGGCGCCCTTCTACTGCAAAGCGTAGAAATTTTTGGTGGACTGGAAAGATGGGAATGTGCAAATAAGCATCTTTGATGTCGATCGTGGCTAACCAATCCTCCCCTTGTAGGGCAGTGGCCACCGATCGGATCGACTCCATCGGAAAGTCCTGATATACAGGAATTTGTATAGCCCTTTTAGAATTAATATGGGCCTCCCGTCCGCGTTTGCTTCGGGACTGTAAAGAGGTTTGAGTAAAACCCGAACCCTCATTCTTCCAGGGGAACCTCCATAATTACTCCTTGGAGCAATAGTTGTTCTAGTGCCAACAGGAGGGACTCTCTCTCTTCCGGGGATCCCTTGGCACGTTTGACCTCAAAAATGGGAAGGAGGAGAGTCTTTTAACTCCAAACTGTATCCCAAACCTACTGCGGAGAGCACCTATCTGTCTTGATCGTGTCCCGCCAGGTCTCTTGCGAACAACTGGAGTCCTCCCCCCACCCGACTGAGTGGGGGCTTCAATGAATTTAACCTTGGGGGAGGTTTTGTACCTCCCCTGACCCAGGGTTTCTCATTACCCTGCTACTGTCCCTGTTTTTTACCCCCGGGATTTGACCGAGGAGGCCGTCGGAACTGTTACACAGCCGATGCCCCAGGGACTGGAGAAGCAGGCCTCTTAAAGAGGGACCTCTAACTCTGCTTTTAACCGGCAAGAGCGTATTTTTACCGCTGGAAATTTTCTGGATATATTTGTCCAGGTTTTCCCTGAATAAGCGTTCACCATGAAATGGGACGCTAACCAGCCATTCTTTACAGGGAGCTTCAGCAGACCAGTTTTTGAGCCATAGGAGCCTACGCATATGTACTATAGACAGCGTAAGGCGGGAGGCCTGATGGACTGAATCCTCTATGGCGTCAACCGCAAAGCCTAAGGCTCTAGGTAGATCAGCTAGGGCAAAGCCTGCTGATCTGTCAAGTCCCTCAAGACCTGTTTCAACTGATCCTTCACTGCTTAGCAGACCCCAATAGCTGCTACTGCTGGTTGTATCACCAAGCAGATTTTCATAAGGACTCCAATCTTTTATCTATTGGGTTCTTGAACATTTGGACATTATCCACTGGACATGTCAGTGATTTATACATACAAGAGATGGCTGCGTCCACTGTAGGGACCTTCCATTTTTTTTTTTTTATGAACTTATCCTCCATGGGATAGACCACCGGAAATCTCTTGGGGGAATAAATATTTTCTCAGGACGTTCCCAATCCTGGTAAATGAGCCCTTTCAGTAAAGGGTGAAGTGGAAAAGAACAAACAGTCTGGGGGCTTCTAGCGACCCCAACGAGGATACAGTAGTGGTTGATGGTTCCGCAAGGTGCATTTTTAAATGCTGATCGGACCATGTTAGTCAGAGACTGAACCCATAATCTTTCAGCTTAAGATGCTGAGAAAAGGTTCCCCCACTGTTGATTCCTCTATAACAGAATCAACCTCATCCTGATCCCCTTCAGGCAGGTCGATCCCTGTATGGGACTGTTGCTCTGCTAACAGGCACTCTGAAGGAGGAGACGGAGATCGGGCGTGCTTTCCCTGACAGGGAGGCAGCGATAAATGTTGACAATCTCTCTCTAATCCTCCCAGAGCTGAGGAAAAAACCTCCTCTGTTACATACACAGGAGCAGGTGAACTGAGGACAGCCACAGTACCAAGTACCCTGCGGGGTCTCTACGGTCACTTACCTCTGAACTTCAGGGGAGACTGGTGCAGCAGGAGTATGCCCAAGATCCTCCGAGCCCGATGAGACCCCCTTCGCTTCCTGGAAGATTCAGTTCCGGAGCTTCTGGACGGCATATTCCTAAGCCTAAAGCTGAGGTATTCCAGCCGTAATACACCACTTTTACTGAGAATAGTCTAGCACAATTGCTGCTATATCACAGTTGGTGTCTACTAATGTGCCTTTCTAGGGGATGCCTGTATCAACCGCTTGCTGTATGCCTTTAAACGTTGCCAGCTCTGTCTCTGTACTTCATAGCCAGCTCACTACAATATTGTGGTTTTTTTAAACTGCTGGGACGCCCGCACATGCGCAGAAGCGCTGCGGCGCGCACAGAGCGTCATCCCCCAGGCTCCGCCCCCTTTCCCGGCTCACCTCTATATATAGAGGCGCGCCTTCGGTGCTAATTTCAAATATGGTAACAAGGGACAGGAGCCAGGGCCCCTCTTTGCCGCAGGCCGGGGGATGGACGAGCACTGCAACATGGCAGAGGAAGCAGTTTCCTATAAGAGAACTCACCATCTGCCTGGACTTTGCTCTGCTGAGAAGAAGCTTGTCCACATGACAAGAAAACATTCCACAGCGGCCTCTAGTGGACAAACACAGGTACCGCAGTCTAATATATTAAATATATATAAAAAAATTTTTTTTTTTTTTTTTCTTGACCACCATTAAAAATTATTACATTTTTTTAGTAGTTACAGGCATGCACAGAATTTTGCGGGAATACCATTAGGTAACAGACAGAAAGACAAATTAGGCTTGGGGGTCCCCCAATAGAACCAAGTTCCTGGGGGCCCCCACTTACCTGTTCCCCGCCGCAGGACTTTGTTTGGTCCACAAAAGCCCAAACTTCACCTATCACGGCAGGCATTGTAATCAAACCTTCAGGGACCGGGTTCCCAAGGATTCCACTCCCCTGGACCTGTATAGCACCCTGCACAGAAAACATCTTGGTCGTGGGTATGACCAGAGCTCTGGATCCCAGGGTCCAGCTCTCCTAAGAGAAGCATTACAGGCAAAACCTTGCTCTTCTCTGCAAGGCCCGGGTACCGACCGTTTAGCTATGAAGCTTTTTTGGTCGGATCCGGAATAGCTTACTGAGGCCCAAAAGAACCTGTACGCAAGCTCAGTGAAAAACACATGTTTCTTCTTGGCCAACACCTTAGACACTGGCAAAAAACTGAGGTGCTCCCGGATGGGAGGGGCTTATATAGGGGAGGGTACTTCCGGTTTTGGAAGTTGCCAGTGCCAGCACCTGACGGTATCTATATAACCCATTAGTAATGACTATGTCGCTCTGTGTCCCGTGATGTACGAGAAAGAAATGGAAACTTAACACCTATAAATATTATCAGATTCATATTGTATAGCTGTGAAACAATTTCTAGAAATAATCAACATGTGATTAGAGTATATAAAGGCAAAACTATTTATTTTATTTTTTTCAGTTTTGGACTAGATCCCTGTCGGTTTTTTTGCGGTCTGTGCCCCTGTTAAGGAGATTCACCCTTTCTATTTGTCCTGTTTACTGTTATCATTGAAGGTAAGCGTAAAAGAAAATCCCACATTTTGGGTTGTCCCCAGAAAAGTAATAGAGGGAAATTTTACCAATGGGGATACTAGTTCTGGTGATGTGGGGGGTCCCAAGAGAGTACCTTAATTTGCAAGGATTTCCTCTCACTTCCTGCTTTGGTTATGGGACAGGAAGTGAAATAAAATCTCCCCAAAAGGACACAGATGGCAAAATAAATGTTACAGGTAAAGAAGTACCGAAATTTTGGCGGGCAATTTTTTTTTTTGTTAGCATTTTGCAGAAAAAGTGCCAATAATGGTTCTGAAAACGTATGTGATTTTGCCACAATTTTACTGCGCTTATTGTGTTTTTCCTAGGTCATGTGACTCAAAAACCTAATACGGGTGCCTTATTGATGCATTCTCAATACATTTCAACAAGTAAGTGCGTTTTTGGTGCTTTTTTTTTTTAACTGACCAAAAATGCAGCAAGCAAGATTTTTAACACCACAGCGGAAGCGCAATGGACCAGTGTGAAGTCATACATAGAAGGGATGCATTTTTCTTGAGCTTTTCTTGCGCTAAGGTGCAGATAATGGCTGACAAACTCGTATTCATTTAAATTCAAGATATTAATTAAAACATTGAATATACAGGCATACCCCGCTTTAAGTACACTCACTTTACATACACTCGCGAGTAAGGACATACCCGCGAGTGTATGTAAAGTGCCTCACAAGTACTGTACAGACATTTTGCAGCCGCAGTAGAAGGAGCTGAAGCTCCGAGAGCATAGCCTGCCCTGTTTCAGTGTGCCCCTCACACTCCCACTACAGCCCCTGAGACCTCAACTACAGCTCTTGACACCCCCACTACAGCCCCTGACCCCCCACTACACCCTAGAAGTGAAAAAAGGTATTGTTTCACTTTAAATATATATATATATATATATATATACACATTTTTTTTTTTCTTAAACTGTAATTTTCGGCCAAGTGCATCCTGAATTTTGGGTTTCAGTTTCGGAACCAAAACTTCCATTCAGTGCACCTCTACTTACATAGGTTATAACCCTCCCTTACTCTATCCAAAATAAAAAAAAAAGGTTTTGCCTATAGTTCTACTTTAAAGGGGTTGTATGGGTTCAGTTTAAAAAAACTGAACAAAAAAACAAAACGTCATACTTACCTCCACTGTGCAGTTCTTTTTACACAGAGCGGCCCCGATAGTCTTCTTCTGGGGTCCCACGGTGGCTTTCGCAGCTCCTCCCCACAAGAGCTAACCCCCTCTGGGAAGCGTTCTCCCGAGGGGGTTACCTTGCGGTATGGCTGGCCGATTTCCCCCCCCCAAAAAAAATCTGCGATTTTTTTTATAAAAAACTTGATTTACGATTCGATTTTTTTTTTTATTATATTACAGTGCACCAACAAACAAAATTTCAAAGGCAAACCCTTTCTCTAACTGCAAAGTCAGTGTGCAACAAAGATGGTTAAACATCCAAATTATTAATACTGTATTTGGATTTAGCTAATAAAACAAAAAATCCTAAGGTTACTTTTAGTTGAATTGAACTGTGCCCATGCCTCACTGTGCCCGTGCCTCACTGTGCCCAATGCCTCACTGTGCCCATGCTTCAATCACTGTGCCTGTACCTGATGCAGATTTTCATGGGATACAGATTTTACTGCTACACCGGCGGCCATTCCAGTATTAAAAAGCCGCGCCTCCTCCTCGTCTGTGATAGGCGGAACACTCAATTCCCCAGCATTCAGTGTTCCGCCTATCACGGACATCCGCTCATCCTCATAACACAGACGAGGATGAGAGGATGTCCGTGATAGACTGAACACTGCCTGCTGTGAAATTGAGTGTTCCGCCTATCACAGACGACGAGGACTCGGGAGGCGCGGCTTTTGAACACTGCAATGGCCGCCGTCTGTCTGCATGACACGCTGATCAGGTAGGCAGACGGCGGCTTGCGGTTAGTGTTACATTACATCTACTCGTGGCGGCTGCGGCGAGTAGATGTAATTGGGGTAACGCCGCCCAGTGCTATTCCGGACACGCCTCTGCAGCCCTGCTACGGAAACTCTGAAGGAAAAAAAAAATAGATTTTCTTCAAATCTGAATCGATTTGAACTCAAAACTCGATTCAAGATTAAAATCGATTTTTTTTCCCAGCCCTACCTTGCGGGCGCGCTCCCATGTGATACACTCGGCGGCCATAGCCGCCAAGTGTATGACTCGGCCCCGCCACCCGGCGCACTGCATCATTGATTTGATTGACAGCAGCGGGAGCCAATGGCTGCGCTGCTATCAATCTAACCAATGAACAGCCAAAAGAGCCATTTGGATAGCGACGCATGAAAGAGCCCACAGAAGTTCGGGGCTTAGGTAAGTAAAACGGAGGCACGGGGGGCCCGGAGAGTACAAGGTGTTTTTCACCTTAATGCATAGGATGCATTAAAGTGGTTGTAAACCCCCCCTGGCCTTTTTTTTATACAACCTGCAAAATAAAGACATAATGAGCCCTGCATAGCATACTAGCTCATTATAAATCACTTACCTGAGATCGAAGCCCCCGAAGCGGTGCTCGGACACCTCCGTCGCCATCTCGCTCCCCTCTGCCTTCCTTGTATCGCCGCTCCGGCGCTGTGATTGGCCCCGGAGCGGCGATGACGTAACACGCATGCACGCTCGGGCCGGATAACTCCATTCAGAAATCCGGCTACTAAGCCGGCCCGCTAGTGAGCATGCGCGTGACGTCAGCGGCGCCGGTTTAAATGCAAATATCTCCTTAACCGTGTAGGTTAAGGAGATATTTCATGCACCTACAGGTAAGCCTTAATCTAGGCTTACCTGTGGGTGGTTGTTTACAAAGTGGGTTTACAACCACTTTAAGGTGAAAAAACATGAAGCCTTACAACTACTTTAAGCCATATTGTAACTTTGATTAAGTTTGAATAATTTCAATCCTTTTTTAGTTATGCTGACACTGTGGGCTAACTGGCATTTTCTACCCTTGTGCCAATCACCACAAGGGTGCATACAGAATAATTGTGTTCTGTTCACAATGCAATGCTGCCTTCAGGTGGGTTGAAGTGTGTTGTATAAAACTGCAGACTTGAGATGGAGCTCAGCAAGCATCACCCCCATTTTAGCACCACAACTCAGGAGTGCATAGAAGGGAATGAAATGTCACCCAAGTAAAAAAATAAAATAAACACTGCCTTGCTTTATAACACTACCAGGCACTGGCACACAACAGACACCAGCCTGCATGCTAACAGGTCATTTTAGGGCTGGGGTCTCCAAACTTTCAAAACAAAGGGCCGTTTACTGCCCTCCAAACTTTAGGAGAACCGGACTGTGGCCAGTGGGGGGTAGAAGATGCCCTGGCATCGGTGGGAGTCAAGAATGTCATAGGCTTGGTGGTCAGTGGGAGTAAGGAAGTTACATCATGGGTGTCAATGTGAGGAATAGCACCCCATCACTGGTGTCAGGGGGAAAATTAGTGCCTAATCTCTGGTGTCAGCGGCAGTAAAACTACCCTATTAAATAGTGCCCTGAGGGCCAGATAAAAACAAACAAAAAAGGGCCACATTCGGGCTGTGAGCCGCAGTTTGGAGGCCACTGTTTTAGCGCATGGCTAGTGTGCAATGGCCCTTGAAGTAAAAACTGTTCTTATAGCAGACAGAAGAGTGTTTTGAACTTAAACAGTTAAAAGACAGATAAAAGCAGGATCTGTCCGAGTCTGAGATGGTTGAATAAAAATTTGCATAACATGAAATCACCCAAAAAGTTGACACCGAACTGGATGACATTTCTTTGCTAAAATCCTGTGTATTAAACATTTGCTCAGATGGTGTCAGCATGGCCAATTGTAGTCTCTCACCAGGTATGCATGCGACAGGGTGACCACACAGCAGCCAGTCCTGTCACTTACAGGTTTTTCATAAAAAAAAAATAAAAATAAAAATGTATTTCTATTTTTTATTATTTTATCTTAAATTTTCATTTATTTCATTCTTGATTGTATTTGTATTATTTTTTATTTCTTCTTTTTATTTTCATTCACTTTTAACATTTTTTAGATGATTACATTTTAATTTTAACTTGTTGTTAGGCAGGTACTAATTTTATACTTTACTTGGTTCATGTCTTATTACGATCATTAATATACGGATTGATGTCTTTTGGAGCAACTTTAAATTAATCCATGGGAAATGGCCATTACATTTTGTATGGGACGTTTTTGTCCAACCTTAAAAATGGCCGCTAACACTCTATGGGAATTAGTTATACATTGTGGGAGACATATTTTGTCTATTCCTGTCCATAGAGCGATTGATTGTATTTCTTCTATTTGTGAATAATCGCTCCAACAGTTGTCTTTTTCTCACTAAGCTTATTGCTGATGGTCTTGAAAGCCTATTCCAGCCTGCAGGTCTACAATCTTGTCTTTAAAAAGGGGTTGTAAAAGGTAAATGTTTTTCATCTTAATCCGACAATACCGCCCCCCCCCTGAGCCCCCGTTTTACTTACCTGACCCCTCGAAAGTCCCGCGCTCACCCCCGTCACCCTCCTCGCCGTTCAGCCTGGCCGTTGATTGGCTACAGTGGATGGATTGAAAGCAGCGCAGCCATTGGCTGGCGCTGCTGTCAATCACATCCAATGACGCAGCGCGCCGGGGGGCGGGGCCAAGTGATACAGTGAGCGGCAATAGCCGCTGGCTGTATCACTGGAGCGTGTCCGCAATCACTCACCGCCATGCAAGCTTGCTCGCATATAGGTGGTCAGTGATACTGGGGAGGAGCCGAGACAGCCGCCGAGGGACCCCAGAAGACGTGGATCGGGGCCACTCTGTGCAAAACGAGCTGCACAGTGGAGGTAAGTATAACATGTTTGTTATTTAAAAAAAAAAAGTTTCTTTACAATCCCTTTAATGTCCTTTGACAGCTCTTTGCTCTTGCCCATGGTGGTGGGTTTGAATGGAAGAAAGATTCTGTGGACAGGTGTCTTTTATACAAATGAGTTGTCGTTAAGAGCACCTTCTTAAAATTTACAGGACTAATCTGTGTACCACATGAGTACATACTGTAGCCTGTCAATTTATAACATTTGTATGTGTTTTTTCTGGATTCTTGGTTGATATTTTGTCTCTATCATTTAAAGCACACCTGTGATAACAACAGACCCTTCATTTCGTTGTAAGTGGGCAAACTTACAAAATCTGCAGGGGATCAAATAATTTGTTTCCCCACTGTATGTCCCTTTTGCAAAAAAAAGCGTTCTTACTGGCTTGTTCAAAATGTACAAAATGTCCGAAGATCAGGACCTGAAAAAAGACTGGCTGAAGATGTCAGTGTCCAGTGAGGGAGTTCCTGAAATAACATCATGGCAGGAATTTTAAGCTTTCTTATTTATAAAACTAGCTAAAGATTTGACAAGCCTCATTGCTCTTACACAGTGGAATGGGAGAAAGCGTCCTGGCAACCCCTCCTCCTTCACCGCCTTTTTCTACATTCTCACCCCCACCAAACTTTCCTCCCCATTCATTTTCTTGAAACTTTATCTGTTTCAGTTCTGTACTCTTCAATAAATAAGATGATGATGGTGCTATCCGCTCCACGCTACCAGACATTACAAATGTGGAAATCTTTTTCTAAGTGATACGAATCACAACTTTATATGGTTATTGTCTCATCTTTGTAAACCTCGTACACTGTACTGTTATGTTTATCACTTATTCTTGTATGAAAAATTCAAAATAAAAGAATTTAAAAAAGTTTATAAGATAGACTTTACTATGCAAACAAAAATGGTTTTAGGGTAAATATTCTTCATGAATTTTATTTTTTTTATCTTTTCTACTAATCTAATCTTTGTTTAACAAATAAACATTTGCACATGGCAAAGCCTTCCAGGACCATTATGGGTAGAACAGTATGATTAGTCATCTCTGTAAGACATGAAGAGACTACAGCTCCATCTACTGGATAAAAATAAACATTAACATGCAAGATTTTACATCTGCCCGACACAAGATCTTTTTAGAAGTGTTATTCTTTATTCCTGTTCATAACACATAAAAGCAGTGGACACAATCAAGACAATAGACTAGTATGTAATTTCACACCAGTAGGAAATATTTGGTATATGGCTAGCATATACAATATAGTAAGTGAGCATTAGGCTTGAAATAAATATTGAAAAACTAACCATGTGATACAAGCCCAGAATATTATTCTTAAAGAACATTAATAAAGTTTTCAGTCCCATGCCTATCCGAAATAGGATTTTTTGGTACTCACCGTAAAATCCTTTTCTCTGTCGTCCATGGACAGACACAGCTCCTTAAATCTTGACATGTGGGTTATGTTCCGTCTATTAGGAGAGGATTAAGCAGAACATGTTAGTTATCTTAAAACATATAACTTTAACAGAGTTGAACAGCCCCGCCCAGGGGGCTGTTCCTCCGGTCATAACCCCTCACCCTGCAGTTAGCAGCTCAGTTCGTCAAAAAGCAGTACAAAAACGTATAAAGGAGGGGTGGGTGCTGTGTCGGTCCATGGACGACAAAGAAAAGGATTTTACGGCGAGTACAAAAAAAATCCTATTTTCTCTTTTCGTCCATGGACGGACACAGCTCCTTAAATCTTGACGTGTGGGACGTCCCCAAGCAGTCTCAGAAAAAATGAGGGGTGGGAACAGCATTCAAAAGAAAACTTAACTTCACCCCAAAAAAAACAGAGCTCCCCAACGGGGGAGTTGCAACCTCAAACAGCCGCCTGCAAAACCTGGCAGCCAAAGGAAGAATCGGAAGATGCACTCACATTAATCTTATAAAACATTGAGAAAGTGTGAACAGACGACCAGGTCGCCGCCTTACACACCTGTGAGACAGATACTTGATGTCAGAAAACCCAGGAAAAACCAAATTGCCCCGGTTGAATGCGCCGTGACAGGAAAGGGAGGCGCCTGCCCCTTAAGGGCATAGGCCTGGATGACGGTCTGTCTGATCAACCTAGAAAGGCGGCCGACGAAAACCGCCAGGCCCTACTGTGGACAAGACACCGACACAAACAGTGAGTCAGATCTCCGGAACGGAGCCGTAGCAAACAGGTACACCCGTAGGGCACGTACCACACCGTTCAAAGTATGCAGCGCAACCTCCATGAGACGCGAAGGCCGAGGACACAAGAATTGAAGGACAAAGTCCTCTTTTAGGTGAAAAGCCGAAACTACCTTGGGAAGGATTGAGGGCTGCGGGCGCAGCACCGCATATCCTTATGGAGGACCAAGTAAGGAGACTTGCAAGACCAGCCCGCCAATTCAGAAACCCTTCTGACCGATGTAATGGCAACTAGAAAAACAATTTCCTGAGAAAGCGTTGAGAGGAATACTCCCTGGTGTTCTCAAAGGAAGGTTCCAGAAGTACAGAGAGAACCAGATTCAAGTCCCACGGAGGAAGCGGTGGTCCAATCAGGGGAATCAAGGCACTTTAAGGCATAAAGTTGCCGATACCGACCCCATGGAGCCACCAACGCGTCTGCCCAGGGATCCCTGGACCTGGCCACAAACCTCGACACCTTGCGATTGAGTCGAGAGGCCAGGAAATCCACATCTGGTGTGCCCCACTTCTCACAAGGAGTTGAAACACCTCCGGGTGTAATGACCATTCCCCTTGGTCCAGCATCTGGTGACTCAGATAGTCCGCCTGCCAGTTGTTACGCCCGGAATGTAAGCAGCCGATACGCTCCTTTTGGCCCATCTCAGGATGTGAGCGACCTCCGACCGAACTCCTTGTTCCACCCTGATGGTTGACATAAACCACCTCCGTTGCATTGTCCGACTGGATCCTGACCGGACGCCCTTGAAGCCTCTGCGACCACTTGGAGAGGCACAGTCTAATCGCTCGAAGTTCGAGGACATTGATCGGTAGGAGAGATTCTTCCGGAGTTCAGCAGCCCTGGGCCGACCAAACCCCCCAGACTCCCCCCCAAATCGGTCAGGCTGGCGTCCGCCGTGATCACAGTCCAGTGGAAAGGAAGGAAAGACTTCCCGGACTGAAGTGTCGGGGATGTCAGCCACCAAGTTAGAGAGGCCCTGACTAGGCGACTTACCTGATCTGATGATACAGACACAATGGGGATTTGTTCCATTTGGATAGAATCTCCTTCTGCAGCACCCGAGTATGGGATCGAGCATACGGCACTGCCTCGAAGGAGGCTACCATGAGGCCCAGGACTCTCATGCAGAAACGGAGAGACGACCAATTGCGGGACGTTAACGACCTCACTGCATCCTGGACTGTCTGCAACTTCTCTGGAGGGATCAGACTCTCGCCTCCGATGAGTCCAGAATCAGCCCCAGGTATTCTAGGCGCTGAATCGGAACCAACACCGACTTCCGGAGGTTCAGTATCCATCCAAATTTTTGGAGAGTCTGACTGGCTATAGACACGTCCTCCTCTAATTCTGGGCTGGAAGCAGCTCTCAGAAGACGATCGTCTAAGCAACCTACAACAGCAATGCCTCGCTGCAAAGCTAGAATAGGGCCAAGCACCCTGGTGAAAACTCTTGGTGCTGACACTAGGTCAAAAGGGAAGAGCCACAAATTGATAGTGGTCCTCGCCGATCGCAAAGCGCAGAAAACCTCTAATGCCCGTCGCATATAGGGACATGCAAGTAGACGTCCTTGATGTCCAGGGACACCAGAAAATCCCCTGGATGAATTCGCACCCTCACAAAGGCATTGAGGGCCGAGAGGTCCAAGATTGGACGGACACCCTTCTTCTTTGGGACTATAAACAGAGTCTAATAGAATCCCTTAAACCCTTCCTCCAGGGGCACAGGAAAATTACACCGCACCTGAGCAAGACTCATACTGCTCCTATCAAAGCAGACCTACGACCTGGAAGGAGAGGAAGATTTGAGGGAAAGAATCTGTATGGCGGACAAGAAAGAAACTATCTTGTACCCCGAAGCGACCACCTTGCAGACCCACTGGTCGGAGAGCAGGGAGGACCACCAAGCTACAAACTCGCAAAGCCGTCCCCCCACCCCGAGTCGAGCGGGGGCAAAACCTCATGTGGTAACAAGCTTTTTAGCCGTCTTGTTCGGCTTATGCACCCAGGGACACCCCTGTCCCCCCCAACAGGAGCCTGTCAGTCAGGGAGGATCTGACGAAAATACCGCTTCTACGCGGAATATGAGGGCCCCGCTTACAGCATGGCTCCTTCCCCATAGAGGACAGTTGCTCTTACCTCCAGTGACATCTTTAATAATGTCGTCCAGCGAGGTACCAAAAAGTCTCCCATCTTAGAAGGGCAAATCTGCTAGAGCTTTTTCGGATGCTTGGTCAGCGGACCAGCATGTCACAGGCGGCGCAGTACCACCGCAGATACAGAGGCTCTGGAAATCCAGAGGGCCTCATCCAGAGTGGCATCACAGACATACACAAGGCCCTGGACCATTGGTCAGTCAGCCTTACGCACTCTTCAGGAAGCTGATGCTCCTCAACTGTCAGTTGCAAAATCTTTTCCCATTCAGGGAGTGTCTGAGGCACCAAAGCCGCATTCTAATATAGGTCGCAACTCTGACCCCAGCATGGCAAACATGAAGCGGGTCACCGTTCCAGACCTCCTATCATTAGGGCCTTTAAAGGCAGGGGTCCCCTCTACCGGGAGAGAGGTTACCCTATGTAGCCGAGAGACTGGGGGGTCCACGACCGGAGGAGAAGCCCATTTTTAAAAAGGCTCTCCTCAAAAGGATAACGGACCGTCATGCGCTGAGGGACCACAAAGGACCTCTGCGGTCGTGCCTATTCCTTATCTATGACTTATCAAAGTAACATAAGGAAAAACTTCCACAGAGTGGTTAGATTAGTGTGATCAATAAGTGCACTCATACGTGCCCTGTCCAGCACTGACTCAGACGAGGGGTCCTTCCCACCAGGGAGGACCTGGTCCGCATCCTCTGACATACCAGAATCGGGGTCCTGAGCCGCAGCCAGGCCAGAATCTGAGTCAGAGCAATCCCCCAGAAGATGGCGGGGGGAGGGGCGCCTTTTTACTCCCCTAACGCCCGCACACCGCTCTACCCTGGCAACAAAAGAATCCAGGACCGCCGACAGCGTATCCATGGGTACTGCAGGGGCACCTTTGCTGCCTCTGGCAATTTAGGGGAAGAAAGGCCAGATACTGACTCTATTATCACCAACTGACAGCCCTCAGGGATTAAGTGAAAAGACACTTAAGAAGTCCACGCTCCTTGCTGCACCGACCTAGGGGGTTACCCAGGGGACTCACCACCCAGAGGGAGACCGCTCAGCACCGCTGCCCGCCTTTCCTTGTATACACCGCGTGTTTGTGAGGAAAAAAAAAAAAAAAAACGGAGAACAAGCCGTGCGCCGTTCAGAAAGCCAGTGCTAGAGGCCAAACCCACTCCAAAATGACCGCCAGAGGCCTCATTTAAAAGGGCGCGGACCACAAGAAAATGGCCACCCGCAATACCGACCTGCGTCACAGCGAGGCCACAACAAAATGGCCGCCAATGGAATTTTCAATGGAGAAAGGCAGGCACACAATAAATGGCGTTGGCGCTTTAAAAAATGGCGCCTGAGCACCGCGATGTGGATGAGAAGGCAATGCAGGGACTTTTCCAGGAGACAGGCCCCCCTCACAGAAGCGGATCCTGGCGCCCCACCCCACAGGTACACCCCAGTCGCAGCGGGCCCTAGAGCATGAGGGGAAAGGGCGACAGAGCAGGGAAAGGGAGGACAGGAGAACCCCTTAATCCCGGGAATGCCCAGCTGTTCCATCCTGCCGAGACAGGAGGAACCGTACTTACCCGTCCTTGCGAGGACTGGCTGGTGCGTCTCTGACAGACCCACAACCGATGGTACGGAGTAGCTGTCGGCCCGGTCCACTGTGAGTGAGACAAGAGCCCAGTCATATGTGGACCCCGAAGCATATGCTCACCGGCCACCCCTGGAGCCATGGGGTATGTTGTGGCAGAACCAGCGCGTAGCTAAGGACTGGCACGCTCGATGGCCGGACTGGGAAGACTACAAGGATCTATAATATCCAGCCTGTTGCCCAGCTGGCAGTTGATAGAAGAATCGAAAAATAAAATAAATTAAAATTAAAAGTTTCTTCAGGACTCTGGGCCCAAAGGGAGACACGTCCTTCTCCTCTGCTAGGCAGAAAAAAACTGAGCTGCAGGGTGAGGGGTTATGACTGGAGGGACCGCCCCCTGGGCTGGGCTGTTCAACTCTGTTAAAGTTACATGTTTTAAGATAACCAACATGTTCTGCCTAGTCCTCTCCTATGAACAGGAACATAACCCACATGTCAAGATTTAAGGAGCTGTGTCCGTCCATGGACGAAAAGAGAAAAATAAATCTATGTTTGCAAAGAAGACTATACAAATGATTAGTTTTCACTGAAAAAAAATACCAAACTTTTTTTTAGTTTTGGATAAGGTAGGGATGAAGTCCTCTCAGGTGTCCTGTTGGGGAGATTTCACTTCACATTCTGACCCAGAGAATTGTAGGAAGGAATAGATCTCTCCCAAAGCAATGGGATATCCTTTCTTAGGATTCACACCTTAATGCAGTGGGCTACAACACATACATTTTCGTGTGCATTGTGGTGTGCTGCATTCAAAATAGTGGGCTGCAATGCTCCTCAATGCATTAAAAATTGTTAATGTCTGCATTTCTCTCCAGCTAATGCAAAACACAAGAACTTGATGCATTGCATGTGTGGGGTGCTAATCACAATGGCATCTAGCACATTACCACAATGCAACTGTCTAAGGTGTGCCCTTAATAAGGATTGGCTCAGGCGTGTTCACAGCTCCACATGCCCGAGACCGCCTGGAAGCTTACACTGCACAGAGCTAATCACAGGCAGTGAGATATTTCCTGATCTCTGCAGCCACGGGATTGGGAAATGTCTCTGTCTGATTAGCGTTGCGCAGTGTAAGCTTCCTGTCGGTCTCGGGCATGTGGAGCTGCAAACACGCCTGAGCCCATTCTTAGCCCTAAGATAGATGTCATTGAAACGTGTCCATATTAAAAGATTTCTTCGCCTTTATTTCTAGTGACAAGTAAAACATTTGGGATTTCCCATCACTTTCTGTACTAGACAGTGGACAATGGTCAATGGGACCAATCGTGAGGATGAATCTCCCCAGCGGGTACAGACAGCAATAAATCCCTGACGGGTGTTCTAACCCTTCCACATTCGATCCAAAACCAAAATAAAAAATTGGGCTCTACACACACTTTACTGTTAGTTCACGTTTACATCACTTTTCCAAAAAAATAAAAAAATTACCTATGCATTCCAGCTTGTCTAGAAAAAAAGCAGTCCTCAGGTAAAAAAAATGAATAAATTCTATAGGCCATGTGCAGCTTTCCCCAGCCAGTCTGCAAATCTTCTTGAGTGGACAACCCCTGCAGGTCGAATGATGCATGGCCCCATTAGTATAGCAATGAGTGACCTTGTGGAAAACCTGCACGTGCGCAGGGCACTCCCTCTACCTCTGTCCTAAAATGCTCAGGTCAGCCGCAGGTTTTGATCAATCTAGAACGTCCCTGCATTTATGGAGCCAAGCATTTATTGCCCCTCTTGTCCTGCAAATTATGAGGGATGGGGAGGTTCGCCCACTCTAGAAGTTTTGTGGACAGGTGGACGTGAACACAGCCTATGGGGATGCCTCACAATTTAGGCATCTTTTTTAAGGGCACACTTATCAAAAGGACACTAAAAACTTTTTTTTTTCCCCAGGTATGCATTCTTAGCTCCCAATAAAGTACCTTTTATTGCTCCAAGTATCCTACAAATTAATTTTTTATCCTACTGTTGTAATCTTATTTCCTGAGAGGGTGGCTACATCCCCCATGGTCCCACTGTCTGTAGGAACATGGTCACACTCTTTTGCTCACTCCTGAGACAGGCTAGGGACTATGGGACTTGTAGTGTGCAATGAACAGTGCACATAAAAACAAGCAGTGCACATTATTTGTGGGTAACAAAAATAACTGGGGGGGCAGAAGCAGAGGTCCAGGAGCTCACTGAGGACATTACAAGAGAACAGTAAGAACAGTAAAAACAGTAAGAAATGTCTCTTTGAAAGTGTTTCAGTGTCTCTTTAATGTACTAGGAGAAGCTGAAATGCATAAGTAATTTTGGAAAGGTAATAATCTATTTACCAATTCCCCTGATATATTTAAGTTTGTCTAGAGTCTAGAGCTGGGCGATTTCCCCCCCCAAAAAAAATCTGCAATTTTTTTATAAAAAACTCGATTTACGATTCGATTTTTTTAAATTATATTAAAGAGCATCAACAAACAAAATTGCAAAGGCAAACCCTTTCTCCAACTGCAAAGTCAGTGTGCAGTGTGCAACAAAGATTGTTAAACATCCAAATTATTAATACTGTATTTGGATTTAGCTAATAAAACAACAAAAAATCCTGAGGTTACTCTTATGCCGCATACACACGATCGATTTTTTCGACGGTGAAAACACTGTCGAGAAAATCTACGTGAAAAACGAGGAACAGCTTGTTCCCCCCACACACGGCCGTTTTAAATGACATTTTTTTTGGGTCGAAAAAACAACAACAGTGTGTGGGCTCCGCGGCAGTGTTTCCCTATGGGAAAACTGCTGCGGAAAAAAACTACGGGGATCACGACGAGAAAAATTAGAGCATGTTCTAATTTTTCTCGTCGTGATTAATGCCGTTTTTCCCGTCGAGAAAAACGAAACGATCGTTTTTCTCGTCCAAAGGAAAAAATGTAATTTTTCTCGACGGGAAAAACGGTCGTGTGTACGCGGCATTAGTTGAATTGAACTGTGCCCGTGCCTCACTGTGCCCAATGCCTCACTGTGCCCAATGCCTCACTGTGCCGATGCTTCAATCGCTGTGCCCGTACCTGATACAGATTTTCGTGGGTTACGGATTTTACTGCTACACCGGCGGCCATTCCAGTATTCAAAAGCCGCGCCTCCTCCTCGTCTGTGATAGGCGGAACACTCAATTTCCCAGCATTCAGTGTTCCGCCTATCACGGACATCCTCATAACAGACGAGGATGAGAGGATGTCCATGATAGGCTGAACACTGCCTGCTGTGAAATTGAGTGTTCCGCCTATCACAGACGACGAGGACTCGGGAGGTGCGGCTTTTGAACACTGCAATGGCCGCCGTCTGTCTGCATGACACGCTGATCAGGTAGGCAGACGGCGGCTTGCGGTTAGTTAGTGTTACATTACATCTACTCGCGGCGGCTGCGGAGAGTAGATGTAATTGGGGTAACGCCACCCAGTGCCATTACGGATACGCCCCTTTGCAGCCCTGCTACGGAAACTCTGAGGGAAAAAAAAAAAAATCAAAAAAAAAATCGATTTTCTTCAAATCTGAATCGATTTGAACTCAAAACTCGATTCAAGATTAAAATCGATTTTTTTCCCAGCCCTACTAGAGTCTATAAATCATTTTACAGGATACATGAAAAGCAATTACTACTTTCAAAATAAAAAAAATTACCTGGTTGGTGATGTCATAGACCACAATGGCAGCTTGTGCACCCCTATAGTACATAGGAGCCAAACTGTGATATCGCTCTTGTCCCGCTGTGTCCCAGATCTCAAATTTTACCGTTGTGTCATCCAGGCAAACCGACTGTGTGAGAAATGCAGCTAAAGAGAAAAAAAAAAAAAAAAAATAGGAGAAAATATGTAAAAGAATCACAATTATATTTTATACTATTATATACTATTCCATTTTTATACTTCATAGAGAACTAATGGTTTATGAAGCATGTATACAGGCAGTATAAACTTCAAGTGGAAGTTCAGCATAAAACTAAAATCTCTAAATCTACGACTAACCTAGCTCTATAAAAGCAAAAATCGCTATGCATCTCCGGTCTCCAGAGGTGGAAGCTGTGTGCAGGAGACAGCTGACAACAGCTGGGAAATGCCTGTGAAGTGACGTCACCCATAGAATTACTATGGGGCTTCTGTTGGCCGTCTCTTCTGCATCCACCTACACATAAAAGCAGCAGCTGACAGCTCAGCGTGGGACTGGACCGTCCTCAGAAATGGTATGTATAGCGATTTTTGCTTTACAGGGCTAGATAGGTTGGTCTTAGATTTTGGCTGCAAGTAGATTTAGAGATTTTAGCTTTAGGCTAAACTTCTACTTCAGGTGATATTAAGGGCCAAGTTTTTTTTTTTTACTTCTTAAAATGATAAACAAGTTCATACTTATCGAGCAGCCCCGATCCTCCTCTTCTCGGGTCCCCAATCGGAACTCCTGAGCCCTCCCTCCTGCCGAGTGCCCCAGAGCAAGCAACTTGCTCTGGGGACACCGGAGAAGGCTCGCTCCCAAACCACTGCTCTGTGTGTGTTCATTGAGACACAAAGTCTCATCTTAGCTCCACCCCCTATTTCTCCTCATTGGCTCACTGACTGACAGCAGCGGGAGCCAATGGTGCCCGCTGCGGTCTCAGCCAATAAGAAGAAAGAGTCCCCGGAGAGCTGAGGCTCTCGTGCACATTGCTGGATCGAGAAGGGTCTCTGCTAAGTACTAGGGGGGCTACTGCACAAAGAAGGTTTTTTTACCCTAATGCATAAAAGCAGAACTTTACCCATAACTTGATAAAAAATAATGTTCTTTAAAAAAGGAACATACATGGCACATGAATAATTCTGCTATCAACATTAGTGTGGGTTGTAAATTGCTTCCAGCATTGCTCCTGTTTCTTCTTACTGGAGGCCGCCATTTTGCTGAAGTCCAGAGCCCCTGAATAGCAGAACTAAACACATTAATTTCACAGTTTAAAAAAACAGTAACATTTTGGGAATGCCATGATTGCTATCACGTTTGCCTGTGTCCTCAACCAAACTGTCAAACCATCAAATGACTGAATATCTTGGAATACATAAAAGTTTGCCATGTAAGAGGACAAGGAAATACAGCTTACAACATTTCCAGAAAACACTCTCCCATTGGAAAACCTACCTCCGATTGTGCTCTCCTGAAATTCATGAAACTGTCCCTTGACAAAACGCAACACCAGACTGGATTTGCCCACTGCAGATTCACCCAGTAACACCAACTTGAACTGGCAGATTTTACTGCCCTGTGACTGACCATTCGGCCTTGCTGTTCCTCTTCCGGCCATTTCCTTGAAAAAACTTACAAGGAGCACTCCAAAGGTTGGAGGAAGGACTGTGTGAGACTCCCTAGGGACTGTTAGTAAAAGGCAGTTGATGTTCAGATGCTGCAAGAATCTAAAAGGGAAACAAAAACAAAAGAATACAGTTATGCGATCATCACCTAATAACTACAATATATTCATCTACGTTTACATAGAGAAAGAAGACAGAAGTATGGTATTATTTTAAACTGTGCACATTTTTCAGACAATGCATGACTGAACTCACTGGTGTTCTTCCTTTAACAAGTAAATATTACAAGGTGAAATCTAGTTACATTTAAATAGCAACAGTACATACAGTTCATGGTGACCATATGGCTAGTCTGCCTGGTGCAGAGCTTACCCGCGCTGTGTAAGCTGCACTGTCGTTTATCAAATGGGGAAAAAAAAAAAAAAAAAGGGATTTTTATAACAGCTTACCTGTAAAATCCTTTTCTTGGAGTACATCACGGGACACCGAGCGACTTAGTCATTACTAATGGGTTATATAGATACCTTCAGGTGCTGGCACTGGCAACTTCCAAAACCGGAAGTACCCTCCCCTATATAAGCCCCTCCCATCCGGGAGCACCTCAGTTTTGTAGCAAAGCAAAAAGTGTCCCAAAAAGAGGGGTGGGAGCTCTGTGTCCCGTGATGTACTCCAAGAAAAGGATTTTACAGGTAAGCTGTTATAAAAATCCCTTTTTCTTTTTCGTACATCACGGGACACAGAGCGACTTAGTCATTACTAATGGGACGTCCCAAAGCAATGCCAAATGAGGGGAGGGATACACTATACATAAGCTGGGCGCCATCAGGCATGAGGATCTTTTGCGGCCTGCAACACACTGCGCCCAAAGGCGACATCCTCCTGACTTCTAACGTCCACCTGGTAGAATCTAGTAAACGTGTGTACTGAAGACCATGTTGCGGCCTTACATACTTGAGCCAGGGAGGCCTGGTGATGCACTGCCCATGAAGTTCCAACTGCTCTCGTGGAGTGCGCCCTAACTTTGAACGGAGGCGGTCTCCTTCTCAAGCCATAGGCTTGTATTATGACCTGTTGAATCCACTTGGCTAAAGTAGATTTTGATGCTGCCTGACCCTTTTTAGGGCCTTCCGGCAGAACAAACAAAGTATCCGTTCTACGAATCTGAGCAGTGGCTTTTAGATAAGCTTTAACTGCTCTTACTACATCCAAAGAATGTAATAACTTTTCCTCTACCGAGCTAGGTTTGGGGAAAAAAGAAGGAAGAACCACATCTTGGTTCAAATGAAACCTCGATACCACCTTAGGAAGAAAGGCTGGCTGAGGACGTAATACTACTCTGTCCTTATGGACAACCAGATATGGCTCCTTACAGGACAAGGCGGCTAATTCCGATACTCTTTTAGCCGAACAAATGGCTACTAAGAAAATCAATTTCCTGGTGAGAAGAACCAAGGAAATGTGTTGCAATGGTTCAAACGGTTGTTTCTGTAGAACCGATAGAACCAGGTTTAAATCCCATGGACATATGGGAATACTAACCGGAGGGCTAATACGCATCACTCCTTGTATGAAAGCTTTGACTAGTGAATGCGAAGCCAAGGGCCTTTGAAAAAATATTGACAAGGCCGAAATCTGACCCTTGATAGTACTCAAGGCCAGCTTCCTATCTACAGCCCACTGTAGGAAGTCCAGAATCCTACCTATTACGTACTTACGTGGATGCCATTTCTTGGCCTCACACCACGTGATGTACGCCTTCCAGATCCTATAATAGATCTGCCTGGATACCGGCTTCCTGGCATTGATCATGGTAGATACCACAGGATTAGAGAGCCCTCTCTTTTTTAGAATGTGGGCTTCAATAGCCAGGCCGTCAAACCTAGGGCTGGTAAGGAAGGGTGGTATATCGGTCCTTGCGAAAGCAGGTTCGGACGATGTGGGAGGGTCCAAGGACTCCCCACTGACATTTTTACAATCTCCGTGTACCATGCCCTTTGGGGCCACGCTGGAGCCACCAGAATCACTGGTTTCTTTTCTACCCTGATTCTGCGGATTAATCGCGGTAACAATTGTGGCGGTGGGAATGCATATATCAGCTTGAACTGATCCCAAGGGAACACTAGGGCATCCGAGCCGCAAGCTAGGGGATCCCTTGTGCGAGACACAAATCTGTCCACCTTTGCGTTGAATCTGGATGCTAGCAGATCTACATCCGGTGTTCCCCACCGCTGGCATATTGCCTGGAAAACCTCAGGGTGAAGAGACCATTCCCCCGGGCATGATTGCTGGCGACTTAAAAAGTCCGCTCTCCAATTTTCCACTCCTGGGATGAAAACCGCGGATATGGCTGGGACATATCTTTCTGCCCATTCCAGGATGCAATTAGTTTCCCTCTGGGCTGCACGACTCCTGGTGCCACCCTGGTGATTGATATATGCCACTGCTGTGGCATTGTCTGATTGAATTCTGACAGGGGACCCTTGGAGTTTGAATGTCCATGCTACTAGGGCATACCGGGCTGCTCGTATCTCTAAGAGATTGATGGGCAGGGCCTTCTCTGCTTCTGACCACTTGCCCTGGAGAGACCATTGCTCCAGTACTGCCCCCCAGCCTATGAGGCTGGCATCTGTAGTGACCACCTTCCAAGAAACCGGACTGAAGGGTTTCCCTTTTTCCAGATTCTGGGGCACCAACCACCAATGGAGGCTCTTGCGAACGGAAGGGGACAGGGACATTGGTAAGTCTAAAGCCTGAACTTTTTTGTTCCAGGCTGACAGTATGGCCCTCTGCAAGTTCCTTGAATGGAATTGACCGTAGGGTACTGCTTCAAATGAAGCCACCATTTTTCCCAGCAGCCTCATGCATAGGCGTATGGATGGTTTTCTTTTTGTACCCACTAAGTGGGTCAAATCTTTTAAAGACGACACCTTCTCTGGAGGTAAGAAAATCTTTCTCTGATTTGAATCCAGCCTTAGCCCTAAGTGTTCCAGACTTTTGACTGGTCTTAGAGCTGACTTGTCCCGGTTGATAATCCAACCGTGATATTCCAGATACTTGATTGTCTTGTGAATAGCTACTTCCAGCTTTTCCACTGAGTGGTCTATTAGTAGCAGGTCGTCTAGATATGCCATTATCGTTACACCTTGTGTTCTTAGATTGGCCAATAGTGGGGCCAGAATTTTTGTGAACACTCGTGGTGCTGTGGCCAGACCGAAAGGTAAGGCTCTGAACTGAAAATGGCGCCCTTCTACTGCAAAGCGTAGAAATTTCTGGTGGGCCGGAAAGATGGGAATATGCAGATAAGCATCCCTTATGTCGATCGAGGCTAACCATTCCTGCCCTTGTAGGGCGGTGGCCACCGATCGGATCGACTCCATCCGAAAAGTCCTGATATGTAGGAACTTGTTTAGCCCTTTTAGATTTAATATGGGCCTCACGTCCCCATTTGGTTTGGGGACTGTGAAAAGGTTCGAGTAAAACCCGGACCCGCTTTCTTCCAAGGGAACCTTCATGATTACACCTTGGAGCAATAGTTGTTCTAGTGCCAGAAGGAGGGATCCTCTCTTCTGGGGATCGCTTGGCACGTTTGACCTCATAAAATGGGCAGGAGGAGTGTCTCTTAACTCCAGCTTGTATCCCAGACTTACTGCGGAGAGCACCCATCTGTCTCTGATGGTGTCCCGCCAGGTCTCTGTGAACAACTGAAGTCTTCCCCCCACCCGATTGAGTGGGGGCAACCCTTCATGACTTGGGGGGAGGTTTTGTACCTCTCTTGACCCAGGGTTTCTTGTTACCCTGTGATTGTCCCTGATTTCTGCCCCCTGAATTTGACCGCGGAGGCCGTCGGAACTGTTTCACAGCCGATGTGCCAGGGACTGGAGAAGTAGGCCTCTTAAAAGAAGGACTTCTACTCTTGTTCTTAACCGGCAAGAGTGAACTTTTACCGGCAGAAATTTTCTGGATATACTTGTCCAGATCTTCTCCAAATAAGCGTTCTCCATGAAATGGGAAGCTAACCAGCAATTTCTTACAGGGAGCTTCAGCAGACCAGTTTTTCAGCCATAGAAGCCTACGCATATGTACTATAGACAGCGTAAAGCGGGAGGCCTGTTGGATTGTATCCTTTATGGCGTCCACCGCAAAACACAAGGCTCTAGGTAGGTCAGCTAGGGCAAGAGCCTGCTGATCTGGTAAGTCCCTTAAGACTTGTTTCAACTGATCTTTCACCGCTTGGCAGACTCCAATCGCTGCTACTGCAGGTTGTGTCACCATGCTTGCTGTAGAGAAAGCAGATTTTAGTAAAGACTCCAATTTTTTTATCTATTGGGTCTTTGAACATTGGAACATTATCTACTGGACATGTCAGTGATTTGTTCACACAAGAGATCGCTGCGTCCACTGTAGGGACCCTCCATTTTTTTATGAACTTATCCTCCATGGGATAGATCACTGGGAATCTCTTGGGGGGAGTAAATATTTTATCAGGATGCTCCCAATCCTGGTAAATAAGCCCTTCCAATAAAGGGTGGATTGGGAAGGAACAGACAGCCTGGGGAGCTTTCAGCGACCCCAGCGAGGAAACCGTAGTGGTTGATGGTTCCGCCAGAGGCATTTTAAATGCTGATCGGACCATGTTAGTCAGAGACTGAACCCATAATCTTTCAGCCTGAGATGCTGAGAAAGGTTCTTCCACTGTTGATTCCTCTATAACTGAATCAACCTCATCCTGATCCCCTTTAGGTAGGTCGATCTCTGTGTGGGGCTGTTCCTCCACTAACAGGCACTCTGAAGGAGGAGACGGAGATTGGACGCGCTTTCCCTGTGACAGGGAAGCAGCGATCAATGCTGTTAATCTCTCTTCCAATCCTCCCAGAGTTGAGGATAAAACCTCCTCTGTTATATATACAGGAGCAGGTGGACTGGGGACAGCCGCAGCACCAGGCACTCCTGCGGGGTTCCTACGGCTACTGACCTCTGAATTTTCAGGGGAGATTGGTGCAGTACAAGCATGCCCAATATCCTCAGAGCCCGATGGAGACCCCTTTGGCTTCCTGGAAGACTTATTTCCGGAGCGTCTGGACGACATATCCTTTAAGCACAAAGTTGAGGTATTCCCGTCGTCATACACCAATTTTGCTGGTAATAGTCTAACACAGTTGCTGCTATATACCAGCTGGTGTCCACTAAAGTGCCTTTCTATGGGGATGCCTGCATCAACCGCCTCTGTGTGCCACCGTTTTGTTGCTAGCTCTGTTTGCATCCAGCTGACACTTGTACTGTGTCTTTTATACATGCTGGGACGCCTGCACATGCGCAGAAGCGCCGCGGCGCGCATCGAGCGTCATCCACCCGCCCCGCCCCTTTTCTTTCATAGGAGGCGCGTGCACGCGCCCGCGCGCCCATGCACCATTGGCGCCTTTTTTGAAACCAAGCAGGGACTAGGAGCCAGGGCCCTTTTTGCCGGAGGGCCTGTGCGGTGGATGAGCGCAGCAACAGGGCAGAGGAACTGGATTCCCACAGAGAAACTTACCAACTGCCTGGATCTTTTGACTTGAGAAAACCAAAGATCCACATGACAAGAAAAATGGACCACAGCGGCCTCTAGTGGTTTAACACAGGTACCGCGGTCCTCTTTTTTTTTTTTTTTTCTTGACTACTATTAAAATTTTACATTTTCCAGTAGTTATAGGCATACACAGATATTAGCGGGAATACCGTTAGGTAACAGACAGAAAGACAAATTAGGCTTGGGGGTCCCCCAATAGAACCAAGTTCCTGGGGGCCCCCACTTACCTGTTCCCCGCCGCAGGACTTTGTTTGGTCCACAGAAGCCCAAACTTCACCTATCACGGCAGGCATTGTAATTAAACCTTCAGGGACCGGGTTCCCAAGGATTCCACTCCCCTGGACCTGTATAGCACCCTGCACAGACAACATCTTGGTCGTGGGTATGACCAGAGCTCTGGATCCCAGGGTCCAGCCCTCCTAAGAGAGGCATTACAGGCAAAACCTTGCCCTTCTCTTGCAAGGCTCGGGTACCGACCGTTTAGCTATGAAGCTTTTTTGGTCGGATCCGGAACAGCTTACTGAGGCCCATAAAAGAACCTGTACGCAAGCCCAGTGAAAACACATGTTACTCTTTGGCCAACACCTTAGACACTGGCAAAAAACTGAGGTGCTCCCGGATGGGAGGGGCTTATATAGGGGAGGGTACTTCCGGTTTTGGAAGTTGCCAGTGCCAGCACCTGAAGGTATCTATATAACCCATTAGTAATGACTAAGTCGCTCTGTGTCCCGTGATGTACGAAAAAGAAAAAAAAAGTTGGTGTGGGTTGCGAAGCAGCTCTGTTGTTGCAAGGAAGTTAATTTTCAAACAATAGCACTTCATGATAAAAATACGATTTTTTCGTACTTGCAGTAAAACTTGTTTCTTGCAGAGCATCAAAGCAGAACTAAACTGTATCCGAGTACCACAAACTGAAAACACTATTTAAAGCGGAGTTCCACCCAATTTTTTTACTTTTTTTTATTCCACTCCTCACCCCCCTACATGCCACATTTGGCATGTAATTTTTTTGGGGGGGGAGTGGGGGCTTCAGTAGGAGTGGGACTTCCTGTCCCACTTCCTCCTTCCGCCCTGGAGCCGCCTAGGCGATACGTCATATCGCCTTGTGGCGGCTCCTCCCTGTAGGCGATCACCTGGGACGTGACAGGTCCCAGGCGATCGCCTATCCACTCACAGAGCGCTGCGCCGTTCGCGCATGCGCAGTGAGTGCCCGGCCGTGAAGCCGAAAGCTGTCACGGCCGGGTGCCCACACTGTGAATGGACGCGCCGGCGGAGGAGGGGGGAGAGGAGCGGAGCTCCAGGCGTCGCGTCGCTGGACAGTGGAGCAGGTAAGTGTATGTTTATTAAAAGCCAGCAGCTACACTTTTTGTAGCTGCTGACTTTTAATAAACATAAAAAAAGGGTGGAACTCTGCTTTAATTCATTTTTAATATTCAAGTCAAATTAACCCATCCATGTCTCCATGTTTTATTTTGTACAGAATTCACTTTGCAACCCCCTAGCATTTCTAGCCAAGGCCATAAAGCAGGGATATGCAATTAGCGGACCTCCAGCTGTGTCCAAACTACAAGTCCCATCATGCCTCTGCCTCTGGGTTTCATGCTTAATTCTGTCAGAGTCTCGCTATGTCTCATGGGATTTGTAGTTTGGCAACAGCTGGAGGTCCGCTAATTGCATATCCCTGCCATATAGAGTAAGGGCAGGCGATTCATGTAGCATTTACTTCCTAAAATCCATCTGGCAACGCAAGCAGCAGAGTTAAGGAGGAGCTAAGAAAGCCCCTCCTCTAGATGAAAGAAAAAATGCCCATGAAGACTTGGGCCTAGGCCAAAAACCAGGAAGCAACTGTAGAAATCTAAAAAAAAAAAAACTTTAAAATAAAATTTCACCTTCTTATCTATTTTACTAATGCTAGCAGCACAGGGGCCCTTTTCACAGGGCTATTCCATTCCGGTCTTCCTGCGTCCTTTTTAGTTTTTTTCAGGACCTAAACATGACGGACTGGAGGTAGCCTGGCGTAAACGGACACAAGTTTGTTTACATCTGACCGTCCATAGAGCCATCATGGGTCTGCCCCATTACTGTATAAATGCGGACACACACTGAATGGCCATGGGTGACAAAACACTAACATTTGTCCCATTTAGCTCCAATTCAGCAGAGGATCTGGTCACAAATCCCTGCTGACGAGCAGAGCTGCTCTGTGTGAAAAGAGCCCAAGGATTAAAAATAGTTCATGTTGACCGGGAAAGCTTAGCCCTGCTCTAAGGGACACAGGATTTAGTTATTAAAAAAAAAAAAAAAAACTGCCATCTACAGGATGATTTGGAATTTGGACACTGGCAAAAAAAAAAGAGCCAGTTATAACCCTTCCCACTAATAGCAGCCTTCAGTTTTGTAGAAAAACAGTACTAGGGGCAGATCACAAAGACAGAGGGTGGGGCTTGTGTCCCTAATACACTCCAAGAAAGGTAATTATAAAAATCCAACCTTCCTTATCATTCATGAAACATGACTGGCGGCGTGCAGAAGGGTATTGCCTACCACGGGCTTTCTGAAACTAGTGGTATTTACAGCAGTCA
Source organism: Rana muscosa (assembly GCA_029206835.1). NCBI lineage: Eukaryota > Metazoa > Chordata > Amphibia > Anura > Ranidae > Rana > Rana muscosa. Next base: position 856,710,687 of record CM055117.1, read on the forward strand.
GGCATTTTTAAATTTTGAGATCAAGGAACTCAATTTCCTTAGAATTATTTTTGTATTTAAGATCTATATTATCACATTACAATTAAATCAACCCGGGAATTCCACTAGCTTGTCAGCCCCCCCCCGAGCCAATGTAACGGATCTACAAAAAACATGCTTAATATACCCACACATGATACTATAGCCATGCGCTCCTACCAGCCCAGGTGTAGGCAAGTGTAGATTAGTGAGCAGGCAGCACCCATCACCACACCTACTTTTTAACAAAGTACATGCTACAACATACACAGAAATATGAAATGTTGGGGTAACATATACTTTAAAACCTGCCATGGAAACTAACAGAAACGGGTCAACGGTTCCAATAAGTAAAGTATATCCCAATGCTTGGCCCACATGGCATACTTAAAGCGTCTTCAGAAACTGGGTCACACCAGAGACTGTGCCATGGCTCTGGACTTGGAAAGCGATCTGCGACTAATAAATACAGAACACCAAGATCTAACAAGTGCAGTACCTGAACGTCACATTTTAGGCAGGCCCAGCAATCTTTGTTCTAGTGGGGTCCAGGTATACACTTCCAAGCAGTTACTGAGGATATGCTGATCCGGATAGCTGCATAAAAGCCTAGCTCAGCAGCAAATAGAATAAGTCTTGATTAAAGTGGTAGTAAACTCTGTTCCACCACTTGTACCTACAAGGTAATCCTACAAGATACTCTGAATATCTCCTAAACTTGCACAGCTTACAGTGCTGGACCTTCAGAGCCTATGCCATAAAGGGCGGCTCCCAGATGAATGTGCGGGAGTGACGTCATCGCACCCCCGGCCACTCATGTAGTCAGAGGCCACAAACCCAGAAAGAAGACCGGGGGAACATGTCAGCCACCTCAGTGGTGACATTGCGGCGCTGGAGAGCTTTGTTCTGAAGCAAGTCCATCATAATATACTAGTACAGTGCCTTGAAAATTTTGACATTTTGTCATGTTACAACCAAAAATGTAAATGTATTTTATGTGATAGATCAACACAAAGTGGCACATAATTGTGAAGTGGAAGGAAAATGATAAATAGTTTAATTTTTTTTTACAAATAAATATGTGAAAAGTGTGGCATGCATTTGTATAGCGCCCCCCTGAGTCAATACTTTGTAGAACCACCTTTTGATGCAATTCCAGCTGCAAGTCTTTTTGGGTATGTCTCTACCAGCTTTGCACATCTAGAGTGAAATTTTTGCCTATTCTTTGCAAAATAGCTCAAGCTCAGTTATATTGGATGGAGAGCATCTGTGAACAGCAATTTAAGTCTTGCCACAGATTCTCAATTGGATTTAGGTTTGGACTTTGACTGGACCATTCCAACACTTGAATATGCTTTGATCTAAACCATCCCATTGTAGCTCTGGTTGTATGTTTAGGGTCAGTGTTCTGCTGGAAGGTGAACCTCCACCCTAGTCTCAAGTCTTTTGCAGACTCCAACGGGGTTTCTTCTAAGATTGCCCTGTATTTGGCTCCTTCCATTTTCCCATCAACTCTTACCAGCTTCCCTGTCCCTGCTGAAGAAAAGCATCCCCACATGATGCTGCCACCACCATGTTTCACTGTGGGTATGGTGTGTTCAGGGTGATGTGCAGTGTTAGTTTTCCGCCACACATAGCAATTTTGCTTTTAGGCCAAAAAGTTTAATTTTGGTCTCATCTCCCGCATGTTTGCCGTGTCCCCCACATGGCTTCTCACAAACTGCAAACAAGACTTCTTATGGCTTTCTTTCAACAATGGCTTTCTTATTGCCACTCTTCCATTAAAAGTAGAAGTCAGTATACATACCTTTTTTTGAAGCTGACCGACTTGATCCCACGCTGAGCTGTCAGTCGCGGCTTCGCCGTGGAGGCAGGTGCAGAGGACACATCCAACAACAGAAGCCCCATAAGTCTATGAGTGACATCACTCCCCATTCATTTCAGAGCCGATGTCGGCTGTATCCCCTGCAGAGTTTCCGCTGCAGGAGATCAGATCAGCTTCAAAAAAGGTATGTATACAGATTTCTTCTTCACAGGGCTAGATAGGTTAGTGTTAGATCGTGGATGTCTGTAGACGCAGGGATTTTAGTGTTCGGGTGGACTTACACTTTGCAGTCAGATTTGTGGAGTGCACGGCTAATAGTTGTCCTGCAGACAGATTCTCCCACCTGAGCTGTGGATCTCTGCAGCTCCTCCAGAGTTACCATGGGTCTCTTGGCTGCTTCTCTGATTAATGTTCTCCTTGCTTGGCCTGTCAGTTTAGGTGGACGGCCATGTCTTGGTAGGTTTGCAGTTGTGCCATACTCTTTCCATTTTTGGATGATGGATTGAACAGTGCTCTGTGAGAGGTTCAAAGGTTGGGATATTTTTTTTTTATAACCTAACCCTGCTTTAAAACTTCTCCACAACTTTATCCCGGACCTGTCTGGTGTGTTCCTTGGCCTTCATCCTATACTAGAAAAAAAAACTGAAGCGTGCTAGGAGTGGGTGGGGTTATACCTGGCTGACCACCGTTTCTGGTTTGCCAGTATCCAAATCTTCTAGTAGTATAACCAATTGTGTCAGAATAACCAAATAGTGTTCTCCTTAAAAGAATACCCCAACATTTCTTATTCCTGATATGTGCCCATTGTACCATGTAAAAGTATCCTGTTCTCTTTGTATTGCTTCATTTGTGTGAAATACCTGGCAAATCTGCGAGTCCCCCTGCTCTCCTATTTCAAATTGACCATGCTGGATACGAGAGCTCATCCATCGCAGCGTGGTCAGTTTTCTGGCTGTGGTGGGAAAGCAGCCTGCCTGTCATCCAATGGCCAAGACTTCTGTTGACACTCCCCTCAGCGCAGCCACACATACATACATAATAATATATATATATATATATATATATATATATATATATATATATACACACACACACACACACACACACACACACACACATATACACACACACACACACACAGGTTAGCCCTAATGAACAATAAAGAAACAATATTTGGCTGTGAAATCATCCCAATGATCTTCTGTAACCTTTATAGTAAAGTTCTAAAACATAAATCTATAATACAATAAAGCACATTCATTATTATCTAATAATTATAATACAGCTTGATTGGATTTTTAAAAGAACATTAGGCAGCCTATTAACACTGAGTAAGCATATTACCACACTATTAGTACACATTATAGTGTGTAGACTAGTGTGCAACCACTTGCACATTCCTCCATGGTTGCCAAAAAATCAGAAACAATGGCTAATTGGAGAAGTTAATCCATCTTGTCCTGTGATCAGGGCCAGCATCACATGGGTTGTGCTTTTATTCCTAAAAAACTAAGCAATAAAGCTGGGATTTTTGTGGCAATCTGTGCATGACCAGCTAGCCTGACACCTTCAACTTCTTAGCTTCTGCATGTGCTTAACGTTATGAAAGTCAGAGTGGATTAAAACAGTGGGGCCCATTTATAAAAGTTTGTGCAAACCAGGAGCATTCCTTTCCCTAGATTCACCCAGACCACAAGAATGAGGTGCTTGCCATAATCTTGGGAATGTTTAGAAATAGAAAGTGATATATCTGAGATAGGCAAATCCTTCCACAGAAGAAATATCTGCTAAAAGTAATGGAATTTGGGGGGCGTGGCCTGACATAGCATGGAGTAGGACGTGCATGATTTGAGCTCCGTCCAATACTCCTGTACAGCCCATCCTGCTCATCAGTATAATCCTGCACCAGCCCAGCGGGACCCCCTGGGGACCCTGAACATCCGTGGCCGCAAATCCACCATCCTCCGCTCGTACGGCGGCCTCCGCAGGGCCGCGATCCCGATCGCGGGTGCCGCATTTAGGAAAGCCCGCGGCTTCGGCCTAGCCCTGGAAGTCGGCGGCCATCTTGCTCCACCCGACCTGCCGCCTGTGCTGCTTCCTGGCCCTCCTGCTCTCAGGTAACAGCCTGCAGAGGCCCACCAAGTCCCCCTGAGGACCCCACACACCCACAGAGGCGGATCTATCAGCCTCTGACTGTGCGGCCGCCGCGTTCAGGAAAGGCCCCGGCTTCGGCCTAGTGCTGGTCGGCGGCCATCTTGCTTCACCCGGCCTGCTGACTAGTGACTCTTCCCGGCCCACCAGCCCTACAGCTCCCTACCATTCGGTATAGCCTGAGCTGCCTGCTTTGGAGGGGGGAGGGATCACAGCGGATACCTGCCATGACTCCGCCAAAAACGCCAAAGGCCACCCTGGCGAAATTGGACCAGTACCACCGCCGGGAGGAGGGAGATGGCGGCGCCGCGGGCGGTGAGCAGGACGCTACGGGAGGCGACACAGCTAAACTGCTCGAGGCGATCACATACTGCCGGACGTCCCTGACGGCGCAAATAGAGGGGGTCAAGGTGGACCTTTCACTCATGCGACAAGACTTCCAAAAACTTCGTGAGCGTGTCACGACAGCCGAAACCCGCATTGGAGAGGTGGAGGACACCGTTACGCCGCTCCAAGTCAGCTCGGATCGAATGCAGCTCCAAATCAATCAGATTCTAAGCAAGCAAGATGATATGGAAAATAGGCCCTGGAGGTGCAACCTCCGTTTCATCGGGCTCCCCGAGGGAGCTGAGGGCAAAGATCCTACCACCTTCTTGGAGAAACTCCTTGTTGACACCTATGGCCGCGAGGCCTTCTCCCCCACCCTGGCGGTGGAGAGGGCTCATCGTATGCCTGCCAGATCTCCTCCTCAGGGGGCTCCCCCCCGCACGTTTATAGCAAAATTCTTGAACTACAAAGATAGAGATGCGGCGCTGCGCATGGCCAGGGAAAAAGGTAACATCCACCTTGGAAACTCCAAGATCGCTATCTTCCCCGACTTTTCTGCCGAGGGGCAGCGCCGCCGCCAAGGCTTCATGGAGGCGAAGAGGAGGCTCCGGATACAACATCTTAAATACTCTATGCTATTTCCAGCTCATCTTAGAGTCGAAAGGGACGGCCGTGTGTTCTTCTTTGAGGATCCTTAGGAAGCCATTGCCTGGTTGGAGCGTCCGGGGCCCGCCAGAGGGGCGGTGGAGTGACCTGACCGAGCATGTTCATCAGCACTATTGATTGCCTGTCATCATCACCGGCACATTATACGCCGCAGCGGGAGTCTGCAAATCCTGGTATGTTACCCCCTTTTGTTGTCTCCCCTTTACTGCCCGCGGCGCATACCCTATTGCTCCTTACCCCTGGGACCCCCTTTTGCCTTCCCCTGCTATAATCCTCTTTCAATTGTAACCTGCAGAGGGGGTCTCCCATACTCAGGGCCCCCACTGACTGGTTGATCCATGCAACTACCCTGGAGACTATAATTGCGGAGCACAATCAGTCCTACACTCCACATGCCTAACACAGCGAATTTTCGCCCCCCAGCAACCGGAACACGCATCTCTTTATTATGTGACTGCAGAACTTTATATCCCATCGACCCCGCACTGTACTTTTGGTTCACAGTACAAGAAGAGCCTGTTGCTCTTTATTTGCGGGCATTGGATCTTCCACACCTTCCATGTGAGGCGATCGCTGCAGATCTTTTACGTAACAGCAAGATATTTTGGTTTTATCTGCTACCGGTTGTTACTTTCTTTTGGTTTTGGGAACATACCCGCATCAGTTGGGGAAGATGCAGGGTGGGGAGGGGGGAGGGGGGGTTCGTTTTTTCTTGATGGAATGCAATACAACGAAGTGCATGCTAACATTGATACTGCATAGATGGCAAACCTTGTATTCATGTAATGCTACTGTCCCACGATATGTTTTAATGTTTGAATTATGGCATCGATAAAACTGCTCACTTGGAATGTGCGTGGGCTTGGGGACAAGGTAAAGAGATCTGCAGTTTTCTCATTTCTCAAAAAACAACGAGCCAACATTGTGGTGTTAGTGGAGACACACGTTGAGGGTCGGCTCCAGATGGCACTCCGCTGGCCATGGATTGGGTGGGCATATCATTCATCCCACTCGTCCCACGCCCGCGGAGTCTCAGTTTTGATTGCCAAGACGGTACATTTTGAGCTGTGTGATATTCAGTCTGACCCACAGGGGCGCTATGTCTTTCTTTCGGTTAAATTGTATGGTGAACCTTTCCTACTGATGGCATTCTATGTACCTCCACCATTTAATTCTACTATAGTCACAGAGGGCTTGCTATATATGACTCGTCATCCTTCGATTCAGGCGGTGTGGCTGGGGGATTTTAACGCTACGTTGAACCCTACATTAGACAAATTGTCGCCCTCGCCATTATCTACTACAGCTCCAACCCACACTAGATTCTCCCGACTTATCTCTTCCTTTAATCTCACTGACACCTGGCGTTTTAAATTCCCGCTCACTCAAGCTTACTCCTGTTTCTCAACTACCCATAACACCATGTCCCGTATAGATTTTATATTTATTTCTAGTACCCTTGCCCCAAGATTATTGGGAGCTGAATTTGCCCCCAGATTACTTTCAGACCATAGCCCATATTTCATTAGCCTCTCCATCCCATTAGACAAACCGCCCCGTACGTGGCACCTGAATCCGTTTTGGCTCACCCTGTTGTCGGAGGATGACGAGCCTGGTAACAGTTGGAGAACTTACTTTTTAGAGAATGACGGATCTGCATCCCCAGACGTAGTATGGGAAGCCTTCAAACTGCATGCACGTCTGACTCTGACCTCCTTTATCAACAGGCTGAAGGCTAATTCATCAGCCATGCTGGACGGGGCAATGCGGGATCTGTCCTCCTCTGAACAGGGGTACATGTCGAACCCCTCTCCTGATGGAGCTGCCCGACTCAGGTTACAAGCCAGGGTGGTTAATCAGCTACAACACGAGACGGCCAGGAAAAAACTTTTCTTTGCCAGACAAAAATTGTATGAACATGGGGAGAGAGCGGGTAAACTGTTGGCCTACTTAGCACATAGTGAGGATAGACCCCCTACTGTCATTTCCCTCACTGGTCCTAATGGGGAAAAGATTACTGAACCCCAGACTGTCACTTCCAAATTTAGGGACTTCTTTTCTCAACTCTATACGTCCCAGGTTTCTACCACTGACTCTCAATTGGAAGATCTACTGGCGGAAATCATCTTTCCACAGCTAGACGATGCCCAAATGGCTATGCTAGACGCACCTCTTACACTCGACGAAATAACCACAGCGATTGGGAGCTTCGCCAGATCCAAGGCCCCGGGTTCAGATGGGTTGCCAATAGAATTTTACGCCCAATACATCGAGATACTTGCCCCCAAGTTATTGTCCCTCTTCAACCATCTATTTGACAATTTCACCTTACCCCCATCGATGGGCGAGGCGGTAATTATCCTCATACCTAAGCCAGGCAAGGACCCAGGCCTCCCGGAATCTTATAGACCAATATCGCTCCTCCAGGTAGACATAAAGATTCTGGCTAAAGTACTTGCCCTACGCCTTAACCAAGTGATTCTAACCCTGATCCATGCTGACCAAGCTGGATTTATGCCGGGGCGTAACACCTCCTTCAACCTCAGAAAATTGTATATTAACTTACAAGCGACACATACTAATGTTGGGTCCCGGGTGGTGGTGGCTTTGGATACTGCCAAGGCCTTTGACTCAGTGGAGTGGCGGTACCTTTGGGGATGCCTCCGTGGCTTTGGTTTTGGACCTAAATTTATTAAGTGGGTTCAATTATTATATCTGGCACCCAGGGGTAAAGTAGTGGCCAACGGGAGGGCCTCCCAGACATTTGACTTATCCAGGGGCACTAGACAGGGCTGCCCACTGTCTCCGCTAATCTACGCCTTGGCGGCGGAGCCCCTTGCAATCTCCATTAGAGAGGACCCCGAGATTCAGGGTCTCTGCCTTGGTTCCCTGACTGAAAAAAATTAGCTTATACGCAGACGACACACTACTATACCTGGCCGACTCTGCCACATCTCTTCGGAAGGCGTTACATACAATTGAACACTTTGGTCAGTTCTCTGGCCTTAAAATTAATTGGGAGAAATCTCAAATATTGCCTATGGATAGTTTCCCCTCTCCCAAGCTACAGGCACAGTTACCACTCCAGCGAGTGAACACTATCAAATATCTTGGAGTATTGGTGAATAGAACACCGGCTGACTATATATCCCTGAACATAGAACCCCTTTTCGATTTCATAAAGTCTAGAACCCAGGTATGGGCGAGACTACCGCTCGGCGTGTGGGGCCGCATTAACATTGTTAAAATGATATTATTTCCTAAAATATTGTATATACTCTGGCACACACCCGTATACTGTACTTACCCTTGAAATTTTTCAAGTCAATGGAGGCCATACTCAAGACATTTATTTGGGGTACCAACAGACACAAGCTGGCCTGGAGAGTCCTTAAGAACCCTACTGACCTAGGTGGAAAAGCCCTCCCTGACTTAAATTTTTATTACCTTGCGTCCCAACTGTCTCAACTATACCACATAGATAAAACCGACAGACTCAGGTTCCTCACCCTCCTCTGTCCACGGTGGGCACAACTGACCACTGACCCACTCACTGCAATTGCAGTGGGACATAGTGGGAATAACTCCAATAGAGACCGTGGGTCCCTATTGTACCAATATAGGCACGTATGGGACATCACCACTAAAACATTAACGACCCCTAAACACAACAATTATACCCCCTTATGGCACAATAGACTACTCTCAGAGTTTCTCTTGATCCCTGACACAGAGATATGGTGCGAATATGGAATATATTATTTGCACCATATAATTTCCGATGGCACACTTAAAAACTTTGAGGACCTCCAAAATGAGTTCCTGCTGCCCAATTCTATGCTTTTTAGATTCTTCCAGGTGCGTCACGCAGCCCAAGCTCAGTTTCCCCAGCCTTTGCCACAATCTACGCCCAATGTTGTTATGGCAGTGGTTAAGGGTGTGGACCCGCGAAAGCTGATCTCTGATTTTTATGTCATGCTTCTTACCCCATCATCTACCACGCTAGCTTACAGCCTTAAACCAAGATGGGAAAGAGAGGTGGGCCCACTGGAGGATGAGGAGTGGAGTGAAGCACTAGACTCGTGCAAGACTGTATCCCCCAAGCTCTCTGACAGGCTGACCCAGTTATACGTGGTGCACCGAGCGTATCTCACCCCCCTAAGAATCGCCCGCTTTAGACGACAGTTTTCTACCTTGTGCACAATGTGTAACCAAGCGACGGGCACATTCTTCCATCTACTCTGGGCGTGCCCGGTCCTTCAGGGTCTGTGGAAGCAGATTGTTGACTTCCTCCATAATGACATGGGATCCCCATTGACCCTGGACCCCAAACAATGCTTACTGGGGATATTCCCCGACTCTGAGATGGACAAATTCACTAAAACATTCTTGCATGAAACATTGTTTAATGCTAGAAAAATTATAGCCAGACAGTGGATGAGACCCACTCCCCCCAGCTTCAACGATTGGACACTAGATATAAATTACACTCTTCCCTACAAAAAGTTCATATACATCGACAGAGGTTGTCCAGATAAGTACTACAAAATCTGGGATCGATGGCTTGAGTCCGCAGACACATGCACTGATGGTCCGTAATACTGTACTTCCTTCTAGCGTGCAATTCCATGAATAGCGTGGACATAGGGTTTTCCACTTATTGATAGTCACTGAATCCAGTGTTCAATCTGAACAAGTTTTTTGATCTACTGTGCCTATATATGTATAAGCCACATTTCTTTGTTTTATGCATTTCTCCAGTATTGCCTTGTAACTTGCAGAATTATGTTCCAAATGTAAATTGTTCAATAAAAACTTTTAAAAATGAAAAAAAAAAAAAGTCATGGAATTTAGAAGATCAACAAAGGGGAAAGCAAACCTGAAGGCTAACTGAATTTGATCTGTTCTTGACCTTTTCTCTTTGGTCTGATGACTGGTGGGGTAATAGCCAAGAAGCATCAGGTGAAGTGGAGGAAATAGATCCATAGAATGGATTAAGCAGGGAGATCCTGCAGGCTCTCAGATACAGCTTTCTCTCCAGCAAGCCTCCAGGAGAACAGTGAGCTGCACAGTAGCAACTATCACCAAATCTCACTCCAAACTTCACTAGCGGTTGGAGGAAGCAGGCTATTAGATCAACCTTGCTCAACATTTTAACCTCAAAGGAATCCATTGAATAATTTTCTGCACTCATGGAACTCCTGCTAAAAATGATCATACCTAAAGTTTACGGTACATTACTGTGACTGATAACTTGCAGAACGTTTTTAATAAAATAATAATGTGGCATACTTGCTGTATTTGGCATCTTAGGCAAATAGTTATTGTAACATTGCCTTTCAATACAACAAAATTAATGAATAAATTACACGAATAACTGCAGAAAATGAACTGACCTGTGGTGTCCCCTAGCATTAGAAGTCAGTTAGTAAATGACTGCTTACACTGGTGTTTAGTGGAAAATTTCTCCTTGTCATGATGGTCAGTGTAGATGGGAGATCAATTTACCATTGCTCACACCCATAGAAACCTCAGGAGAAACCCTGGTTGAGAAAAGCTGTCTTAAATCCCATACTGCAGATATATAGATGAGGCTTCAGAAAAGTAGTGCCTAGGCATACTCACATGCCAGGAAGGGCGTAGCTATATTTCACAAAGAAATTTCGATTTTTTCAGGACACGGTTTAGCCAAAACGAACCTTTCTACATATTCCCTAAAACAGCAAATCTTCACTTTGAGTATAGGTGATGATGCAATGCTGAGATTAGATTTTTACCTTAATGCATTCTATACATGAGGGTAAAAAATCATCAGTGTGCCGCTCCCCCCCAGACCCCCCCCCCCCCCGAATATTTACCTAAGCCCGATCTTGATCTAGCGATGTGCACAAGACACAAAGCTCTCCAGGGTCCCTCCCTTCTGATTGGCTGGGATGCAGCAGCAAGAACCATTGGCTTCCGCTGCTATCAATTACAGCCATTGAGGAGGGGGTGGGACTGAGCCATGCTCCCTGTGTGTTATTGATGAAGAGAGCTGGCCCGGGAGCAAGCACGCACGAGTGCTCCTATGGCAAGTGGCTTGCTATGGGGGCACTTGGCAAGGCAGAGGAGCCAAGAGCCGGAGCAGGGGCCCCGAGAAGAGGAGGATGAAGACTGTTCTGTGCAAAATCACTGCACAGAGCAGGAAAATATGACTATTTTACTTTTAGGCTCCATGCACACTGAAGCTCATAAACTGCCGTTTATTGGAGTTTGGGCGTTTTTTTTAAAAGCCCATAAACTGCACTCTATGTTAGCCTATGTGTCCATGCACACATGGACGTTTTTTAGCGTTAATGAGCAGTGGAGTTTATGGGCTTTTTTCTGAACGCAAGAAATCTGCGTTCAAAGTGACGTTTTTCGGCGGGGAAAAACGCCCAAAAAAACAAAAACGCCGATAAACGCACATAAACGGATGCTAATTAGCGTTGGGCGTTTCTCTGGCTGTATTCAAAATCAATGGTTCCCTATGGGAGCCCATTGATTTGAATAGAAGTCGCACCGCAAATCGGATCATCATGATGCGACTTGCGTGCTGAGGATGAAGGGGAACCCTGCCAAAAAAATGAATAAAAAAAAAATTGGCATGGGGGTCCCCCCCCTCGGACGATACCAGGCCCTTCGGTCTGGTATGGATTTTAAAGGGGAACCCCCTACGCCGAACAAACGGCGTTGAGGTCCCCCCAAAATCCATACCAGACCCTTATCCGAGCACGCAGCCTGGTCGGTCAGGAAAGGGGGTGGGGACGAGCGAGCGCCATCCCCCTCCTGAACCGTACCAGGCCGCATGCCCTCAACATGGGGGGTAGGTGCTTTGGGGCAGGGCCCCCCACCCCGAAGCACCTTGTCCCCATGTTGATGAGGACAAGGGCCTCTTCCCGACAACCCTGGCCATTGGTTGTCGGGGTCTGCAGGGGCTTATCGGAATCTGGGAGCCCCCCTTTAATAAGGGGCCCCCCAGATCCTGCCCCCCCCACCCTAGAAATGGTGGCAGACGAAACCGCCTGGCCCTGTTTTGGACCAGAGACAGACACAAACAGTGAGTCAGACTTCCGAATGGAAGCAGTAGCAGACAGGTACACCCGTAAGGCTCGTACCACATCCAACGTGTGAAGCGCAAACTCTCTGGGATGCGATGGGTGAGGACACAAGGACGGGAGGACAACGTCCTCATTAAGGTTTAAGGCCGAGACCATCTTTGGCAGAAAAGAAGGTTGCGGACGCAACACTGCCTTATCCTTATGGATGACCAAATAAGGCGACTTGCAGGACAAGGCCGCCAACTCAGGCACTCGTCTAACAGAAGTAATGGCCACTAAGAAAGCCACCTTCTGAGACAAGGTTAAGAGAGGAATATCTCGAATATTTTCAAAGGGAGGTTCCTGGAGAACCGAGAGCACCAAATTCAGATCCCAAGGAGGGAGAGGAGGTTCGACAGGAGGGAGCACATGGCGAACCCCCTGCACAAAGGTGCTGACCAAGGAATGGCCTGCAAGCGGTCGCTGAAAGAAGACGGCCAAGGCTGAAATCTGACCCTTAAATGGTACTCAAAGCAAGCTTTTGGGTCACGCCACGCTGCAAGAACTGCAGGATTCTGGGGAGGGAATACGTCCGTGGACGCCAGTCCAGCTCTTCGCACATAGCAATGTAAGCTTTCCAGGGACGGTGATATATCTTTCTGGATGAAGACTTCCGTGCCCTTAACATGGTCGAAATGACCGAATCCGAGAGACCTCTGTCCCTCAGCACCTGGCTTTCAATAGCCATGCCGTTAAAGCCAGAGACTGTAAAGCAGGATGAAATATAGGTCCTTGAGACAGAAGGTCCTCCCTCATTGGCAGTCGCCAAGGAACGTCCGCGACGAGACGTACCAGATTGGCGTACAAATGATGCCGAGGCCAATCTGGAGCAATGAGGATCACCGGAATTCCCTCAAGCGCCACCCTGCGCAGCAGGCGAGGAAGCAGCTGTAGCAGAGGGTAAGCATATATCAGGTGATACTGACCCCACGGGGCAACCAACGCATCCGAGGCGTCCGCCCAAGAGTCCCTGGACCTGGACACAAACCCCGACACTTTGCAATTGAGTCGAGAGGCCATCATGTCCACATCCGGCGTGCCCCACCGCCGGCAAAGAAGATAAAAAACCTCCGGGTGCAAGGACCACTCTCCCACTGGTCCAGCGTCTGGCGACTCAGATAGTCCGCCTGCCAGTTTTCTACGCCCGGAATGTAGACGGCCGACACGCTTCTTTTGGCCCACCTTAGGATGTGGGGGACCTTGGATGCCGCAGCTGAGCTCCGAGTCCCCCCTTGATGGTTGACATATGCCGCCACCGTGGCATTGTCCAAATGGATCCTGAGTGAGCGGCCATGCAGTCTCTCCGACCACGAGGAGAGGCACAGTCTGATTGCCCATAGTTCCAGGACATTGATCGGTAGACGGGCTTCGTCCGAAGTCCAAAGCCCTTGGGCTGACAGGACTCCCCAAACTCCACCCCAGCCCGTAAGGCTGGCGTCTGTCGTGATCACCGTCCACTGGATGGGGAGGAACGACTTCCCGTACCGAAGAGACGGGGACCTCAACCACCACGTCAGGGACGCCCTGACCGGGTGACTCACCTGGATCTGAAGATCCAAGGACAACGGGGATTTGTCCCAAGTGGACAGGATCTCCTTCTGCAATGCCTGTGTGTGTGATTGGGCATACGGAACGGCCTCGAAAGAGGCCACCATGAGTCCCAGGACTCTCATGCAAAAACGGATTGACGACCATTTTCGGGACGTCAGGACCCACACTGCAGACTGAAGTGTCAGTAACTTTTCTGGGGGTAGGAATACCTTCGCCTCAAAGGAGTCCAGGATCAGACCTAGATACTCCAAATGCTAAATCGGGACCAGGACCGACTTCCGAATGTTCAGGAGCCACCCGAAGTCCCGGAGGGTCTGACTGACAATAGTCACACTTTCTTCTAAGTCTGAGCCATTGTCTGCTCTTAGAAGAAGATCGTCCAGATAGCCTACGATAGCAACGCCTCGCTGTCTCAGCAAAGCTAGAACCGGAGCAAGCACCTTGGTGAAAACCCGTTGTGCCGAGGCTAGGCCGAAGGGAAGAGCCACAAATTGATAGTGGACTTCGCCGATCGCAAAAACTTCTGGTGACTTGCGCAGATCGGAACATGCACGTAGGCGTCCTTGATGTCCAAGGACGCCAGAAAGTCCCCTTGGAGTGTAGCGATCACCGTGCGAATGGATTCCATACGGAATTTTTTCACCTTAACAAAAGGCATTCAAGGCCTTGAGGGCCAGGATTGGCCGAACCCCGTCCTTTTTCGGGACAACAAACAGATTCGAGTAGAACCCCTGAACTCCTGGGACGGTACAGGCACAATTACTCCATACCTGAGCAAATCCTGTACAGCCCCCAAGAGGGCCGCCCGAGGTGCAGGAAGGAGAGGGAGATTTGAGGGAAAGAATCTGTCTGGGGGCCAGGAACTAAACTCTATCCTGTATCCTGAGGAGACACCCTCGCACACCCACCGTCGGAGATCCGGGAGGTCCACTGATACGTGAACCTGCAAAGTCGTCCCCCCACCCCAGAGTCGGGCGGGGCAAGACTTCATGCGGAGGCGGGCCTGGGAGCCGGCTTGTTCGGCTTACGCACCCAATGATGCTTCTGTCCACCAGCCGCACTGTTGTCAGTCCGGGAGGGCTTACCCGTGGACTCTGACTGACGAAAAAAACAAAAGCTTTTTTGCTGGAAAGAAGGGACCCGGCTTACGGCGGGGCTCCTTTCCCTTGATAGTCTGAGGAAGGAGAGTGCTTTTATCTCCTGTGACATCCTTAATAATGTCATCCAGGGCAGCACCAAAAAGCCTACCGCCCTTAAAGGGCAGAGCAGTCTGGAGCTTCTTAGAGGCTAGGTCAGCAGACCAGCATTTTAACCAGATAAGACGACGCAACACCACCGCAGAGACAGAGACTCTTGATAATAAAGGGGCTGCGTCCAAAGTGGCGTCACACACATATACCAGGCCCTGCACCAGTTGGTGGGCCAGCGCAAGTGTCTGGAGGAAGATCATGCTCCTGCACAGTCTAGTGCAAAATCTTTGCCCATTCCGTGAGTGTCTGAGACACAAGGGTTGCCGCTACGACAGGACATAAGGCGGATCCCAACAAGGCAAACAGGGCTCTGCTCACCACTTCTGACCTCCTGTCAATGGGGTCTTAAATGCAGGAGTCCCCTCCATCGGGAGAGTGGTGGCCTTATTCAAACGGGCGACTGGGGGGGGGGGGGGTCGACCACTGGGGGAGAGGCCCATTTTTTAAACAGGGCCTCTTCAAAGGGGTATCTGATAGACGCCGCGGGACCATAAAAGTCTTCTGTGGCTTTTCCCAAACCTGATCAATGAACCTGTCAAAGAAAGGTGTATATGGAAAAACCTTTTTAGAAGGCTTGGCCTTAAAGGAACCAAAAGGAGACAGCCTCCGCCTGAGGTTCCGCAGACGCAGCATCCAGCTTGAGAGTGTCCCTCACAGCATCAATGAGTTCACTTACAAGCGCCCTGTCATTTACTGACTCAGAACTGGAGTCTTTCTCACAAGGAATGTCCTATTCAAAACCATCAAAATATTCAGAGCTAGGGTCCTGAGCAGCAGCAGCTAGGCCCATATCTGAATCGGAGCACTCCCCTTGTGGAGATAATGTGGGGAGAGGGCGCTTTTTTGCTCCCCTGAGCTCGCACACCGCTTCCATCCTGGTAAGAAATGTTTCCAGGACTGCCGACAACTGGTCCATAGGGACCGCAGGTGCTGGAGCACTGCCTGTTGCCTCTGACATGCACGGGGAAGCTGGTGAAACAGACTCCATAATTGCCCCTCTCTGAGACTTTCTCAGAAAAAAAAGTCCACCCACTGGCTGCGCTGACTGAGGAGGGGATACCCAGGGGACACGTCAACCCGGACCAGGACCGCTCGGTTCCGCTGCCTGCACCGCGCTGTACCAGCACGAGTGAGCTGTGAGGAGAATTGCGCCATTTCAGCAGCGATAGAGGCCAATGAATGTAAAAAGCGCACGCGGCATCAAGAAAATGGCCGCCGCAATGTTCTCCAGCAATCCACGGCAAGATGGCCGCCATACAAACAAAGGTAAAGAGCACTAAACATGGCGCAGAATGGCGCCCAGGCCCCAAAACACACAAAAAACAGCCCCCAGCGATATGCAGACAGCCATGAGCCCCCCCTCGGAACAGAATGACCCCCAGGCACCCCAGACAGCACAGCGCCAGCAATGGTGACAGAGAGTAGCAATAACCAGGGGGAGACAGGGAAAATCCCCCACACAGAGAAACACACAGCATGTACTCACCTGCAGCCAGGAGAGACTACTTGACCGTCCCGAGGGACCCACTGGTGTGTTTCTGACAGGACTATCACAGTGCGGTACTGAGTAGCTGTTGGTTCAGCCACCGCGAAAGATACAGCAGGACTGTTCAATCTTGAGAGGACCGCGAAGCATAAAAGCCCACCGGCCACCCCTGGAGTCGTGGGGCATGTCGTGAACTGAGTCTCACGCACACAAGGCGAGGATCAGTGCGCTCGATGGTCGGACAGGGAGGACTACGAGGATATCTTGTACCCAACCTGTTGCCTAGCCGACAGTTGATAGAAGATCTCAAAAATAAAGCAAGAAAAATTCCAAAAAAGGAATAAAAATCGGTCAGGAGACTGGCTCCTGAGAGAGCCACGTCTTCTCCTTCTGCTAGGCAGAAAAAAACTGAGGGCTGCTGACTGCAGGTGGGAGGGTTATGTCCGGAGGGATTGCCCCCTGGGTGGGATTGTTCAGCTCTGGCTTTTATAATGTATGTGTAACATTTCACATTCTGCCTAGGTCTTCTCCTGCAAGCAGGGACATAAACTCACGGGTAAAGTGTTAAGAGGCTGTGTCAGTCCATGGACGATAAGAGAGAGAAATACATTTATTTTTTTTTGCCTGGAAAAACACTTATGCCCTGTACACACAACCGGTTTTCCCGTCTAATAAAAAACCAATGGTTTTCCCGATGGAATTCCTGTCAAGCCTGGCCTTGCATACACACACACAAAAGTCCGGTGAACTTTTGACTGCCAAGAACGCAGTGTCGTAAAAGACTACGATGAGCCGAGAAAATAAAGTTCTATGCTTCTGAGCATGCGTCGATTTGTTTGAGCATGCGCGGTTTTTTCCCGCTAGGATTTTTGCCTGACGGGGGAAAAAAAAAAGAGATCCTGCTCTTTTCTTTCCGGCAGTTTTCCCATCGGAAAAACTGCGAGGGAGCATACACAAGGTCGGAATTCCCGGCCAAAAGCTCTCATCGCAGTTTTTCCGACGGGAAAAACGGTCGTGTGTACAGGGCATTAGGCTCCATTCACACCTGAGCATAGCGATTTACTGGCATTTTTTAAAAAGTGTTTTTGCAGCGTTTTACAAGCATTTTTAAAGTGTTTTAGAAGTGTATTTCAAGTGTTTTACAGCTTCAGGCATTTTTTGTTTAGCCAATAGAAAGCACTGGGGGGGGGGGGGGAGGAGAGGGAGAGGAAATTAGGGGTGGGGAGCTGCTGTTTGAGCAGAAAACAAGAGACAAAACACTCCTAAAACGCTTATTTTAGGCGTTTCTATTGAAGTCTATGGGGTCAAAAATGCTTGTAATCTGCCAAAAAAAAGCTCATGTAATTTCTTGAGCTTCCGGCGACAGAACGCTCGGATGTGGACAGGGGCCATTAAAATTAATGTGATTTGGCTTGTTGAGCATGTTAGAGCTACAAACTTCAAGCAGAAAATCGCTCAGGTGTGAACGTGGCCTAATGAATTTTTGTGTCAAACAGCCTAGTAGAAGGATTTATTTTGTACAAGAGTGACAACTAGTGGCCGGTCTTCTTAATCTACACATAGGGGGTTATTTACTAAAGGCAAATCCACTTTGCACTGCAAGTGCAAAGTGCACATGAAATTGCACTGAAAGTGCAGTTGCTATAAATCTGAGGGGTAGATCTGAAATGGGGGGAAGCTCTTCTGATTTTATCATCCAATCATGTGCTAAAATGCTGTTTTTTATTTTCCTTGCATGTCCCCCTCGGATCTACAGCGACCGCACTTTCAAAAAATAAATAAAAATATATATATATATATATATATATATATATATATATATATATATATATATATATATACACACACACACACACACACACACACACACACACATACATATATACACACACAAAGTGCATATAGAAAAGAACCCCCCCCCCCCTTAAAATAATCTAATAGTGCTGCTTTGAAGCCTGAAGCGAAGACAGACAGTTTTTGTTTTTTCCAGCTATACTTACTCAGTGCAACTTATAACATCCAAGTAAAAGATAAAACACCAACATGTCAGATTTTATTTTATTTTTTATTCAAAAGCAGAATCATTGAGTTAGAAAAAGGATCACCCCCTTGTGCCAGTATTTTGTTGAACCACCTTTTGCTTTATTTACAGCCTTTAGTCTGTTGGGATTTGTCTCTACTAACTTTGCCAATCTACAAACTTTGCAATGTTTGCTCACTCTTCTTTGCAGAACTGCTGAAGTTCAGTTACATTTGATAGTGACGGTTTGTGGCCTGCAGTCTTCAAGTCATTCCACAGATTTTCAATGGGGTTTAAAGCCTTGTACACATGATCCGATTGTTGGCCAACCGAGCGTCTGATTTTTGTCCAAAGGGCGTGTACCTGGATCTGGTCTTGCATACTAATGGTACACAATTGTCGGTCAACAAATACGAACGCACTATGAGGAATTTCAGCTCTTGAGCGCCACCCTTCGGGCCCCTTCTGCCAATTTCGTGTGCATGCGTGTTTGTACTTTCGACTTTTGTGTGACGGACTTGTGCACCAACGATACAAAAATCAGACAACAGACCATTCTCCGGCAAAAATTTACTATCCTGCCATCCAACATTTCTTGGCGGAAAGTTGGACAGTTGTCAGAAGGAGCGTACTAACGGTCGGATTTTAGGACAAAAGTCTGTCAACAGACAATCCCTTGACAACAATCGGATCGTGTGTACGAGGCTTAAAGGGGTTGTAAAGGTAAAAGTTTTTTCACCTTAATGCAATCTATGCATTAAGGTGAAAAAAACATCTGAGGATTAGCCGCCCCCCTGAGCCCGTTTACTTACCTGACCCCTCGAAAGTCCTGCGCCGTGAACGCGCAGGCTTCTGGGCCAGCTTCTCAGCTCATTCATTGGTTGATTGAAAGCAGCGCAGCCATTGGCTTGCGCTGCTGTCAATCACATCTAATGACGTGGCGCTCCTGGGGGCGGGGCCGAGTGATACAGTGAGCGGCTATGGCCGCCGGCTGCATCACAGGAGCGCGCCCGCAATAATTCACCACCATGCGAGCTCGCATATAGGTGGTGAGTTATTACGGGGAGGAGCCGAGACAGCCGCCGAGGGACCCCAGAAGACGTGGATCGGGGCTACTCTGTGCAAAACGAGCTGCACAGTGGAGGCAAGTATAACAGGTTTGTTATTTAAAAAAAAAAATATATGTTTACAACCTCTTTAAGTCTTGGCTCTGACTAGGCCATGCAAGGACATTCCCCTTTTTCTCCTTCAACCACTGTGTGGTAATTTTTGCTGTGTGCTTTGGGTCATTGTCATGTTGGAAGGTAAACCTTCTTCCCATTGACAACTTTCTGGCAGAGGGCAGCAGGGTTTCCTCAAGAATTTAATGGTATTTTGCCCCATCCATTTTTCCTTCTATCCTGACAAGTGCTCCAGTCTCTGCTGCAGAGAAACACTCCCATAACAGGATATTACCACCTCCATGCCATACTATAGGAATGGTGTTATGTAGATGGTGAGCTGTATTTGATTTCCATCAGACATATTTGGTGTTGAGGGCAAATCATTCAATTTTTGTCTCATCTGACCAGAACCCCTTTTTCGATGAGGCCTCAGAATCTTCATGGTGTGTTTTGGCAAAGCTCAGTCGTGACTGCATGTGGCCTTTCGAGAAGTTGCCGCTTTCTTGCAACCCTCCCATACAAGCCACATTTGTGGAGAATTTGTGATATTGTTATAAATTGACCACTTTTTGTCATAAATTGACAATTGCTTCTAAGTTGCTGTAGGCCTCATAGTATTCTCTCTGACCAGTTTCCTTCTGGCTTTTTCATTCAGTTTGGAGAGATGTCCTGACCCAGGGAGGGTCTGTGTTGTACCAAGTACCTTCCACTTCTTAATAATAAAACTTCACTGTGCTTCTACACATTGATTAAGCCTTTGAATTTTTTTTGTATCCCTCTTCTGACTTGTGCCTGTCCACAACTTTATCCCGGTGATCAGAGTGACAGTGCCTTGCCACCCATAGTTGATTGTTTGCTTCAGTTGCACTACCAGGGACTGAAACACTCCAGGAAAGCTCTTTTCATGCTGAGTTAATCAAAATGACCACAGCTGATCACAGTTGAAAGTCAAATGGATTTTTGTGCCATTGAGAAGGTGATTAGCTACACCTGATTGAGTGTACAAGTCATTTTTAGGAGAGGGTTGATCGTTTTTCAACTCAGTGATTCTGTTATTACATATTTTTTTTGTAAATTCTGACATGTTGGTGTTATATCTTTCACTTGGATGTTAGAATGAGAACTGACCACGGTGCTAGGGCCGAAACAACTAATCGATTAATCGACAACTAATCGTTTATGACATTAATCGATTACTATTTTCATAATCGATTAATCGGCCAGTAACATAATGGGGTTAAAAAAAAATTAGCCCTTTATAGTACAAAAAGAGCAAATCGCTACTGTAAATATTACTTTCACTGTCCCACAGTAAAAAATGAACCCCTTACAGTAGCGATTATTTGCTCTTTTTGTACTAATTTTAGTTTTTTTAAACCCCATTATGTAACTCAACATCTCAGGCCTGGGTCACACCTCTGTTTTTTGGTGCTTTTTGCAGAAAGACACTACAGTCCATTTACATGGTTTCCTATGGGACACGTTCACATCTAAGCTTTTTTCAGCTGCTGCGTATCTGGAAAGGGCAAGGACTTTTTTTAATGCAAAACGGTGCTATTTTGTTTTTTTGGTTCAATATACTTCAATGGAGAAGCTGCAGAAAAGCATGTAATGCGTTTTTGCGACAATTTGTGTTTTTTAATCTGCCCAACAAATTGGCCCAAAAAAATGTAAAAATGCAAATCACAGCAAAATCACTTTTTTTTTTTTTTAGGTTGTTAACCGATTAATCGATACAATAATCGGCCAACTAATCGATTATGAAATTAATCGTTAGTTGCAGCCCTACACGGTGCGCTCTCTTGCTTAGTGTTCTCAGTTTTGAATAGGAAAGCAAAGGGACTGACAGGAACACCAGGGATTTCACATAAAGGAAGCTATAAAAAAAATAAAAAAAAGAGAGAACAGGATACTCTCTCATACAAGTACACAATACAGCAGGCACATATCGGGAATATGAAGTGTTGGGGTAACAAACGATTTAAGCAGAACTTCAACTAAAAAGGGAATTTCCTCTTTTCCTCCTTCTACCCACTCTAACATTTGGAGTTTTTTTTTTCTCTACAAGGTACCGGGTACCCCCCACCCGCAACCCCCTTGGACACGTCATCGGTCCCAGGAGGAAGTGGGTCTATTTAAAAAGCACACTGCAACATGCCTATGCGTATTGGGGAGCTGGCTCTAAACCAGTAAGAAGATAGCAGCACCAGGGACCCAAAGAACCGGCCTGGGTAATGACAACGCTGGATCCTTAGGCTGGCGAGTATCTGTTTATTAAAAGCCAGTAACTACTGTATTTGTAGTAGCGAACTTGTAATTTTTCTGCAAAGTAAAATTCCTTTTTAAGGGGTCCTTACTTAAAGAATTAACTACCTACTGTGAGAGTGAATTCGCACATTTCATTTGAATGGGCATCCTATGTGTGCCGAAGAAGCTCCAGCACCTTTTCGGGCAGTAAGCTTTGCCCATTTTTTTTACCACACCTTGACAATTGAGAAAAAACATGCCTCTACCAGCCACAATTGGGGTACCATTCAGAGCTGAACGGGACAGATTCGTTTTTTTTATACCCATGCCCATTCGGTTTGTGCGTAGTGGACACAGGCAAACCTGTGATAGCTCCATTTGTAGCCAGATGTAAATGGACTCCAATGTCCATTTATAAGGCTCGTTCTGATTCATCATATTCCAGATCTGAACAGACTTGGAGGTAGACAGGTGTAAACCAGGGACCCACATAGGTTTCGATCAGGTTTACCTGAAAAACTGACAGGTGAACCTGACTAGAAAGTCACTGTGAAAGGGTCTTAAAATGTATAAACCTTATTGCATTAGGCACAATTTTTTATTTTAGAAGGTTTTAAACTAATGATGAGTCACTCCTCTGGTTCACTGATGAGTGTATGATTTTAAATTAGAGATATTGTGCTCTGTAAACAGCAGGCTTTTTGCAACAAAGGTGCCAAGTAGACCCTGGAAACATGAAAGGGAACTGAGAGCTCAGCCTGCTGGTTGCATATGAAAATACAAAACATCACACCGACCAAGAAAAATATTTTTACTATTTTGTTAGTCTTGACCCATCACTTAAAATTCATATAATAGAGCTATAGAAACTATTTTGCCAGCCAAAGGATTTGGACGTTTTGTGTACGCAGTCCTGGCTCCTACTAGAACACGGGAAAACACATACATGTGTCAAATGTTCAGAACAAAAATGGCTGTAAGAATTTGCCTTTGATTCCAGTTAAAGGCAGAAAAGTACGGTATATCCTGTCCTAGATATCTGCGACTCTGAGCAAGCGTAAACAGGATTTCCAGAATGTGCAAAATGTTATTCATTCCTTCAAACCTAGGTATTTTCTGCACGTTGTCTAATGTTAACTGAAAGTACACTCAAACTGAATGCAAAGCAACAACACAATTGTAATATTGTACGACAATGAAAATGTATGTGAAGGCCAGAAAATTGAAAATTTATAATAAAGCACAATGGTTTTTCTGCCATTAAAAGCCTGTGTTTGGGTACTTCCTGTTATATGGCGACAACGTTTTATCACTGTCCCAACTGTTTTCCTATACTGCCGAACGAACGATAAATTGAAAGGTTAATGTGTTTCCCGTCCGAATTTTCTGCACTAGGTATATGTAAAAAAAATGAACCAATTTTTTATTTTTATTTATGTCCACTAAACGATTTATCGGTCAATACACGATGGCACTATCTTTTGCGCTCATGGCCGAACGTTCGTTTTTCGAAAGTTCGTTCGGACGATTTTTCGTATAGTGTATGGCCAGCATTAGGCTTCGTTCACATCTAAGCCAATGGGGCCACAATCGTGGTAAAAAACGCGCAATTAGAATCGCAGGACGCCCGTCGCCCAAAAGAAGCTCCTGCATTTCTTTAGGGCGACAGGCATCCTGTGATTCCGTTTGCGCGTTTTTACCGCATTTGTCACCCGATGAATCGTGGAGAAAAAAAAAAAACAGTCAGGCAATTAGCATTCTTAGGCCTCCTTAGAAATGTTCCCAATACTCTGAGGTGGGCCTTTAAAACAAATGTGGCCATAGACAGAATATGCCATACATTGACAGCTATATGGGTTTTTTTTGTTTGTTTTTTTGAGTACAGAGTCCCAAAATCCTGACTAGAATGAAAGCAAACAAAGACAAGGAATTATCAGCTTACCCCAAGACTTGATGAACATAACATGATTAGTGTGCGCTGTAAGCCCATCATGCATGGTCCAAAGCACAGCAACTCTAGACCAGATCTAGACACCAGTACTGTGTGCACACACTGGGTCTCTGTCCAATGTTCTCAGCATCTACATACAGCATTTACACACCGAGAAATTACTCAACAAACCACACTCTAGAGGCAGAACATGTACACAAGTTAATGACAAACGTCATACTGGTCAAAATGAAGAAGCAACAGAACATGGGGACTCTTATCCTAACAGAGCACTTTATACTTCTCATAATGTACACGTAGGACCAACCTAGACAGACAACACACTCACCAGGGACTATTCTGTAAAAGCAGTAGAAAGAACTATTCTGCAAAAACCCACATTTAGCATTTCTATTCACTGTAATCAGATTGATAAAAAGATTGTTTATTGGTTATACTGTCTGATCACATCTTAAGTGACATGCAAAAAGGAGTGATCTATAAGAGGGGACACAATGGAGCCTGCAGTAGTGGGAAGCTGACTATGCACCGACGAGTCCACGGGGTATGCTACCACAGCTATTCTCCACTAGTATTCCTCCAGAGCAGGGGTGGGCATTTTATTTTCTTAAGGGGCCACATGTGAAACTGGGACTGTTGTGGAATGCTGAAGTTTAGTGTATAGTGTAAAAGATTTTCATTTAAGCGGAGTTGCACCCATTTTTTGTCCAATCGTTCTCCTGCCCATCCGCAATGCTATTCCGAAATGCCATTTTCCCCCCTAAAATAACTGCTTTGCTATCTGTTTCTGCAGCACTTCTGGTCCAGCCGCCTAGGCGATTCCCTTGGACTCCTGGGATATTGACGTCATCTATCCACGCAGTCCATGGGAATCGCCCAATACTGAAATCTTACGTGATTTTGCTACTTTCCCCATCTTCACATACCTTCCAGGTTGTCCTCTGATTGACAGGTTGCCATAACAACGAGACGGGAACTACCACTGCCATTTGCTATGGCAACCTGTCATAAAAAAACAATGCCACACAGTGGCATTACTGCGCAGGCGAGAGATCGGGATGTGCATGCAGAGTAGCCAGGTGCACTGAATTCCGGAAAGAAAGACAAGCGAGCTTCAGGTGCCCACAACTGCAATGGACCCTGCCTGCTTCCGAGATCAGGTTAGATTTTAAAGATTTAAAAAACAAACAAGAAGGAACACATTAGTGACAGTATTGAAATACTAAAGTAGAAGGAGTAAAGAAAGGAGGGCGCACCGACCTTGTGCATTACCACTTAAAGGTTTTATTAAAATATGAATAAAAAGCAATAATCCTACTCACAGACGGAGCTTAGGTACAAGCTTATCGGACAAATGAGCTGGAAATTCTTGGCACCCACTGACTGAACTTGATGACAGAGAAGGTCAGACAGCACCTCAAACATCTAGATAGCCGACGCGTTTCAGGGGCGCACCCCTTTCCTCAGAGCCAAGATGGTCCATGAAAGCTCTCACCCACAAAGCCCTCCGTTTTATATGTGTGTGCACATGTGCAGAGGCCTCAGCTCAGGTGACCAGAAATTAGCAAGCCCCACCTCCTACTCATAACTAAACCCACCCATATGGGTGGGGCTTCTACTAATCCCCCCACAACATAGAAGGCAGCCCAAAGGCTGATCAAAATTAGCTAGGGGGGGTGGAGAATAGAAGGAAAGAGTAGGTACCAAAGCTCTACCCTCTAGCAGTGTTGACTGTTAATACAACCTTATATCCTCTAATGGTGTCGACCACCAATCCAGCAGTGTATGTCCTCCGTAGACTAAAGTATGATCTCCCCATATACAGGAGGTGTGTATAAGGAGGGGTAATGGCATGGACAGACATGATATATAACGGTGGGAATCAAAAGATCTTACCCCAAAGCAGAAGCAGCTCATCATGGTGTAGCTTGAGCGGTAGCTGTGCTTATCACAGCAAACATCCCCGCAAGTCTGTTGGGACGCACGCTGTCTAGCCACCAGGAAGTGCGGGTGCCTCCTGCGTTCCAGCCCGCACTTCCGGTTGTGCAGAAACATTGGTTCCGCTTCTCTTGTATGCAGCGCACATTTAGCATCTATACCAGGAAGTGCGGGTGTATTTGCGTTCCACCCTCCACTTCCGGTTCGTCTAGGAGCCTCCCACCGCCAGTCTCTCAGTTTATGGCCAATGCAGTGGTATAACCAGCCAAACGGCGCCGCTCCCTCTAGTGGCCAAAAACAGAAATGACACCGACCTCTATGCTGGAGCTAAATGCAAACTAAGGGTCACAAAACAGGGCTGGCTGAATGATCCTCAAGGCATGACCACACACACAAGAACGGAGGCTGTAGGTACACACAGTGGGTGGAACCCCCTAGGGGGGTATGGAACAAAAATTGAAAAAAGCCACTAGATCCATACTAACCCAAATATAGGGGATTGATAGTAATAAAAATAATAAAATAAACCTCTGGTGGACTAAAATACATACACAATAGGGCAATACTACACTATAAGGTCCATACACATAAAATTCATAAAATACATAAATACATAAAAATGTATAAATGAAATAGTACAATCTAATACATAAATTTCATATGAAAGAGTTAAAAATTTGAATTAACAATGATAATATTCAAAAGGGCCAGCAGCATTACTCCTATGGGATAGAATAATACATAAATAAAAATAAAAATTATATATATATACACACATACACATATATATATATACAAATATACACGTACACACACAATGCATCCATACGCACACATGCAAACAGTTGTTATTAAAATCCAGAAGGCCTCTCTTTTACACAAAATCTGATATTTCTTGACAGAGAAAGATAAATGTTCAGTGCCTAGACATTTTATGGAATTCCACGAAAGCAGTACAGATGGTCTAAAGGTCTTTGGTATAGAAGCCATATCAAGTAGTCTGGATAGTGGCAAGAAATATCAGATTTTGTGTAAAAGAGAGGCCTTCTGGATTTTTACCCTAAAAACTATGGCCCCGCAGGGCCTCAATAAGGAAATAGAACTGCACAACATAGTGTGATCACAGCCAGACCAGTGTGGACAGTTTAGGGATGGGGCTTGGCCCCTGCCCCTTGCTGATGGACTAATATCATCACACTTGGCATAAGCAAATGAACTTGTTCCTTTGTGTCATGGCTAAACACCCCCCATGTGTCGCTATAGGCGGTGTCTGGTTGGGCAGCCGATGGTGCTGCCATCTGGCCATCTCCATGCGACTAGTTATTGTAGATGAGTGTAGCCTTTGCTGGCTAGGTTTTTAGGGCTATATATAGGGACCATGTCAGGGAAAATGCTTTTTTAACAATAACAATGTATAATCCACTGGACTGTATTATGTTCTGGATATAGGTGAGAAGTGGGCTCTTTACAGACTCATGAGTTTTTGGGCCTTGATCTACGGATTGATTAACCTATAAATTTACAAAGTTGTAAGGCTTTTGGGATGTGTGCCTCCGGGAGATCATCTCGGGCACATATCCCTGCTGGGTTGGACGTGAGTCCAGGCAGGAAAATACTCCGTGGGTCTGTCACACAGTGGGTTGGTGGATATTGTAATATATGTATATACACGTGTTTAATAACAACTGTTTGCATGTGTGCGTATGGATGCATTGTGTGTGTACGTGTATATTTGTATATATATATATATATATATATAATAAATTTTTTTATTTTATTTATGTATCATTCTTTTCCATAGGAAATATGTATTTTATGAATTTTATGTGTATGGACCTTATAGTGTAGTATTGCCCTATTGTGTATGTATTTTAGTCCACCAGAGGTTTATTTTATTATTTTTATTACTATCAATCCCCTATATTTGGGTTAGTATGGATCTAGTGGCTTTTTTCAATTTTTGTTCCATACCCCCCTAGGGGGGTTCCACCCACTGTGTGTACCTACAGCCTCCGTTCTTGTGTGTGTGGTCATGCTTTGAGGATCATTCAGCCAGCCCTGTTTTGTGACCCTTAAGTTTGCATTTAGCTCCAGCATAGAGGTCGGTGTCATTTCTGTTTTTGGCCACTAGAGGGAGTGGCGCCGTTTGGCTGGTTATACCACTGCATTGGCCATAAACTGAGAGACTGGCGGTGGGAGGCTCCTAGACGAACCGGAAGTGGAGGGTGGAACGCAAATACACCCGCACTTCCTGGTATAGATGCTAAATGTGCGCTGCATACAGGAGAAGCGGAACCAATGTTTCTGCACAACCGGAAGTGCGGGCTGGAACGCAGGAGGCACCCGCACTTCCTGGTGGCTAGACAGCGTGCGTCCCAACAGACTTGCGGGGATGTTTGCTGTGATAAGCACAGCTACCACTCAAGCTACACCATGATGAGCTGCTTCTGCTTTGGGGTAAGATCTTTTGATTCCCACCGTTATATATCATGTCTGTCCATGCCATTACCCCTCCTTATACACACCTCCTGTATATGGGGAGATCATACTTTAAATAGTCTATGGAGGACATACACTGCTGGATTGGTGGTCGACACCATTAGAGGATATAAGGTTGTATTAACAGTCAACACTGCTAGAGGGTAGAGCTTTGGTACCTACTTTTTTCTTTCTATTCTCCACCCCCCCTAGCTAATTTTGATCAGCCTTTGGGCTGCCTTCTATGTTGTGGGGGGGGGGGGGATTAGTAGAAGCCCCACCCATATGGGTGGGTTTAGTTATGAGTAGGAGGTGGGGCTTGCTAATTGCTGGTCACCTGAGCTGAGGCCTCTGCACATGTGCACACACATATAAAACGGAGGGCTTTGTGGGTGAGAGCTTTCATGGACCATCTTGGCTCTGAGGAAAGGGGTGCGCCCCTGAAACGCGTCAGCTATCTAGATGTTTGAGGTGCTGTCTGACCTTCTCTGTCATCAAGTTCAGTCGGTGGGTGCCAAGAATTTCCAGCTCATTTGTCCGATAAGCTTGTACCTAAGCTCCATCTGTGAGTAGGATTATTGCTTTTTATTCATATTTTAATAAAACCTTTAAGTGGTAATGCACAAGGTCGGTGCACCCTCCTTTCTTCTTTCTTTTTTCTAGCCATATGAACACCCATTGTTCTGAGGAGGGCTGCAAGACTTTAGACTTTGCCTTTAGACGGAACCACACTACCCGTGTTTTGCCAATACACCGAGAGCGCAGGAGATTTTTGTTTTTCAAAGTAGAAGGAGTAACATGAGTAACATGACGGGGAAGGATTTAGAAAAAAAAAATGTATTTGGGGACTGGAAATCCGCTTTAAGCCAGCAGTCCTAGGCGAAAAACACGGGACTGGGAAGGTCTGCAAGTACATAAAAATATAGAAAACAAACAGCTGGCCCTAGGAGTAGTAGGTACACTGCACACTCATGATTAGCAGAAGCGACAGTGAAGAAATGTACTCTGCTGATCACAATGTTAGTGTAGGGCAGACCGGCAAAAGTAGATGAGGAAACTTACAGGCTCAGGGGTTAATAAACTGCTCTGCCGATGTGTGACTGACAGGGGACATAACTGGCAGGGCAGCAAGCACTGTGCCTGGAAGGAGAGCGCCTTTGCAGTGTGCAGGCGCCAACACAGAAAGAACTTGGCTGGGTAGCAGAGTGGCAGGAAAGCATCAGGATGTTTCCTAGGTAACACTCTCCTGCCAGTTCTCCACATGGACATCAGTCAGCAAGCCTCTATGAGCCTGTCAGCTTCCTTGTGAGGCTCAGAGAGGCACACTGACAGTGGAGGCATCGAGGGCTTGATAGGGACAGCCATAGGGCTTGACATGGCACTAGGGCTGCAGTTTGCCCAGATCGGTAAATAAAAGTGGTTAAAAGGTTTAAAACAACCTTTGGCAAAACATTAATATTGTAATGCCTACATGAGATTTGAAAAATTAGGTTTAAATACATTTTAAGATGCCCACAGACACTACAGTAGATGACAGTCTTCCAAATGTGATGGTGCACAAAACAATCTTGCTGATTTGAAAAATTCACTTAGCCAGTCCATACATTATTCTATTTTCTTCAATTCAACCACAGGTTGAAGAAATGAAAATTGCTTAATTTGCCCATCAACAGAGTCAGTGTTGATGGGGGAATCCCTCCTGCAGCGCTGATGTGTTCTGCCAGTGGGAAACACAAGGAGCCTCCCCCCCCCCCCAAGAATAGAATAAAATACTCTGATGGTGGATATGGCCCCCGGCAGTGATCAGGCGAAAAAATCCTGATAGGCCTGCCCACAGACAGATCAAAATTTGTCTGGTTCCTGCTGAACTGGCAAAAATTCAATCCATCTATGGCCAGCCTAAACAAGCGCTTCTGTTTGAGGGAAAGAAGCTGGGAAAACACCTTGAGACAGCGTATTCCCTAATGTCCATGGCCAAGTCCCCTAGCCACTATGTAAACAAGCCTGGAGAGTAATATAAAAAAAAAAATCGGATTCCAATGAATGCTTCCAGGAAGTTAATGTTTCTACAGCTGATCTATATCTTTAAACTAACAGAAAGCAACTGAAACAGCAGATAATCTTGTGATCCAAAATAGCCATGCTGTAGTTCATTTCTGATGTCAAACAAGCCTTCATTAAAATACAGTTGGAATTTCAAAAACGACTTTGTTTTAGGTGAAGGCCAATTGGACAGAATGTGCATTTGAAGTGATTGTAAACCCTTACAACACACTTTTTGCTACAGGTAAGGCTTACATGTAGCTACCCTGCATGGTTTAGGAGATATCCCCTGTGTTTGCATGTGCCAACGTCATCGGCACATGCGCACTCAAGCAATGGCACGTCGTGGTCAAGTGGTTAAAGCTGAAAGTCTGCACTTCAATTACATTTGGATTGTTTTGTTTTAATTTTATTCTGGAGGCATACAGAGCCAAAAGTATGAAAATTGTGCCTGTGTCCAAATATATATGGACCTAACTGTATATGCATGTGTAGGCCTCTGTAATGTTCCAAATCTGCTCTCCTAAAGTATATCAAAAGCCAAAACTTTTTTTTTTTTCCCCATAGAGTAAAACGGCGGTCAGTTTTTTTGCCATCTGACTCTCATTGGGGAGATTTTCCCTTACTTCCTCTCCTGTAGACTCAACACAAAGTGAAAGGATATGCTTCCAATGTGGGTAAAATCCCCTCTTAGACAGTTGTCATGGGAACAAGTGTCTCATTGGAAGATTTCCTTCTCTTCCTGTTCAGGTGGGATTTACCCTCATTTACATTTTCGGAGTGAATCTCCCTACACAGACAGCAATGACAGCCTGACACTGGTTCTTCTCACCACTCTATCCACATCTAAAAAGATTAATTTTGCTTTTAGTTCTACGTTAACCACTTGCTGACCACATCACAAGGATGTGCGGCAGCAAAGCAGCCTCTCTGCGCTGAAACACATATCCGATACGTGATCCAGCTCTTCTGGGTAGGCGGTGCTTGCACCTTCTGCCCTGGCTGTGCTGTGATTAGTTACAGCACAAGCCAGCCAATCAGCAGGTCTCAAACCAATGTTTGATGTCTGGGACCAAGCAGATGACAGGAGAGCTCTGAATGTAAACAGAGCTCTGTCCTGTCAGTGGGATGTGTATATTTATTGCCCCTAGAAGTTAATCCCTTCCCAGTCAGTATCAGTGTATAGTATTGGCACTGATCGCTGTATTAGTGTCACTGGAGATGTCCATGGCAGTTAGTCAGTTCCCACAAAGTGTCAGATTGCCCGCTATACTATCACAATCGCTGATCGCCGCCATTACCAGTAAAAAAAAAAAAAAAAAAAAATTCCAATATATATATTGTTTGTGGACGCTAGATTCTAGAAATTTCAAGCAAACCAATCAATATACGCTTATTGGGATTATTTTTACCAAAAATATGTAGCAGAATACATTGTGGATTATATTTATGAAGATTTTTTTTTTTAAATGGTTTTATTGGATATGTTTTATAGCAGAAAGTAAAAAATAGTATTTATTTAAAAAATGTCAGACTTTTTTAGTTTAGGACAATTTGGTTGGTATTATTTTTGAGACTAGGTTAGTGATGTAGCTGGGGATGATGTTGTAGATGGCTTTTTAAGTTATTGTTAGCATTTTGAATTTAATTAGTTGGGTGAGTGGCAGCCAATGGAGGGATTGGCAGAGAGGGGTGGCAGACGTTGAGCGGTTTGAGGGGTGGATGAGTCTGGCAGCAGCGTTCATTATGGACTGAAGTTCATTTTTTACATAAACTGGCCTTTACAGGTCAGTGTGAAGTTAATTGTGAGTGATGGCCCTAGAAATTATTAAATACACGTGCTCAGCCTACAGGGGTGACAAAGGTGCTTTAAAACATTTTTTTTAATTATTATTTTATACAATTCTAGATTTGTTTTTTTACTTTTATTGCTATCAAAAGGGGGCTAACACACATTGGCAGGCAGGTATTCTTTATGGAGACATTGGAAGTCTATTAGACATCCAATGTCTCCCCAGCCTTCAATGCAGCTAATCAAGTACAGATTGTGCTTGAATAGCTACATCCTCAGCTACACTAGCCAAGGAATGATAGCTGTGACCCCGCACGTGACATAACAGGGGAGATCACGGTCCCTCCTGCAGTAGCCGAATATCGGAGCTGAAAAGCGGCCATGAGTCACGTGACCGGCCTGAAGACAGCTCTAAATAGCCATTTACACTGCTCATTGTTATAAAGGATTTACACAGTGTTGTATGCCAGCCTCTAATAGAGCGACTGGCAGTTAAAAAAAAAAGGCTCAAACACTTTAACACCAATTTAAAACCTGTAGGTCTTTTCTGTCACCCAACACACCCAATGTTTACATTCCTACATCCTGACCTATTTTCCAAGACCCGGTGTTCTGCTGAAATAGCCATGTCAAAATCTCCAACCAAGTCACTTCCAGTCGCAGATTGACAAGCATAAAATAGGGACGCTCAAAATTGTACAGGCACTGTGGTGGACAACTCTGTGCACGGGGTTTCTGTGCTCACTGACATTGGCTCACTGACTTTGATTGACAGCAGCGGGAGCCAATGGCACCTGCTGTTTTCTCAGCCAATGAGGTGGAAGAGTCTGGATCGAGATGGGGCTCAGGTAAGTATTATAGAGGGTTGCTGCACACATAAGGTGTTGTATCGGAATGCAAAGAATGCATTCTGATACAAAACCTTCTGCCTTTGGAACCGCCTTAACCTAGCTGGCGGTATGATTATGTCATATTTTAGGTGCTGAAAGCGGTACAACTATTTTGCATGGAAATTTGGCGTTTTATATTGTAGGCCTGTAATTCTTAGGAATAACTCACTTAAATCTGTCCAAACAGGAGTCTAGTAGACATCCCGGGTATGATAAAGTTTGAAAAACAGAAAAACAAAATCATAAATTATATTATAATAAATAAAATAACAAATAATATAATAAAAAAATGTCAATAATGTAATCAAATCAAAAACACAGAAATTTGCTCAGTTGCAGAATTGTCGCTGTCATTAGATTTAGTGTTTGATGGTGAATTTCCCCACAAATCGCTATCGCTCAATTCTGCAAGTGATTTTAATTATCGCTGTTTTCTAGCTGGTCTAAAACCACTTTTGACGTAAAGGGACACTTTTTGGTTGCAATGGACAATCTCCAGTTTCCAGGCAGAAAGAACAGTTTTTATAATATAAAACTGCATGCAGGGCACTGGACAGACCACTAGGGACAAAAGGGATGTGTAATTATTTTATACAGTATACTGTATGTATTGTGTGTTTTAAATTTTTTGAATTTGGCGCCGAACTCCGTCCCCATGCGTCGCAACGCTCGCAGGAAACGGAGCTCAACACTCGGGCACTGTGTGAATTGAGCGGAGGAGGAGACAGCTCGCACACACTGCGGGGAGACATCGCAGGATCCAGGGGACAGGGTAAGTAACTTCCCCTGGATACTGCGATGCGATCCCGAGTCTGGGATACTGCGATGCGATCCCGAGTCTGGCTCGGGGTTACCGCTTTTGGTAGTAAAATCTCACCCCGAGCCAGACTCGGGAATACCGCCAGGGAGGTTAAACTTGGGTTCACACTGGTGCTTGTGGGACACTGCATGTGATTCGCAATTTGAGCCATACATTTCACATGGCTCAAGTCGCATTGCATCCACACCAAAATGGTGCCGGATTTATTTTTTTGCTCACACCTGAATCGCATTGCATGGGTGTTCACACCATGCGATACGATTCTGTTTTGGGGTGTCGTTAATCTAACATTGACACCCGCAGAAGATCACATGGAAAGACAGCCAATCTTGTGCATTTCCTGCATTGCATCAGTGTGAACCAGGGCTAAAGCAGAACTATACCTAGTGATTTAATGGTTTCAAAAAACAGTTACATGCCAGGAATGCAACCGTCACCCTGTGCTCTCCACCAAACTGTCAAGCCATCAAACGGTTGGTGTCCTAACTGTTACATGTGCAGCACCCATGGTGGTTAGTTCTGCTTTAAATCTGAATAACTATATACTAGTAGTGCTGCAAGCATTAGGTACAGTTTATCCTGGACCAGGTGGGGATGGGAGACCCCGATGTGATCGCGGGCGACTCTGTGGGGATGGGAGACCCCCATGTGATCGCGGGCGACTCTGTGGGGATGGGAGACCCCCATGTGATCGCGGGCGACTCTGTGGGGATGGGAGACCCCCATGTGATCGCGGGCGACTCTGTGGGGATGGGAGACCCCCATGTGATCGCGGGCGACTCTGTGGGGATGGGAGACCCCCATGTGATCGCGGGCGACTCTGTGGGGATGGGAGACCCCCATGTGATCGCGGGCGACTCTGTGGGGATGGGAGACCCCCATGTGATCGCGGGCGACTCTGTGGGGATGGGAGACCCCCATGTGATCGCGGGCGACTCTGTGGGGATGGGAGACCCCCATGTGATCGCGGGCGACTCTGTGGGGATGGGAGACCCCCATGTGATCGCGGGCGACTCTGTGGGGATGGGAGACCCCCGATGTGATCGCGGGCGACTCTGTGGGGATGGGAGACCCCCGATGTATGGGAAAGTCTCTGATGTGAAGGAGGGTATGTACATCATCTCAGCCTCTGTTTTCCGATTATGAATTAAAGCGGAGTTCCACCCAAAAATGGAACTTCCGCTTCAAGTACTTGTGACCCCCTGACATCCTATATTTGGCATGTCATTTTTTTTTTGGGGGGTGGGATAGCAGGTACCTAGTTATCACAGGCACCCAGCTCCCACTTACTCTCCTGGCACCGCGCTGAAGATCACCCCCCCCCCGCAATCTCGTGGGACACATCACAGGTCCCAGAAGATTGCCTGGCCAATCACAACGCGCAACCTGCTATGAAGCCACAGCTGGGTGCCCATACTTGCAATGCTGGCGCCGTAGAGAGGAGGGGGGGGAGAGGAGCGAGGCTTCGGGCGCCCACATCACTGGATTGTGGGACAGGTGAGTGTCTGATTATTAAAAGTCACAAGATACACTTTTTGTAGCTGCTGACTTTTAAAATGGGTGGAACTCCGCTTTAAATGACTTTTTATGGGGGGGGGGGGGGGGGTCCTGACTATAGTGGAGAGTCTCTGTAGTAGACACAGTGTACCTCATCACTGTGCTGGGTGGGATTGTATATAGAGAAGTGAGGGCCCCCCTGTGATGACACATACACACCATGGTGGGTGAGCCTGCCTCCCTCAGCACAATACATACACACAGGACAGGTCCGGGCTGTGAGCGGTGACAATAGGAAGTCTCCAGACGTCACAGGACAGGCCTCACCCGGGATGACACAGGGCCCAGGCCGCTCATAGACCGGGAGAGGTGTCAGTGGTCCGGACACGGTGTACATGGGGGAGGGGGGAGCCGTCCTCACACACTGTTTGCTGTACACCGTCATACTGATGGTGGTGACACCGGCAGAACACAGGCCACACACCGGCACGGTCAGCAGGCGGCGGAGGAAGGAAGACTACAGGCGCTCTCCATCCGGCGGAAATTACCTGAAAACGGAAGCCGCTGTCTGCCCGCACTCGGTGCACTCCCGCTCCGCCTAGCTGGACGGTGTATGCTGGATTCCGGGGGCCTAGAGGACCTGCGCTGACATCACAGTCATGTGACCGGGGGGGGGGGGGTGACGCCGCTCCGTCACGTGACCGCGGGGCTGGGAAGAGCGGAGGGGGAGGGTGGGAGGTTTGAACGAAGACAGGGGGCGTGTTCAGGAGAGCAGACAGGGAAGGCCAGCCACTCTCCACCTCTCCTGAATGGGCTGAGAAGGGGGAGGAGTTCAATTTCTGCATGCTAATTCCAGATCTGGAGATCCTACAGTAAAGCCAGGCTTTCCACAAGGGGTCAGCAATAGCAGCACACTTTGGGTTTATGGTATGCAAAACCAGAACAGGTCTCAGTGTATCATTGGGAGAATTTCCTTTCACTTCCTGTCCCAGAGATGCAAGGAGAATGTCACTCTTAGCCCTCGTTCACATTGAGGCCGGGTTCACACTGTTTGCATCCCAATTTTTCGTTTCTGGGGTAAATCCGGTCTGAATTTTTTTTTGCCTAAATTGAGCCAAAGACGCACAAGACCCCTGTGCAATCCGCCCCAGAGATGTGTGAACCGGTCACTCTCCTGTCATGAAAATTGGATGCAGGGGAAACCCGCATCAGTGTGAGCCCAGCCTCACTGCGACTTCATCTAAAAATTGCACAATTTCAAAGGCGCAAGTCAGTGTGACTTGGAAGATATCTGTGCAGCTTCATGCATAGATGTCTATGCACGTCGCACCCAAAATCGCCCAAAAGTAGTGCAGGAACTACTTTATAAAATCGATGCGGCACCACAAAGTTGGCATTGCAGCAATTTGAACAGTGCGATTGCAGGCAACAGAATGCGATTTGACCTGTCAAATCACAAGTCACTCCAATGTGAATGAGGGCTTATATCTCCTTCATGTGTGCAGCTATTCTGCACCCCCTCTCTCTCTCTCTCTCTCTCTCCCCCCCCCCTCCCCAACATGAAAAAAAGAAAGTATTTTTATACCAGCTAACCTGTAAAATCCTTTTCTTGGAGTACACCACGGGACACAGAGCCAGTCATTACATAATGGGTTAAGGGTCACCAGCGGTGATTGGACACTGGTACAACCAATTGAAGACAGTTCCCCTCCATAAAACCCCTCCCATCAGGGAAGTACCTAAATTTTGTAGCAAAGCAGTAAGGTTTCCATAAGAAGGAGGGGACCTCTGTGTCCCGTGTAGGGATGAGCTGAACACCCCCCTGTTCGGTTTGCACCAGAAAATGCGAACAAGCAAAAAATTTGTGCAAACACCGTTAAAGTCTATGGGACACGAACATGAAAAATCAAAAGTGCCATTCGGGGGAACGAGATTACTCATTTTTTTCTTCTCCACACAAAATTTATACCAGGATTGATTATTTTTTAGTTCCTCATAATTACCTGCATGTGGTTCGAACTACATCTATAGGCAACATTACATGGTCAGATCATGCGCCTGTGTTCCTGTCTTATGATTTGACGGGAGCACAGTCGCCTACACATCGTTTTTGGCGACTCAATGAAAGTCTGTTGCAGACTCCTGAAGTCCTGGAGGATGTGACTAAAGAGTTGACATCATATTTTCAGAGGAATGATTTGCCTGATTGTGATCCAGGAGTTCTATGGGAGGCACATAAATCAGTTCTGAGAGGTGTCCTTATCAAACATGGAGCTCGTATCAAACGTGAGCGAACGAAACAACTTACCGAATTACTCAATAAATTAGCAGCTGTGGAGGCCAGTCATAAACATGCCCCTAACCAGACTGTAGAAACAGAACTGGCGGTAATTAGAAAACAGATTATTGACCTGTTACAGTTTAAAGCGAAAGCGGCGCTACAGTTCTGTCGCAAGGCGAGTTATGAATCAGGCGATAAATGTGGGAAGGTGTTGGCAAGAAGGGTTAGAGAACATAAGTTATCAACATATATTCCCCAAGTGGTTAATGGTGATGGCAGAAGATAACCCTACCAGCACATATTACCCAAGAATTTAAAGAGTTTTATTCATCTCTATATGATTTATCATTAACTATACCGTCTCGACTGGCCATAGATGAATATATTCAGGCATCCCAAATGCCCTCTTTATCTTCTGAGATAGCTGCGGAATTAGATGTCCCCATCTCTTTATTGGAGCTCCAACAAGCATTGGGAACTATGAAATTAGGGAAAGCCCCGGGCCCTGACGGGTTCACGGTACAATATTATAAAACGCTATTTGGAATATTGGGCCCACGTTTGATTGATTTATTTAATGCGATTGATTCTGGATCTTTATTTGCTAGGGATACCTTGGGAGCCCATATGCTTTAATACATAAGAAGGGAAGGACCCTACCTCTCTGTGGCAGTTATAGACCAATCTCACTCTTGAATGTGGATCTTAAATTATACACTAAAGTTCTGGTTACCCGGCTGGCGACTCACTTACAAAAACGAATTCCCTTAGATCAAGTAGGATTTATTCCTACGCGGGAAGCAAGGGACAGCACTTCTAAAGTGCTGAACCTGCCTCCAGAGACCCAGTCCACGAAACCCCACCCCTGTGTATTGTTAAATACCCGACGCGGAGAAGGCATTTGATCGGGTAAACTGGTCATTTATGTTCTCCGTACTTAGACAAATTGGACTAGGGGAAGTGATGATGAGCCGGATAGCCAGAATATATTCAAATCCAACTGCACAGTCAAGGTAAATGGAGTGCTTTCAGAGTCTTTTTAATTAAGAATGGTACCAGGCAGGGGTGTCCTATGTCCCCCTTTTATATGCTCTTACCTTGGAACCTTTCCTTTGTAACAATTAGACTTCAAGCAGATATACAAGGAGTGACAGTGGGTAGCACACAACATAAGATCTCGGCGTATGCCGACAATATGTTATTTTCATTAGTTAACCCTGCAGTATCATTACCATTAAACAATTTGATCTATATGGTGCCCTATCTATCTGAAAATACATTTTTCAAAATCAGAGGCGATGGGGGTGGCGTTGCCACCGCGAATTCTTGCACAAGTACGAGGTGGTTTCCACTTTAAGTGGACTACATCAGCATTGAATTATTTAGGTACAAACATTCCAGCAAATCTAGCCCGTACCTATAAATTAAATTTTCCTCCCTTGCTCATAAAGGCTAGATTATTATTAGAGAAGTGGCATACAAATCTCCATTCGTGGTTCGGTAGGTCTAATTTAATAAAAATGTGTATTTTACCAAAATTTGTATATTTATTCCAAGCTTTACCGATTCGGATACCGACCTCCTATTTTAAGCAAGTACAGGCAATGTTCACACGATTTGTTTGGGCTAACAAGAAACCACGCCTCTCTCGCACCCTATTAACTCTTCCAAAACATTATGGTGGCTTAGCGCTGCCTGACATTCGGAGATATTATCAAGCAGTTCATCTTGGAAGAGTAATAGATTGGCAACGTCATAGTGATTTGAAGCTATGGGTGCAAATAGAACAGCATCAATCCTTCATACCATTGAGGAGGGCGCTATGGTGTTGGGACTTTGTACCGTCAGATTTAAAATTACATCCTTTGATAGGGAACACCCTGAAACAATGTTCACAGGTTATTATACATGCAGAGCAAACGACCAAGACATCTCCTTTAACTCCAATTATTGGGAATCCCAAATTCCTCCCAGGGATCCCAATTACACAATTTTTGACTTTACGTGAGACTGAGCGAATTACTGCATCACAGTTTGTGATAGGAGATAGATGGCCTACTATAGAGGAGTTGATGAACCTCGCAGGCCCCTATCGACTTACATTCTGGAATGCAGCTCACTTACACCACTTCCTTCAGACTATACCAGATCCACAGGCATATATTAGGCAATTAACGCTATTTGAGGAATATTGCTCTGGAATAGAACCATTATCTCATGTCCTTTCTAGGACTTATACATTACTCAACTCCCCACGGGAACAGCCAGAGCTTACCTGTATATTAAAATGGGGTTTAGATTTGCATCGTACGTTTACTACAGCATAAATACAAGCTATGATTAGTCTCTCTTTTAAATCCTCAATTTGCACAAAGATACAGGAGACTAATTATAAGATATTGACGAGATGGTATATGACACCTAATCGACTTCATATCATGTTTCGTGATACACCAGAACATTGCTGGCGATGTGGTGCAAATAGAGGGACTATTCTACATATATTTTGGACATGCTCTAAACTGACTGCTTTTTGGACAATGGTTCGGAATATTTCTCAGAAATTTACTAATTTTCAAATTCCGAATGACCCGGCGCTTTTTTTGTTGCATGTCTCTAATATGTCAATAAAAAATTATAGAAAGTCCATCCTATGCCACCTACTAAATGCAGCTAAATCCTGCATTCCTCTGTTGTGGAAACAACAGACTGCACCAAACATAGGAATGTGGCTGAGGAAGGTGGAAGATATTAGAAGAATGGAAGATTTGATTTTGACATCAACTGATAGACAGGAGGTATATAGAAAGATATGGACTCCTTGGAATTTGTTTATTCACTCAGAAGAGGGTAAATCCCTCTTAGGGCTATAAAGCATTTATATGAATTGAAGTCAGGAGAAGTGGTGGATGCGTGGTTTGATAGTAGGATATGTCTCCGGGGGCCATCCCTGAATACTGCCCTCCTCCCTTTCTAAATCTTTCTGTAGGAGAGGTCCTTTCCTCTCTCTACTTCTTTCCCCCCCCCTTTTTTTTTTTTTTTTTGTGTTTTTTTTTTAAAAATTAAAGTGTATGGAATCTCATTATACAAGGTTATATGAAGGAGGAGACACAGGTTAAGGTAGCAGTGTGACAAAATGTTATGTTATATGTTTAGATTATTTGTGCTAGATACCGCTGTTTACTACTTTAAAGAAGCAATAACCATATATTTTGTAAATGTTATATTTTTTTGACCCTGATCATTTCTGAATAAAAATAAGGAAAAATCTATATTTGGAAAAATCAAAAGTGCTAATTATCAAGGCTAATATGCAAGTTATTGTCATAAAAACTGTTTGGGGACCCGGGTCCTGCCCCAGGGGACATGTATCAATGCAAAAAAAGTTTTAAAAACGGCAGTTTTTTCGGGAGCAGTGATTTTAATAATGCTTAAAGTGAAACAATAAAAGTGAAAAATTCCTTTGAATTTCGTACCTGGGGGGTGTCTAAAGTATTCCTGTAAAGTATGAATGTTTCCCGTGTTTAGAATTGTCCCTGCACAAAATGTAATTTCTGAAGGGGAAAAAAAGTAATTTAACCACTTGCTTACTGGGCACATAAACCCCCTTCCTGCCCAGGCGAAATTTCAGCTTTCAGCACTGTCACGCTTTGAATGACACTTGCGCGGTCGTGCGACGTGGCTCCCAAACAAAATTTACGTCCTTTTTTTTTCCCACAAATAGAGCTTTCTTTTGGTGGTATTTGATCATCTCTGCGGTTTTTATTTTTTGCGCTATAAACAAAAAAAAGACTGACAATTTTGAAAAAAACACAATATTTTTTCCTTTTTGCAATAATAAATACCCCAATTTAAAAAAATATATATATATATTTTCTCAGTTTGGGCCGATATGTATTCTACATATGTTTGGTAAAAAAAAAAAAAAAAATCGAAATAAGCGTATAGTGATTGGTTTGGGCAAAAGTTATAGCATCTACAAAATAGGGGATAGATTTATGATTGATTTTTTTTTTACTAGTAATGGCGGTTATCTGCAATTTTTGTCAGGACTACGATATTACGACAGACAGATCGGACAGTTTTGACACTATTTTGGGACCATTCACATTTATACAGCGAACAGTGCTATAAATATGCAGTGATTACTGTATAAATATGACTGGCAGGGAAGAAGTTAACACTAGGGAGTGATCAAGGGGTTAAATGTGTTCCCTGGGAGTGATTCTTACTGTGGGGGGAGGGGACTGACTGGGGGAGGTGACCGATCTGTGTCCCTATGTACAAGGGACACACCATCGGTCTCCTCTCCCTGACAGGACGTGGATCTCTGTGTTTACACACAGAGATCCACGTCCCTGCTCTGTGACGCGGCGGGCACAGCTTTTCCTTGATGCGCGCCCGCGCGCATTGCGGAAGCAAACAGGACGACGTCCACCCGGCAGATAGGCGCAGCGCTGCAGATGTCTATAGCGCGGGCGCCAAGTGGTTAAAACCACTCGCGACTCGCGGCTATAATGAATTGTCGGCTCCCCGGCAATACAGATCAAAGTCATTGGAAAAAAACGTCAGGGGTCCCCCCCCACAGTCCATTACCAGGCCCTTTGGGTCGGTTATGAATATTAAGGGGAACCCCGAACCCAAAAACGTGGGGGTTCCCCCAAATTCCATATCAGGCCCTTCAGGTCTGGTATAGATTTTAAGGTGAACCCCGCACCAAAATAACAAAAATGGCGTGGGGGGGGTCCCCCCAAAAATCCAGACCCTTTATCCGAGCACGCAACCTGGCAGGCCGCAGGAAAAGAGGGGGGGACGACACATAGTTACATAGTTAGTCAGGTTGAAAAAAGACACAAGTCCATCCAGTTCAACCATTAAAAAAATATATATATATATATATATATATATATATCGTACAATCCCATATACCCAATTCTATACCCACAGTTGATCCAGAAGAAGGCAAAAAAAAAACCCCAGCAGAGCACGATCCAATTTGCTACAGCAGGGGAAAAATTTCCTTCCTGATCCCCCGAGAGGCAATCGGATATTCCCCGGATCAACTTTACCTATAAATGTCAGTACCCAGTTATATTATGTACATTTAAGAAAGAATCCAGGCCCTTCTTAAAGCAATCTACTGAGCTGGCCAGAACCACCTCTGCAGGGAGTCTATTCCACATTTTCACAGCTCTTACTGTGTAGAAACCTTTCCGTATTTGGAGGTGAAATCTCTTTTCCTCTAGACGTAAAGAGTGCCCCCTTGTCCTTTGTGTTGACCGTAAAGTGAATAATTCAACACCAAGTTCACTATATGGACCCCTTATGTATTTGTACATGTTGATCATATCCCCCCTTAATCTCCTCTTTTCAAGAGTGAATAAATTCAGTTCCTCTAATCTTTCCTCATAGCTGAGCTCCTCCATGCCTCTTATCAGTTTGGTTGCCCTTCTCTGCACTTTCTCCAGTTCCCCAATATCCTTTTTGAGAACTGGGGCCCAAAACCGAACTGCATATTCCAGATGAGGTCTTACTAATGATTTGAACAGGGACAGAATGAGATCCCTCTCTCTGGAGACCATACCTCTCTTAATACAAGAAAGGACTTTGCTCACTTTGGAAACCGCAGCTTGGCATTGCATGCCGTTATTGAGCTTATGATCTACCAAAATCGAAATCTGGAAGCCCCCTTTAAACAAAGGGTTACTCCAGATCCCCCCCCCCCCATGTGAATTGGTAACAGGGTACATTGTAAAAATAAAAAGTTCTTTATTTAAAAATTAAAAAATTCCAGCGATGTAATCCCGTTGATGTCCAACGATGATCCATTTTCCAGCAACGCCGCAGTCTCCCCTCTCCAGCAGGAACGAAACCCCCCATGACGCATAAGAGGGTGGCTGGGTCACCCGTCCTTATCATAGGGAACCCCCAGCCCGTGACGTCACGGGGCGGGGTCACCCATCCTTATAGAAAACCCCAGGGGTTCCCTATAAGGGGCAGGTGACCCCACCCCCTCTTTTTTTTTTTTTTACAATCAGGTTGTGTTTATTGAGCAGTTATATATACATGAACATATAAACAGAGCTCGGCCAACATAGCCGAGGAATATGACATTACAACTTGTGACATATAAATCAGTGTATTCAGCAGGCAACAGCGACATGTAAGGGATAATGAAAAGAATATAACTTCTGGGGGGGGGCCCCCGCCCACCCAACCGGCCCTCCTATCTCAACCGGGCGCAAAAGTCTAGAAGGGGGTCATAGGACCAATCAAGGCGATATCCAGGGCAACCACACCTTGTCAAACCTCCAGGGGCATCCCCTGCTGATATACGTCAGCCTGTACATTGGTATTGCAGCATCAACCATGGCCAGCCAGGAGGACACTGACGGAGAGCTAGGGGACATCCACTTGCAAATAATAGACTTTTTGGCATGACCCCGCCCCCTCTTACACATCATTAATTTTTTTTTTGGTTCGGGATTCCCCTTAATAGTCATACCAGACCCACAGGGCCTGGTAATGGACTGTGAGGGGGGGGGGGGGACCCCTGCCGTTTTTTTTTCAATGACTTTGATCTGTATTGCCGGGGAGCTGACAATTCATTATAACCGTGAGTGCTTTTAAATGACTTTTTTTCCTTCAGAAATGACATTTTGTGCAGGGACAGTTCTAAACACCGGAAACATGCGCGACTTTACAGGCATACTTTAGACAGCCCCAGGTACGACATTCAAAGGAATGTTTCACTTTAAGGCCTCATGTCCACGGACGTTTTTACAGCTTAAAAATGCCTGTCCATGTTCTTGTATAAATTTTTTTGACCGTATTTTTTTCGAAAAAAAAAAGTCAGAGCTCAAAAACGCAATCGCGGCGTTTTTGCACGTTTTTTTTATGCCCAACGCTGACGCCAAGGAACGCACTGGTCCTGGGTTTTTTTTACAGCTTAAAAAACGCCTATGCTATTTGCAGCTCAAAAACGCCTAGGTCGGCATGAAGCTATAGACTAACATGGACAGGCATTTTTAAGCTGTAAAAACGCGGCTGTAAAAACGTCCGTGGGCATGAGGCCTAAGCATTATTAAAATCACTGCTCCCGAAAAAAACGGCCATTTTTTAAAAACTTTTTTTTGCATTGATACATGTCCCCTGGGGCAGGACCCAGGTCCCCAAACACTTTTTAGGACAATAACTTGCATATTAACCTTTAAAATGAGCACTTTTGATTTCTCCCATAGACTTAACGGTGTTCCG
This sequence comes from Rana muscosa, assembly GCA_029206835.1. Classification (NCBI taxonomy): domain Eukaryota; kingdom Metazoa; phylum Chordata; class Amphibia; order Anura; family Ranidae; genus Rana; species Rana muscosa. Next base: position 856,755,456 of record CM055117.1, read on the forward strand.
CGGCTTTTCAAATTTGCCGCAAACACCCCAAATTGTTCGCTGTTCGACTCGAACATAAAGCTCATCCCTAGTCCCATGGTGTACTCCAGAAAACGATTTTACAGGTAAGCTGTTATAAAAAATTCTATTTTCTTTATCGTACACCACGGGACACAGAGCCAGTCATTACATAATGGGACGTCCCAGAGCAATGCTCAATGAAGAGTGGGAGACACAGATCAAGCAGGCCACTTGCGGACAAGAAGCTTTATACTGTTGCCTGCAGCACACTTTGCCCAAAGGTGGAATCCTCATGTCCTTTCACATCTATTTGATAGAATTTGGAAAATGTGTGGACTGAAGATCAAGTTGCACCTTTACAGATCTGAGCCATCGAAGCCTGGTGATGCACTGCCCATGAAGCACTTAACACCCAGGTAGAATACACCTTAACAGTAAAAGGAGGAATCCTGTTCTTTAAACCATAAGCTTGTCGAATCCACCTAGAAATGGTGGATCTTGATGCCGCTTGTCCTTTCTTGGGACCATCTGGCAAAATAAACAAAACATCTGTTTTACATATCTGAGTGGTTGCCTGCAGATACACTTTTACTGCTCACACTACATCTAGAGAGTGCAATAACTTTTCCCCCGCTGTTACACGGATCAGAAAAAAAAAAAAAAAAAAGAGAGAAGGAGGCAGAACAATATCTTGATTCAAATGAAACGCCAACACCACCTTTGATTATATAAAAAAAAAAAAGTAGGATGGGGTCGTAGAACAATTTTGTCTTTGTGACAAATTAAATAAGGCTCTTTACAAGAAAGAGCTGCTAATTCTGATACTCTCCTAGCAGAAGAGATAGCAATCAAAAAGGCCAATTTCCTGCTCCAAAGGATCAAAGGAAAATGGCAAATAGGTTCAAAAGGTTGCTCTTGCAATACCAAATTCAAATCCCATGGGCACAAGGGAGACTTGACTGGCGGATTGATCCGCAGTACCCCCTGACTGAAAGCCTGATCTAGGGAATGAGATGCCAGCGGTCTTTGAAAAAAGACTGATAGAGCCAATATTTGACCCTAAGGGCCAATTTCATATCCACTCCTAACTGGCAAAAGGTGAGAATCCTACCAATGTTATACTTCTGAAGATTCCATCCTCTGGTTTCACACCTGGAAACATATGTCTTCCAGACTCTATAGTAGATAAGCTTGGATGCTGGCTTTCTAGCATTGAGTGTAGAAAGAACTGGACCCGAGATCCCTAGTTTCTTCAAAATGTGGGTCTCAGTAGCCAGACCGTCAAATTTAGCTTTCGTAAGGAAGGATGGAACACTGGACCCTGCGACAGCAGGTCGTGACGAAGTGGAAGCTTCCAAGGTCTTCCTACCACCATCTTTATGATCTCAGCGTACCAGGGCCTTCTGGGCCAATTTGGGGCCACTAGGATTACTGGAATTCCCTCTTTCTTGATCCTGCAAAGTAGCCTTTGTAAGAAGGGAATCGGAGGAAATGCATAGATCAGTGAGAACTGATTCCAGGGAAATATTAGAGCATCCGATCCGTAGGCCAGAGGATCTCTCGTCCAGGATACAAAGTTGTCCAACTTCCTGTTGAACCTGGAAGCTAGCAGGTCTACATCTGGGGGTCCCCCATTTCTCACATATGGCCTGAAAGACATCAGGGTGGAGAGACCACTCTCCTGGTGGTAGCTGCTGGTGACTCAGATAGTCCGCTTGCCAGTTTTCTACCCCTGGAATGAAGATTGCAGAGAGACAAGGAACATGATCTTCTGCCCATGCCAAAATACGATTCACCTCCTGAGCACCCTGACTGCGGGTGCCTCCTTGGCGATTAATGTAAGTTACTGCAGTAGCATAGTCGGGTTGAATCCGAACAGGGTGGCCCTGTAACCTGTGTGTCCAGGTTCTGAGGGCTAGATATACTGCCCGAATCTCCAGTATGTTGATGGGCAGGCTCCCTTCGGTCTTGGCCCAGATTCCCTGGGCTGAAGCTCCTAACACTGCTCCCCAGCCCAATATGCTGGCATCCATAGACACCACCTTCCAGGTGACTGGGAGAAAGGAACTTCTTTTCCTTGGTTTGTGGTTTTTATCCACCAACTGAAGCTTTGGCGCACTTGTGGAGACAGGCGCATAGGTAAATACAGAACTTGGATCTTCCTGTTCCAGGCGGCTAAGATACTGCCTTGAAGTAGTCTAGAATAAAACTGGGCGTAAGGGACAGCCTCGAAGGAGGCCACCATCTTCCCTAATAGCCTCATGCAAAGGCGAATAGATGGCCCCTTCTTTGCCTTGACCTTGTTGATCAGGTCCGTTACAGACTTGATCTTTGGCTCTGGCAGGAATTCCCTGCTTTGGGCTGTGTCTATGATCATGCCCAAATACTCTACCCTTCTTTGGGCTTGTAGAGAGGATTTCTGTAGGTTTACGATCCATCCTAAATGCTCCAGGTACTTTACTGTAGTGAGTACAGCGTGATCTAATCCTGCCACTGACTGATCTATCACAAGTAGATCGTCTAGATAGGCTGTTACCGCTATGCCCCATGTCCTTAGATTTGCCAACAAAGGAGCTAACATCTTTGTAAATACTCTGGGCGCGGTGAGCAGAGCCACAAACTGGAATTGGCAATGTTCTATGAGTCCTTGATGTCTATAGACGCCAAAAATTCTCTGCCTCATAAGGTGTCGACCACGGCTCGAATAGTTTCTTTTCGGAAATGTTGAATGTTCAGAAACTGATTTAGAGATCTTAGATCCAGGATGGGTCTGACGTCTCCATTTGGCTTTGGAATCAAAGAGGTTTGAATAAAAACCTGAACCTTGCTCTTTTAGGGGTACTTTTGTGATCACCCCTTGAGACAGCAAGTGATCCAATCCTTTGAAGAAGAATCCTCTTTTTAGTGGATCTTTGCAGAGCCTTGAACTTCAGAACTGAGAAAATGGGATCTCTCGAAATTCCAATTTTTACCCTAGGGATACTGTGGATACTACCCACTTGTCCTGGATGTCTGCTATGCCGCTGAAAACTGACAAAGCCGTCCCCCCACTCGGCCGAGCAGGGGCGCCTCTTCACAAAGAGGCTTTGGGGTTTTGCTTGTTAGCTTTTGACCCCCACAACCTCTTGTTCTCCTGAGCCTGGCTTTCTTTAGCCTTTGTGGCTGGCTGAAAATGCCATCGCCACTGGCTTGAGGCAGATCTACCAGGAGCCGGAGAGAGAACGTTTAAAACAAGGATGCTTGTTTTTCTTCTTCTCTGGTAACAGAGTAGTTTTACCGCTCAATATCTTTTGTATATACCTTTCCAAATCATCCCCAAAGAGGCGTTCGCCATGGAAGGGGAAACTGGGCAAAAGTTTTTTGCATGGAGCTTCGGCTGACCAATGCTTAGCCCAAGAATTCTGCGCATATGCACTAGCTGGAGCATAAGGCGAGATGCCTGTTGAATAGAATCTCTAATGGCATCCACTGTGAAACATAAGGCCCTGGGCATAGTCTCGCAAAATTTAATCTGCTCCAGAGGCAGATCTTTCAGCCTGTTTCACCTGATCCTTTAAAACCTGACACATACCCACTGCCGCCACGGCAGGTTGGGTTACTGCGCCCGCCAGGAGAAAGGAAGACCTTAGTAAAGGTTCCAACTTCTTCTCAGAAGGATCTTTAAACACCTGAGCATTGTCCACCAGACAAGTTAAGCTTTTATTCACACGAGATAGCTGCATCCACAGAAGGCAGACTCCACTTCTTGGTAAACTTCTCCTCCATAGGATAAAGAACCTCAAACTTCCCAGGAGGAGAGAAACGCTTATCTGGATGTTTCCAGTCTGCGTAAAACAGATTCTCCAATAAAGGATGAATCGGAAAGGCACAAGCAGCTTGTGGGGATTTTAATGAACCCAGGGAGGAGACAGGTAATTCAGTTAACGCCAAAGAGGGCAACTTGAATGTAGAGCGTACTGCTTCAGCATAACATTGTACCTGCAATTTCAGAACCTGGGAAGCAGAAAAAGGTTCTTCCGATATCCCTGATCCCTGATCCCTCCGACTCCTCATCCCCTGATGGGGCTACACCATCCACATCCTCAGATTTTTCTGAAAGGAGATCTAAAACAGAATGAGATCTGCTTCGCTTTTTGTCCTTTTGTGAGGACTTTGTGATTAACGCAGCGATTCTCCCTTCTAAGTTGTCCTGGGCTGACGCCAAAGTGTCCTCAGTGACATATGCAAGCACAGGCACCACAGGAGAGGCTGCTACTCCTGATAGAGGCAATGGCTCATCCTGTATAGGTGCGTCAAATATCACAGAAGAGGAAGGTACCGAGCAGGCACAGCTAGAGCCTCCTGTCTCAGGCGGCAATGCTTTCTTGGTCTTTCTTAGTCCCTGAATGTCTTCTCTGGGAAGACATATTACTAAGCAAAGCCGAGGTACCAACAGTGCATATACTCCTGTGCTAGTTTAGCAAATAAAGTAAGCAACTAATAACACACAGTTTCATGCTAGAGTAGGTGTCTATCTTGGGAGTGCTCAGCCAACCACATGGAGATTTTACGTGCCCATATGCTGCGGTGTCCCTTCCAGGAAGCTCCAGGCTTGTGAGGCTCCTTTATTACTTCCTGGTTCCAGCATGCTTGTGGGAATAGCGTGCCTGCACCCGTGCACGCTCACGGGTCCGCCCTCACATAGCTATAAGCATAAAGCGCACCCCTGTGCACATGACCTAGGGGCTAATGGCGGCAGTCAGCACGAGAAAGATCCCTCCAACACTTCTCTGAGAGAAGGGAATCCCCCTGACACTTGCCTGAGAGGAGGGAAGAGGCAGCTGTCCACAGCAGAGCTTAGCAGCCAAAGGAGTGATGTCTGAAGGAAACTGACACTGTTCTGGAGCTAGGCGAGTGGTGGCCAGAGAAAAAGACCCCTACTCAAAATTCAGGAAAGTTCCCCAAGTTTCATACTTGGGACTCTTTTCCCGCTTACTTTCTCCCCGCCGCAGGTTTTCAGAGCCAATCTTCCCCCATTACGGCGGGGTATGTGTGCCAACCACCAGGGATATGGGTTCCTACTTAAAGGAGGCCTCTTCCCTGGGCCATGTAAAAGACTCTGCCAGGACTTTTAGCGTAAGAGTGAAAGTGCTGGACCCTAGAGCCCAGTCCTCCGAAGAGACATTACAGGCGACACCTCAGGCCCGAATACCATCCAGTTTTGGCGTAAAAAATTTAGGCGTCTTGGATGGATCCGAAAGTGTAGCTCCCTACCCCCAGAGGGTTTCTATGGCAGAGCTTCCTTCATTACATCCTAAATCGCGTCCAACCTCCTAGACACTGGCGATAAAACTGAGGTACTTCCCTGATGGGAGGGGTTATATGGAGGGGAACTGTCTTCAATTGGTTGTGCCAGTGTCCAATCACCACTGGTGACCCTTAATCCATTATTTAATGACTGGCTCTGTGTCCCGTGGTGTACGATAAAGAAATATTGTTTTTCAGGTGTTCAGCAGGCGGTGAGGTTATGTTACCTTGTCACTGTCAGCTTTAACCCTGAAAATGCTACACCACTCGCATACGTTTACTTGAATAGGTCACGTTTGGTGGAAGTACCACTTCCTGAATGCGCCATGCCGTTTAAATTTTGCAACAAAGCATCACAGCATAGGAGCCCTTAGTGTCTGCTACACTTAATTTGGGGGAGGGGGGGTGTTTGGGGGCCTGCATAGCCATGGCTCAACCACCCTGCTTTTACCAAACTGACCATGGTAATCACCCCTGTCAGTGGTACATTATCTCCACCTTTTAACAGACCAAGCTGTCCAGCAGAGATGGTAGTTAAAGGAAGTTGAAAAATAACAGACTTACTGGCCAGAGCACCAGGTATTAAACTACGTTACAGGGGTGATGCAGAAAAACAGACTGCATTATTATTACCAAAGACCGCTCTGACAGTGAAAAATCCCCCTACAGCTCAAGGTTAAACCGCTGCTCTTCCTGTCTCATTGCATGGCCAGTTTCATACTTCCGCTGGGATCACCGTTGAGATTTGTATACCGCTATTATATCTCCTCTCAATTGTCTCTCCTCCAGGAATAATAAATTTAGTGCTTGTAGTTGTTCCTCATAATTGGGATCCTCCAGTCCACATAATAATTTAGTTGCCCTTCTCTGGACTCTCTTCAGCACAGCCTTTCTGAGGATTGGTGACCAGAACTGCACCCATGGTAACTCTGGAGGAGGTGCAGAAATCCACAGCTCTGGTGGGAGAATCTGTCCACAGGACAACTATTAGTTGTGCACTCCACAAATCTGGCCTTTATGGAAGAGTGGCAAGAAGAAAGCCATTGTTGAAAGAAAGCCATAAGTTCTATTTACAGTTTGTGAGAAGCCATGTGGGGGACACAGCAAACATGTGGAAGAAGGTGCTCTGGTCAGATGAGACAAATGTTTAACTTTATGGCCTAAAAGCAAAAATGCCATTTGTGGTGGAAAACTAAAACACTGCACATCACCCTGAACGTACCATCCCTACTGTGAAACATGGTGGTGGCAGCATCATGTTGCGAGGATGCTTTTCTTCAGCAGGGACAGGGAAGCTGGTCAGAGTTAATGGGAAAATGGATGGAGCCAAATACAGGGCAATCTTAGAAGAAATCCTGTTAGAGTCTGCAAAAGACTTGAGACTAAGGTGGAGGTTCACCTTCCAGCAGGACAACAACTATAAACATAAAGCCAGAGCTACAATAGAATGGTTTAGATAAAAAGCATATTCATGTGTTAGAATGCCCCAGTCAAAGTCCAGACCTAAATCCAATTGAGAATCTGTGGCAAGACTTGAAAATTGCTGTTCACAGACGCTCTCCATCCAATCTGACAGAGCTTGAGTCATTTTGCAAAGAAGAATGGGCAGAAGTTTCACTCTAGATGTACAAAGCTGGTAGAGACATCCCCAAAAAGACTTGCAGCTGTAATTCCAGTAAAAAGGTGGTTCTACAAAGTATTCACTCAGGGGGGCTGAATACAAATGCATGCCACACTTTTCACATTTGTACAAAAAAAACAAACATTTATAATGACCCTTTCACTTCCCAATTATGTGCCACCTTGTGTTGGACTAAAACATAAAATAACTTTACGTTTTTGGTTGTAACATGACAAAATTTGGAAAATTTCAAGGGGGTATGAATACTTTAAGGCACTGTATGAGCAATACATATCCCCTCTATAGTGTGTACTTGTCTCAATCCATAGCACCAAGTATCATTTCTGTCTGCTGCTTTGTTCTTCTATCAGCACAAGTCATTTCTGATAAGTTTTCCCTGACACAGTGAAAAATAGTGACAGCCTCAGCTCTGTTCCTGTGTGTTGTGTGAGGGGTGTGTCCCTTCCCTCCAATCAGCTCTCAGAGCTCTCCTCACTGAGTCTTGCAGAATATAACTTTAGCTCTCCGCCCCCTTTTTTCCTGAAGTCTCAGACAAACTTAGAAATATAGAGAAGAGAAGACTGCAGATAGACAAATACAATTTACAGTATGTAGGAGTATTTGTTTAATCTCCATCACCTGTGATCAGTCCCTTCACTGGGTATACAGTGGGGCAAAAAAGTATTTAGTCAGAAATTTGTTCAGCTAGGAGGGTATCAGAATGAACAGGTTTTTTTTTTATGCAAGCCCCCTCTTTGTCTACATAAAGATAAAAAGGTGGTTGTAAGAACAAAACAAAAAAAAAAAAAAAAAAAAAAACTTTCCCCAGTAGTAAACTCATCTCAAGCGCTCACCTTAACCAATACATTATCCATCCCTTTGTTTGGACCCAGACACATGCAACAGAAGTTGCAGTAAATATGCTGGATGTGATGAAGGCCATTAGGATTGACCATCCTACATGATACTTTGTCCGTCAGAAAAACAGGCAACTTGTTTTAGTCCCCGATTGTCCCCTATAAAAAGGGACCTGCGACTGTCAACACAGCCTGCCAACAAATGCCCCTAAACACAGGTCATTGCTAAAAGTGACGTTACCATAAGGCGGTGAGCAGAGCTGCAGCAGCATCCAGGCACTTTAAAAAAAAAAAAAAAAACACACACACAGCAGGGCGGGGGGAAACTGGGTGAACTTTTCTGGACTGCACATATAGGATCATCTACAATTCATACAAAAATAAATATATTTACAACACATACTGTATAAAAAAAAAGAAAAAAAAGAAAAAAAAGAAGTGGTAATAGGAATTTTTAAAATATTTTAATAATTGACTCAACATACAAACAAATATATACTAAAAGCATATACTACATAAAAAAAAAAAAACAATTACATAAAATATGTCCATTTTTTAACATGGTGCAGAATAAACTCTGTAAATATATATTTTGTTTTTCTTTAGGTATGTGCGATTATCAAAAAATAAATTTTCTTTCAAGTTTACCAGTCAGTTTGTAGTATTTGTAATGGTTTAAAAATTCAGGTAAGGATACCTGAAACTGCCATGCTGGTCCTTGCTGCAGTGCTTTAGTGTGTTTTTTTGGGATGTTGAGAGTTGTTTTAGGACAAACAAGGCCCAGTTTATATGGACAGGTTTTATTCTCATCAATTTGGTGTAAACCCTTCTCTGAAGAATATCCTGTTCAGAAAAAATCCACAAAAACACATGAAACGTGTTTTCAGCTCAGCTATTAAGGTTGGTATTCAGCACTTCCACAGTGGAGCTGAAGGGCGCTTTAATTCAAGACAACTCTTTCACCAAAAATTTTAAAATGCCTACGAAGGAGGACTTCAAATCTAGAGAATACTTCACAATGCTCTCTGCAGCTCAATCTCACTCTCCATTTTCTACTCATAAAATCTGAAAAAAAACTACAGGCCACACTAATGGAGTGATCATATAAAATCTTTAAGTGTATCTGCTGTATAGACAAAACCCTATAGTACCTGCCATGTACTGGGCAGGTTGTTTTATTTTTTTCTGCTACAGGGTAACAAAGTTTTGGATAGATTACGCAAGGCTCCATTCACATATGGGCGACTGGTCATTCAACTTTGGACAAAGTCGCTTGAATGGCACCCATTCAAATTAGTGCGACTTAAAGTAGCAGCGACTTTGGTTTAGAGAATGTAAAGTCAGATCAAAGTTGCACCAAAAGTCACTCCAAAGTCAAACTGCAAATCATGAGACTTAGGGGATGCGCTAATGAGAATGGAGCCCACCTGTTTTTTGCAATCTGTGCAGTGTTGGGGAGATTTTCCTTTACTTTCCCAGAGGAAAAAAACAAAACTGAACAGAAATCCCCTTAGACAGATGTCACCAAAACAAGTGTCTCTGTTGGTAGGATTTACCCTCACCTTGTGTGACAACTGTATCATTTGGGATTTCCCATTGCTTTATCCTGGTGACAGTGGTCCACAGGACACCAAAAGGGGAGGCGATACTTTCAAATTAGGACAAAGGCTGCAATAAAAGTACTACAAAAAAAGGGTAAGAACTATTCCCCACTTCATCCAAAACTTTCAGGATATACAGTGTTCGCAAGAATCACAAAAGCGGTGTCTGCGGTCTACTTTCTTTGCAGAATTACATTTACTACAAAATGAGAGGTCAACTTAAAGAAAAGCTGCACATACACAGTCTCTTCTGAGTTTAACATTGAACTGAACAGCAGGAGAACACCAACTGCAGGAAATGAGTCACATAGAAATGAATTGTCCCAGAATCTGACAAATATGAAGTAGCCTTAGACATGTGAAACTCACTCAGACTTCAATATAATAAAACAGGAACCCACATTTTGTCTAAACATGAAAATTCTAAACTGCAAGCAAAAAATAAAATAGAATGATGGGTATGTCTTGTGATTTATCTACAATGTTGGCCCAAGAGACACTATACAAAAAGAGGACAGCTTGCATAATGGCTTCAGTAAATCCAACTCAAATGTGTCATGTAAATATACCCAGAAACTGTAAAAAAATTACTGTTGGCAAAGCATCGAGTTGGATTCCGATGAGTAGCATAAACTGGTTTTGCCCGATTTATTTTTTTCCTAGTAGATTTGGACCAAAAGTTGTCTGATCAAAAATAAGGTGCTGTACAATGACCACAAAACAAAACTGCCAAGTTCACTTGTTCAATATCCTTCTCTACCCCACAGAGGTATTAAATAGGTCTAAAACAGCTTAATTACACTGTGGAATTTATAAAAAAAAAAAAAAAAACATTTGCAAAGCAATTCACCCATTGAGAGTACATGTACATTCATATGCCAATGGGGCAAAAGAGGAGTGGTATTAGGCCACTTCCTGTGCGGGTCAAAAAGCAGAACTACGGGCAACGTTTTTTTTTGTGCCCGCATGGCACAGGCTTACTGCTTGTTTTGTTCTAAAGGAGAGGACAACAGAGATATATTTACCTGATCCAGTGATCCTCCCCACATAAGACCGCTCTGGGACCGTGGGGAATGCAGTTTTCTGGAGGATTAGGCGAGTAAGACCGTTGTGCTCACCCCTAGAATAAAACAAGCAGTTGACCCGTGCAGTGCAGGCACAGCCCCACTGCATGGAGAAAAAAAAATATTTGCTCAGTTGGGCTTTAAAACCACAAATACATCTGGCCACTAGATGATACTTGGAGCCATCTAGTGGCTAAAAACGCAGTATTTTCTGTTTAGAATCCATGAAAAACAAACATTCGCCCCGCACATATAATAGCTTTACAACATTTTTTTTTTGCCCCATACGCAAAGAATGACTGGGTGCACATGCAATGTCATTGGGCAAACTGTTGTGCACATTTTTATTTTTTTACAAATTCACCCCAATGTGTCTAGGCAATGAAGTTTGTGGTACACATCCTATTTTTACAGTGCAGCACAGTTACAAGTTAGTTTACATAAATAAAATGCACAGAGTTTTAGGAACAATAAAAAGTCTGTATTGCTCAAATATAGGAAACATGAAAAACAGTTGGACGTGGGAAGGGGGCATACTAGCAGTGTCTAAAATACCTGGTCAGTCTTCTGTACAAAAATCAGTCCTTCCAATGGCTGTTTGGATGGACACTGCGGTATAGGGTAATAAATAGCAGGGCATGACACACACTGTATCAAATTAAGTCCTGTTTTACATGTCGAAGCAACCAATGCCTTGCCATTACATAGTTTCTTTATATGCCATTAGTCTAATTCAGGTGTGGAGCAGGCCTGCTGACATCACGGAAGAAAGGATGCGATAGGGCAGCCTTAGCAGAGATCCGCTTATTGGAATCATATTGGAGCATTTGCTAAAAAGGAGAAAAAAAAAAAAAAAGCGATATTTAGAAAACAAGCCACATTTTAGAAGACCATATACTACTTATTACTTAAAAGGAGGAGGTCCAGCCTGGGTGAATTTTTTTTTTTTAAAGTCAGCAGCTTCAAATACTTTGGCTGCTGACTTTTAACATTAGGGCACTTACCTATCCAGGGAGCCCATGATGTCAGCACCCCAGCTGATCTTTGGATCAACTCCCGGGCGCTGCCGCCACCATTCCTGGTAAGGGAACCCTGCAGTGAAGCCTTCCGGCTTCACTGCTGGTTCAAAAACTGCATGCGCGAAGCGCACTGCACTTTCTAAAGTAATACAGTTATGTCACAGCTTATGTAAAGACTACATACAAGTTATATACATACATACATATAGACTAGACTACATACAAGTTCTTGTTTGTTAAGCTATAAGTTTTTTGTTTAGTCTTTGATAGAAAAGAGAAGGATTAGAACTCCTGACAGATTTTTATGACCAACTGTTCCCCCCCTGTGGAGATTCAATCACTCTGTCCCGATGACCAGATACAGAAAGTGATGGGAAATTCAAAATTTTTGAGTTTCACTGGACCTGTAGGTGAGGAAAATCTTCAAATAGGGACATCTGTCCTGATGACAACTGTCCAAGATGGAGTTGCCCTGTCCCAGACGAGATACAAACAGCAAAGAAAACATGACAGGCTTTTAATACTTCCCCCGCGCTCTCTCAAATGAAGAGGAAAAGAAAAAAAGTATTGGCTTTTACATACATTTTAAGAAGTTTAACCACAATCTCAGGTTTACCCCACTTCATGGCCAAGCCATTTTTTGCGATACAGCACTGTGGTACTTTAACTGACAATTGCGCATTTGTGCGACGCTGTACCTAAACAAAATATCAGTCCTTTTTATCCCCCTCAACTAGAGCTTTCTTTTGGTGGTACCAAAATCAGCACAGAGGGGAACCAGCTGGATCGCCCCAGTAAAGAGTTGTATAGGGAGGACCAACCACGGTATACTAAATGTAGAAAAGTTTATTGAAAAAGCAAGTCAAATTTGGCAAAATATATGGCCATGATAGCTGTGACAGAACCCACTGTCACTGTGTTTTGGAGGGGGCTGTGGGCTGGCCTCCTACCCAAAGACTATGGCCCAGCAGAGAACGAGAGACTTGGGGACAAAATGGCATTGGAATAATGAGGTTTCTATGTAAGCTGCATCCCTTCTCCCCCATCCCCCCTCTTGGTACTGTGTTTAACTATGTTAGGTCAAAACACGTAGACACACATCCCAGCAGGGGGGGGGGGGCAGATGTGTAAGGAGGGGCTGCCTGCTTATCATAATTCCTTGGTGTGTTTTAACTGTAGTTGTATGAATATACAAGTGTCAAGTTTCCATTGGTTCATCCATGTCCCCTACTCCCTCTATGACAAGGCTAAGGGGAGTGTCCCTAACTTTGTCTCTGCATGTTTAACCCTCGACACCTGTGTCGTTTGCCTCGTGATTGGGGAGTGCGTTTGGAGGACAGGAGACACAGGTCTGGCAGAGGTGCCCAGCCGGGGTATCCGAGATCTGACACAATGGCCTTTACCTTCCAAACACCCGAAATATTCAAAACCATAATGGCAACGTTGTCACTACAAGCGCAACAAAACAGGGCCCCACACTCACACAACACTCCGACCATAAACACTAGCCGAGCCCCTCAGATAGTAAATCAGAGCTAAAGAGCAGAGACCTTAGGTCCAGGAAAGAACATGCACACATGGGGGCTTGTGTAAATCAGGGACAGTGCTGAAATAGACCGCAAAGGTCACCTGAGTCTCACAGTGTCTGTGTATTGCACTTTTAGTGACAACATTGTTATTATGGTTTTTAATATTTCGGGTGTTTGGAGGGTAAAGACCATTATGGCCACATTTTGCCAAATTTGGTTTGTTTTTCAGTAAAGCTTTACTGTGGTTGGTCCTCCGTATACAACTCTTTATTGGGGCAATCTGGCTGGTTCCCCTCTGTGCTGCTTTTTTGTAATATATATAGATCGTTTTTTTTTACTTTCTGCTATAAAACATATTTTTTTGGATATTTCGAAATTCTTTAAAAAAAATTTAGGCCAATGTGTATTCTGCTACATATTTTTAGTAAAAATAAAAACCCCAATAAGCATATATTGATTGGTTTGTGCAAAAGTTAGTGTGTACAAAACTATGAGATATAGCAGTGGACAAATCGGACACCAAGCCCAGGTTCACACTTGTACAAAAACAGACATTGCATGTGATTCGCACCCGCACTGCAGTGCCGATCGCATGCGGTGTGTGCAATGAGAGCTCAGCCACACAGTTGTATGGCCGATTTCGCATTGGATTCACAAGAAAATGGTCCAGGGACTTTTTCGCACGCGCTAGAATCGGACTGCATGGGTGTTCTCACCCATGCGATCCGATTCCTGTGCGAGTTCACAGTTTGCACTGCAATCTGTGAACCCATCTGCAGGTGTCATTAACATTGTATTGACACTTGCAGCGGTTCACAGAGGGCAGTGTGAACTGCCTGCGGGAGAGATGAGATGTGGGAACCGGCGCTGGAAGCGTGCTGTTCCCGCATAGCATATATGTGAACCTAGGCTTAGTGAGATTTCTTTGGGAATCAGGGACACCAAAAAAACATTAAACGGTCACGGTACTAATGACATTGGCAGGAAAGGGGTTAACATCAGGGGCAAAGGGTTAAATGGGTGCCTACTAACTAAATGTGCTTACTAACTGGGGGGGGGGGGGTGCTTGTACTAATGGAAGGCAGAGATCTGTGTTCTTTTCAGAAACACAGGATCACTACCTTTTCTACTAACAGAACAGTAGATTATTTACATAGGCAGACGCGGTTCTGCTTCTTTCCCGAATGATCGGTGGGTTCCGGCAGACAAAGTCCGCCCCACTGTTTACAATCACAGTGGAAGTGGCCCAGACCCGGAAGTGTCAGATCACATACTAGGCACGTGATCTGGCACAGAGCGGCCGCCCTGCCACAGTTAATGTACATGGGGCAGCTGCGAAGCTATTAAATAAAGACATACATGAACAATGAAAAGGCACAATGGAGAGAATGCATTTAGCAACACACTGGAGTGGACATTAATGTACTTTGTTGTACAAAAGAGGTATATACTGTATATTGAGACATCCCTAGTGACGATATTTGTACAGCGATATTACACATTTTCTGTGAATGCTTTCTGAAGTATTTGAAGTTTCTGCAATGATAACTAAAATACTTTAGCAACAGATAATAAATTAGCACTCACACAAGAAAAAGGAAAAATTGCATTATTTTTTTTTTTAAACACCACAATAATGGCTTTTGGCACTTACAGCTAAAAGATCTCTGCCATCTTCATCCAATGGTGGAACCACTTTGCTGAAGTCTTGCCGAGCCCACTTGGGGAAAGTGGATTTATAATCTGGCATAGAAGTAACGCCTGGCCAGGAAGCCTCATCTGGAGTTCCCAGTGTGCGAAAAATACGGAAAAGCTGGTCAATTTCTGAGTCCCCTGGGAACAAAGCTCTTCTGGTGATCTACAAACACAAAAGCAGATCCATTTAAAATTTGCAGAGGCACAGCTGTCTTCCAAACAAAGGTCAATATATATATATATATATATATATATATATATATATATATATATATATATATATATATATATATGTGTGTGTGTGTGTGTGTGTGTGTGTGTGTGTGTGTGTGTGTGTGTGTGTGTGTGTGTGTGTGTGTGTGTGTGCGCGCGCGCACACACACACACACATATATATATATATATATATATACACATACACATGTATACATACATACACAGTTTTTTATAAGCCCTGGTCATACAGGTTTATAAGCCCCTATCATGCATGTCCCATTGTGGAGCTTTCCCTTCACTTCCTGTTCCTTTGCTAAAACAGGAAGCAGAAAGGAAAACCATCCAATGTGAAGGAATCTCTGGTTTCCAGCGCCATCAAAGCTAGTGTCCCCATTGGAAGATTTTACTTCTATTACTGTTCAGGAGTACAACCCAAAATTTAGATTTTCTTTTGCTTTCGATGACAACGGTGGGGAGAGGGAGAGAGCGAGTATCTCCCCAACATGGCTACAGACAACAATAAAAACTGACATGTGTTCTAAACCCTCTTCACCTTTTCCAAAAGTAAAAAAAAAAAAAAAAAAAAGAAAAAATATAGGATTTTTGTACTCACCGTAAAATCAGTTTCTCTGACGTCCATGGACCGACAGCTCTCATACTGATTACGTGTGGGTATATGTCCCTGCTTGCAGGAGAAGACCTAGGCAGAATGTTAGATGTTAAAACATTCTAGAGCAAACCAGAGCTGAACAGCCTCGCCCAGGGGGGCAGTCCTTCCGGACATTACCCTCCCACCTGCAGCTAGCAGACCGCAGTTCATAACAAAGCAGTACAAACCTTAAAAGGAAGGGTGGGTGCTGTATCAGTCCATGGACGTCAGAGAAACGGATTTTACGGTGAGTACAAAAATCCTATTTTCTCTTATCGTCCATGGACTGACACAGCTGTCATTCTGATTACGTGTGGGACGTCCCAAAGCAGTATAAGAAAGGGTGGGAGCAAAATAGTAAAGGAACAAACAAAACTTCACTCCAAACCAGCAGAGCTCCTCAACGGAGGAGTTGCAACATTAAACAGCGGCCTGCAACACTTTGCGGCCGAAGGAAGCATCCGAAGATGCAGCCACAACAACCTTATAGAATTTTGAAAAGGCATGAACGGACGACCAGGTCGCCGCCTTGCACCCTCGTGCAACCGACGCTTGATGTCGGAAAGCCTAGGAAGCACCAATTGCCCTGGTCGCATGCGCCGTAACCGGAAAAGGGAGGGGCCACCCCCTTAATGGCATAGGCCTGTATAACAGTCTGTTTGATCCATCTAGAAAAGGTGGCAGATGACACCGCTCGGCCCTGTTCGGACCAGAGAGACACAACTAGTGAGTCATATCACGTACCACAGATAATGTGTGAAGCACAAACCCTCTGGAATGCAATGTGCGAGGACACAAGGACGAGAGGACAATAGCCGAGACCACCTTTGCAAAAGGAAGGTCGCGGACGCAACACCGCCTTATCCTCATGGATGACCAAATAGGGCGACTTGCAGGAAAAGGCCGCCAACTCAGACACCCGTCTGACAGAAGTAATGGCCACTAAGAAGGCCACCTCCTGAGACAAGGTCAAGAGGGGAATATCTGATATTTTCAAAGTGAGGTTCCTGGAGAAACGAGAGCACCAAATTCAAATCCCGAGGAGGTTTCAAACAGGAGGGAGCACATGGCGAACCCTCTGCACAAAAAGGTGCTACCAAGGAATGACCCGGTAGCGGTTGCTGAAGGAAGATGGCCAAGGCCGAAAACTGACCCCTAATGGTGCTCAAAGCAAGCATTTGGGTCACTCCACGCTGCAAGGACCACAGGATACTGGGGACGGAATACGTCCGTATACGCTAGTCCAGCTCATTGCACATAGCGATGTAAGCTTCCCAGGTATGGTCATAAATCTTTCAAGCGGAAGATTTTCGTGCCCTGAACATGGTCGAAATGACCGAATCCGAGAGACCTCGGACTCTCAGCACCTGGCTTCCAATAGCTATGCCGTTAAGCCAGAGACTGTAAAACAGGATGAAAAATAGGACCTTGAAACAGAAGGTCCTCCCCTTATTGGCAACCGCCAAGGAACGTCCGCGATGATACGTACCAGATCAGCGTACCAAAGACGCCGAGACCCACCCTGCGCAAGAGGATCACCGAATCCCTTCGGGCACAACCCTGCACAGCAGGCGAGGAAGCAGCTGCAGCGGAGGATAACAGATATCAGGTGATAATGACCCCATGGGGCCCACCAACGGATCCAAAAGGCATCCGCCCAAGGATCCCTGGACCTGGCCACAAACCTTGACACCTTACAATTGAGTCGAGAGGCCCTCAGGTCCACAACCAGCTTGTCCAGGTGTAAGGACCACTCTCCTGGTCCAGCATCTGGCGATTCCGATAGTCCGCCTGTCAATTGTCTACGCTTGAACGTAGACGGCCGATAGAGACCATGTGGGGAGGCATATTCTGATTGCCTGTATTTCCAGAACATTGATCGGTAAATGGCTTCGTCCGGAGTCCAAGCCCTGGGGCTGACAGGACTCCCCAGACTCCACCCCAGCCCGTCAGGCTGGCGTCCGTCATGAACACCGTCCACTGGATGGGGAGGAACGACTTCCCGGACCGAAGAGCCGGGGACCCCAACCACCACGCCAGGGACGCCCTGAGTGGGTGACTCATCTGGATCTGAAGATCCAAGGACAACGGAGATTTGTCCCAAGTGGACAGGATCTCTTACTGTAAAGCCTGTGTGTGTGATTGGGCATACGGAACAGCCTCGAACGAGGCCCTCATGAGTCCCAGGACTCTCATGCAAAAAAACGGGTTGACGATCATTTCCGAGACGTCAGGACCCGCACTACAGACTGAAAAGAAAGTAACTTCTCCAGGGTTAGGAATACCTACGCCTCCATGGAGTCCAGGATCAGACCGAGATACTCCAAATGCTGAGCCGGGACCAGGACCGACTTCTGAATGTTCGGGAGCCACCCGAAGTCCCTAAGGGTCTGACTGACAATAGTCACACTTCTTCTAATTCTGAGCCATTGTCTGCCCTTAGAAGATCGTCCAGATAGCCCATAATAGCAATGCCTCGCTGTCTCAGCCAGGCTAGGCCGAAGGGAAGAGCCACAATCGATAGTGGTCTTCGCTGATCGCAAGAGCAGAAACTACTGTTGACGTGCGCAGATCGGAACATGCAAGTAGGCGGCCTCGATGTCCAAGGATGCCAGAAAATCCCCTCAATGGAGTGTAGCGAACACCGCGCGAATGGATTCCATGCGGAACCTTTGCACCATCACAAAGGCAGTCAGGCCTTGAGGCCCAGGATTGGCCGAACCCCCGTCCACCTTTTTGGGACTACAAACAGATTCGAGTAGAAAACCTGAACAACCTCTCCCGTGACAGAACCGGCACAATCACTCCGGACCTGATCAATCCTGTACGACCCTTAAGAGGGCCGCCCGACGGGCAGGAAGGAGAGGGAGAATTTAGGCAAAGAATCTGTCTGGGGGCCAGGAATGGATGCTATCCTGTATCCTGAGGTGACCACCTCGCACACCCACCGGTCGGAGATCTGGGAGGTCCACTGAAACGTGAATACGTCCCCCCCCCCACCCCAGAGTCGGGCAGGGGCGAGACTCCATGCGGCGGTAGGCTTGGGAGCTTGCTTGGTAGGCTTACGCACCCAGGGACGCTTATGTCCCCCAGCCGCACTTTTACCAGTCTGGGAGGGCTTGCCCGTGGATTCTGACTAACGAGAAGAAACTCATTCTTCTTTGCCGGAAAGGGAGGGCCCGGCCTACGGTGGGGCTCCTGTTTCCGTACCAGACTGAGGAAGGAAGGTGCTCTAACCCCTTGTGACATCCATAATAATGGCATCCAGGGCGGCCCCAAACAGTCTACCGCCCTCAAACGGCAAGTCAGCCGGGAGCTATGTGGAAGCTAGGTCGGCCGACCAGCATTTCAGCCAGATAAGGCGACACAGTACCACACCAGATAGAGGCCCCTGAAATCAAAAGGCCACATCCAAAGTGGCATCGCACACAGAGACTAAACCCTGTGCCAGTTGGTGAGCCAGGGTAATGGTCTCAAGAGGGAGATTATGTTACTGAACCGTCTGGTGCAAAATCTTTGCCCATCCTGTGAGTGTCTTGAGACACAAGTGTTGCCGCCCCCATAGGGCGCAAGGCAGCCCCCAATAAAGGTAAACATAGTTCTACTCACCACTTTTGACCTCCTGTCAGTGGGATCCTTAAATGCAGGAGTCCCTTCCATTGGGCGCGTGGTAGCCTTATTCAAACGGGCGACCGGGGGGGGGTCGACCACTGGGGGGGGGGGGGGGGGGGGGAGAGCCCCTTCTTAACCAGGTCCTCCTTAAAGGGGTACCTCATGGCTAGAGACCGCCAAAGTCCTCTGCGGCTTACCCCAGACTTAGTCAATGAATGTATAAAAAAAAAAAAAAAAAGGCACATATGGAAAAAAACTTGGAATAAACGGCTCTAAAAAGGAACCAAAGGAGACAGCTTCTACCAGAGGTACCTCAGCCTCAACATTCAGCTTGAGAGTGTTCCTCACAGCAATGAGTTCACTTACAAGCACCCTGTAAGTTTTTCAGAACTGGGGTCTTGCTCACAGGGAATATCCTGTTTAAAAAACATGAAAATCCTCAGAGCTAGGGTCCTGAGCAGCAATAGCTAGGCCCATATCTGAGACAGAGCACTCCCCTTTTACTGTGGGGAGGGGGCGCTTTACAGCTCCCGTGCGGTCGCACACCGCTTCCATCCTGACAATTAGATTGTCTCTTTGTAGCAGCCCCATGGGGATTTGATCCCAGGAATGATTCCAGGACTGCCGACAACTGGTCCATAGGGACCGCAGGTGCAGGAGCACTGCCAGTTGCCTCTGACAAGTGTGGAGAAGCAGGTGAACCAGACTCCATATTGCCACCCCCTGAGACCTTATTCACTATTACAGTGAATAATATAGTCCACCCACTGGCTGTGCTGAGGCTGAGGAGGGGATACCCGGAGGACTCACCACCCTTAGGGACCGCTCGGTTCCGCTGGCTTGTTTCAGACAGACCTATCACAGAGTAGTACTGCCTAGCTGTCGGCCCGGTCCACCGCGAAAGATACAGTCCGTCAGGTACAGTTCAATCTTGAGAGGACCGCGGGAGCATGAAAGCAACCCGGCCACCCCTGGAGTCATGGGGTATGTCGTGAACCGAGTCTCACGGACACAAGGCAAGGATCAGCACGCACGATGGTCGGACAGGGAAGACTACGAGGATACCAGTGTACCCAACCTGTTGCCCAGCCGACAGTTGATTGAAGGTCTCAAAAATAAAATAATAAAATTCCAAAAGGAATAAAAATGAAAAGTAAAATCTTCCAGGAGACTGGCTCCTGAGAGAGCCACGTCTTCTTCTGCTAGGCAGAAAAAAACTGAGGTCTGCTAGCTGCAGGTGGGAGGGTAATGTCCGGAGGGACCGCCCCCTGGGCGGGGCTGTTCAGTTCTGGTTTGTTTTAGAATGTTTTAACATCTAACATTCTGCCTAGGTCTTCTCCTGCAAGCAGGGACATATACCCACACGTAATCAGTATGACAGCTGTGTCAGACCATGGACGATAAGAGAAAAAAAAAAGTTGCCTATAGTTATAATTTAAGCTGTACAGTGCATTATAAAGTATATCCAACAGAGCTTGTGACTATAAAACAAGCCCAAATTTAAACAAAAACAAACAATGCAGGCCGGAGCACTGCAAACAAAGCCTCCAATTCCTGCACTACAGAGTGCAGGACTAACGCTGGCAACTTCAGGAGACACACTGTCATAGCCCTAAACATCGCTCTTATTTACACATAACAGAGTCATTCAACCCAGAGTTCATATGATGTGCGTTGAATGACTCTGGGCAAGAACAGCAATGGGTTGGGGAGTGAGAAAGAGTGGGGGCACAGAGCCGTAGGCAGAGCAAGTATAGCAGCTGGAGTTGCTGTTTTTTTAGTTGAGCTGCTGGGAGGCGATTTTTTAAATATACAACCTACAGCCTTTTCTAAATATACAAAGAAAGAAAAAAGAAACTGCACTCGAATAGAGGAGGCAATCCGTTGTGGACCAAAGGATGCCTAAACTATGGTTAAGCAGTAACTAACCTGAAAACAAAAATCAGTGAAAAAAAAAAAAAAAAAAAAAAAACCGATGGAGAAAAAATATACCGTATTTATCGGCGTATAACACGCACCTCAAGTTTAGGAGGGAATTTTAAAGGAAAAAAAAAACTTTTAGGAGGGAAATTCAAGGAAAAAAAATAAAAAATAAAAAAATAAATAAAAACTTACATTTAAATGCAGCCTTGCCCAGTGTCCATCATTGCAGCCTTGCCCAGTGTCGGCGATTTTTAAAATTGGCGCCGATTTCTGTGTGGAGAGGAGCGAGCGGGGCCGAGTGTACTTCGGCTAGACTCGGCTCCTCTCGCAGTCCCGCCCATCTCCACTGACTGCGCCGGCTGACATACAGAAAGCCGAGTGTACTTCGGCTAGACTCGGCTCTGCTCACAGTCAGGGGCGGGACTGCGAGAGGAGCCGAGTAAAGCCGAGTGTACTTTGGCTTTGTGTATCTCGGCTCCTCTCGCTCGTTTCAGCGAGGGGATCAGCGGAGGATCGGCGTATAACACGCACCCACGATTTTCCCCTAATTTTAAAAGGGGGAAAAAAGTGCGTGTTATACGCCGATAAAGACGGTATATAGTTGCGCTAAACATGGAATAATTTATTCCCAGGAACCATGAAATAAATCTACAATAGGGCTAAAGTAGATTAAAATAAGGTGTAAAAAAGGTATATATATATATATATATATATATATATATATATATATATATATATATATATATATATATATATATATATATATATATATATATATATATTTATTATATATGGGTTGTCCCGATACCACTTTTTTAAGACCGAGTACAAGTACCGATACTTTTTTTCAAGTACTCGCCGATACCGATTACCAATACTTTTTTTCAATGTCATGTGACAGTTTGAAAGATGGGGACTGATAGGTGGCACTTATGGGCACGGATCGATGGCACTTATGGGCAGTGATAGGTGGCACTGATAGGTGACATTTGGGGGCACTGATAGGTGGCATTTATGGGCACTGATAGGTGGCACTTGTGGGCAGTGATAGGTGGCACTTGTGGGCAGTGATAGGTGGCACTGATTGCACAGAAAGGTGGCACTTGTGGGCACTGATAGGTGGCACTTATGGGCACTGATTGCACAGAAAGGTGGCACTGATTGCACAGAAAGGTGGCACTTGATTGCACTGATAGATGGCACTGATAGGTGGCACTTGTGGGCACTGATAGGTGGCACTTGTGGGCACTGATAGGTGGCACTTGTGGGCACTGATAGGTGGCACTTGTGGGCACTGATAGGTGGCACTTGTGGGCAGTGATAGGTGGCACTGATAGGTGGCACTTGTGGGCACTGATAGATGGCACTATCAGTGCAATCAGTGCCATCTATCAGTGCCCACAAGTGCCACCTATCAGTGCAATCAGTGCCCATAAGTGCCACCTATCAGTGCAATCAGTGGCATCTACCAGTGCCACCTGATAGGTGGCACTGGTAGATGGCACTGATTCCACTGATAGGTAGCACTTGTGGGTACTGATATGCTGCGGGGGGTGGGGGGGAAATGACACAGGATTTAAGAAAAAAAAACTGCTGCAACGCCCATCTTGGTACACCCTGCACTTGGCTGCAGTAAGCAACAGCAGACATCTTGTTACACCCAGCCCATATAGCTCGGGCTGGGTGTAACAAGATGTCTGCTGCTGCTTACTGCAGCCGAGTGCAGGGTGTACCAAGATGGGCGTGGGGACGTTCAGCCGCTGACGGCGACCGAATGTGACAGCACCGGTCACCGATCCTGATGCGGCTGCGCCCTGAACCCCTGCCAGCTTACCAGGTTCAACTGCAGGTGAGGGACTCACTCTCCGCCCGCGGACTCCGTCCACCGACTGTGCCCGCCCTCTTCAGCCAGACTCCGCCCGCACTTTCCTCTCCCGCCCTCCCCAGCCACTGACTCCTCCCGCCCTCTCCGGCCAGACTCCGCCCGCACTCCCCCGCCCTCTCTCCTGCCCTCCCCAGCCACTGACTCCTCCCGCCCTCTCCGGCCAGACTCCGCCCGCACTCCCCCGCCCTCTCTGGCCACAAAAAATAAAATAAAAGTATCGGGTGAAGCATCGGGAGCATTTGCGCGAGTACAAGTACTCGCGCAAATGCTTGGTATCGATACCGATACTAGTATCGGTACAACCTATATATATATATATATATATATATATATATATATATATATATATATATATATATATATATATATCATACATAAAGTGCAAAAAATTGATTAATAAGGTGCAAAAACAGTTCTTTGTTGACAAGTAATGACAGTGTGTCATCAATAAAGTGACCACATATAAGAGTCCATAACCCAGAAAGCGTGTGTGCGTTGTGCTGGAGAGAGGAAGAGCAGAGCGCTGGGAACAGGGAGAGCCCACAGCCCGTGGGCCGCTGGACCTCGCCTTAACATCTGGTGCAGGTTTTTAAAAAAGCCAATATCCACTCTACAAGACGCCTTGGGGCCAAGAATTAGATGAGCCCAGCCATATAAAGACCCAGAAGCTGACCTGCAGGGCCAAACCCCAAAGATTTTACACCATCGAGGCATCCTCTTTCCTTTACATGTGTATCCAATGGTCTTTATGTTGTGGAAGTACTGATCGTTTACCTGTGGACATCAGCATCATTATCCAACTGGGATCTAGTACATGCGTTTTGAGGTCCTCCGTTATAGGGGACCAAGGCGCTTTGGTAAGCAGGTCTACTTACTAATGGTGGTGCATTTCACTTCGGTCTTCCGCCTTCAAGTGAAGAATCTTATTGCCAACTGGATATTTTGCACGGGTGTTTATTTAACACAGTGGTCTTTTATGGACTATTTGAAGTATTTGCCATTTATGGACTCTTATATGTGGTCACTTTATGGATGGCACCCTGTCATTACTTTTCAACAAAGAACTGTTTTTGCTCCTTATTTATCAATTTTTTGCACTTTATGTATGTGTTATATATATAATTTATTTACAGATGAACATTTATATACCTTTTTACACCTTATTTTAATCTACTTTAGCCCTATTGTAGATTTCAAGGTTCCTGGGAATCAATTATTCCATGTTTAGCGCAACTATATATATTTTTCTAAATATACGGTGCCTAAAGCAGTCAAAATTTAATATCCACCAAGAGCTAATAAATAAAAAACAAAGAATACCATCTGTACTATGCAACCACAGGTTACCTGCACTATCATAGCTGGCAACCAGCGAAAATTACACAGCCTTAAAGCGGATGTAAACCCGATTCATGAAATTTAAGCTGGGCACATAGATCTGTAGCATTTTCTTTTCTCTCTTCAAAGCACTGTGTTCCGTAGCTTTCTCCTGCTCAGTAGCAGTTATCGGCCTGATAAATTCTGACAAGTTCTCCGAGATGGCAGCCTGAAGTGTGTGTGTGTGTGTGTGTGTGTGGGGGGAGATTGCTATAAATAGATTAGCAGACAGCTTGTTGTCTCACAGCAGAGCTCTGCACATTCCTTTATTCCTTTGAGTATGGGGAGTGGGGGGGGGGGGTGCCTTTCCTCCAATCAGCTGTCTTGGCTGCATACCAATATTCCACTCCCAGTGCTAACCAGGAAGAAAATCTGTAACACTTTGTGCACTTTCTAAAGGATATATACAGCTGAAGACAGCAGATATACAAGTAATACATATGTAGGGAGATTTGGTTCATCTCTGTGTATCATCTGAGGCTGTTCACTTCACTGGGTATATGTGAAGATTTACATCCACTTTTAGGCAATCATACCCTCGGTGTAAAACAAAGTAATGGAAGCTAGTCATACATGACCCAATGCATGCAGACAATTAGTTGACAGTGTATGGGACCAACTTACCCTTATCCTAAACCAAATAGGAAGTTTGTTTTTTTGTGTAACAGCACATAATCAGGATACATTTATTAATGGCAAGAACAAACAATAGACTCCCGGTTGAAGCTGATGACACAATTGCAAATTTATGGCCTACTTATCTATCTTGACACTTTGTTAAACATTTAGTATGCCATTTTCATAGAAGCCACAAGACTGCCCAATAAAATGATTTCACAAATCATAAGACACTATCCTTTTAAGGTGCATCACAACTGCCTGCTTCAGGCACATTCCTTTATCAGCAGAGCTTAGTACGAAAGCTTGATCACAGTCGGGTGAGCCCTCCCAACCCTTAGGCAAAGGAAGCACTGGGTCATTGCTAGAATATAAAAGCCACATTCTAGTCACACTATGTGGAACAGACAAGGCCTTCATTCTGTACCAACATCTTTCAAATCTCAGCAGATTGCAGTCCTGCGTTTTTTTCATCCATGGTGATCAAATATCTGCCTAATTTTAGATCAATCAGCTGCCCATCTGTAAAGAGTTGCCATGAAGTATAAAAGCCAAGAAGTGCATACTGCTATAAGATTTTTATTAGAGAAATCAATTGATCTGACACTTGGTATTGTCAGGTCACTAGCAAGTAGCAACCATATAACTTTAACATGAATTGTGCCCAAAAATATGGACAAAACCTTTTAAAATAAGATATGACTTCATATAAAAGTACAAATTGTATCTATCGAAGAAGAGCTCAAGTGCTTCAAAATATAGTACAGCGATGAAGCTGTGGCCTAATCAGCCAAACGCTATACAGCCATTTCATTGTTTCAACACAGGGTTATATTCTGTAAGGCATTAGCACACACAAAGTCACCGACACAGAATGGAGACTCTAGTAAGGTATAAAAGCACTGGAAGAAACAATTTTGCAATAAAAAGGGGGAGGATTTATTTGTAAACATACATACCATTTCTGCAAATATACAACCCAGACTCCATATATCTACAGCTGTTGAGTAGTACTTGCAGCCAAGAAGAATTTCTGGAGCTCTGTACCAGAGCGTGACTACCTGATAAAAAAGGATAATTCACAGTAATTTTTTAACCCAGCAGGATAAAAACAAACCCCTTCCCCCATCCACAAAAAAAAAAAAAAAAAAAAAAAAAAAACCTGACAAAATCGCCATACTAACACAAAACGATGTTAGAGCAGCAATCTCCCCCGCTGTGCCCTCCACCAGAACACACTAACCAGCGCTGGTCAGGTAATTGTTTTCCAGCATGCCCATTTAAAAAAAGCTGGATGTGAGACAGCAAATGTACACACTGACCAAATGTTGGCCGGTTCAACAGGATCGTGCGTACCCAGCTTTACCTGTCTGGTCAGACTTTACATTGAGCTGTGCACTCAAAGTTCATAATCTCTCCCTAGACTGACATGAGCGAGTGTGAGTGCGTTTGCACGAGTGCCATTTCAAGCCCATTAAAAATAGAGAGTAATGCAACAAATACATCACATTTTAGTTCTTGTTACTGCCAAGTTACAAACTACTCCACAGAAAACCTGTGCAAAAACAACAAAAGCCTGTGAACCAATTCTCCTTAGATTTTCTCTATACGACACTGTGGTCATAAATAGTATCTGAATAGTAGAGGCAGTGTTGGATCAATTTTCTAATCTTCTGAAAAACCTTCTTAGACAAAGAATAAACAATACTTACCTCATGTGTGTAGGTTCTCACAGGCACCCCAAAGGCTCGGGCAAGGCCAAAGTCTGCAAGCTTTATAGCGCCATCTGAATTGATTAGTAAGTTTTGCGGCTTCAAGTCACGGTGCAGAACACGGTGTGAATGGCAGAATGCCAAGCCTTGCAATAACTGGAACAGGTAACTCTGAAAACATCATAAACATTTCAGAATAGAAAGCAAAAACGTACTAAATCAATTGTAATTAAAAGAAAAAAACTTGCAGGCAGTGCAATAAAAGTAGACCTAAAACCCTTTCACTATGGAAATCTGGTCATGCCAGTAATTTAGTACAAGGCCCAGCCTTCATGTCCTTTTTCTGAAAATGTTTAAACACATGGAGTCTCTAACCAAGAACTAGCATGTAGCCACTGATATCCCTAGACACACACACACACACACACACACACACACACACACACACACGTTCCAAAAATACATTTAACAAGCTCTTGATTCCTAGAGCATTATGGGTTTTCAAAGATACCACAGTAGATGTTTCATGTCTTGGGAATCAGTTTGTCAGACCAGAACCTTGGCTGGACCGTCTAATAAGGGATCACTCCCTCCTAAATGTCACACACACACAAAGAAAAAATGCAAGTGGTCCATTTATAATGGAGGGGATGTCACTTTTTGCTGACAAAATGCAAGCCACCATGTAGAGTATGAAATGTCTTATGGAGTTTTCTCCAAGCCTCTCAAGCGGCACACTGTCACCGCTGAAGGCGCTTCCATCTTCATCTGGTCTTCTTTCTGGGTTTGCGTCCTCTGGCCATCTGATTGGCCACGCTGCAATGATGTGCATGTGTGCAGGAGTCATGGACCATGCCACGAAGCACTGTATGCCGTCCCTTCAGAGAGCATGCGCAGGTGACATCACCGACTGCATGCAGTGTGAATATCTGCGCAATGTAACTGTGCAGGTTTAGGAGATATTCACTGTACCTACAGGCAAGCCTCATTTATAGGCTTACCTGTAGGTACAAGGACAAAAAAAAAAAAAAAAAAGAAGGGGTTTACTTCCACTTCAACACATGACATTTCAAACAATTTATTCCAAATAATTGTTGCCCTTTACGAGCCATATACTTTGCAAACTATACTTTGCTTACTTCCCGAGGGACGATTTTTTCTTGTGCATTCCCTTGTTTGTTTTTGTAGAACGAGTTTTATACACTGACATCTCATCCACCAGGGCCTTTTTCCCTGGTATATGTGCAGGGATTTCCTACTCTGTTATCTACTAGGTTTCTATGTTGCAATATGATGTACTCTTTGACATACTAAATGTTCTGTCATTTGCTACGACTTTTGTATTTGATGAGTGACCGCTTTTGACTTGCAAATCATTGATCCTATGCTTTGATCTGTATACCTGACAGCGGTCACAAGCTGCATTCCTTAGCCACTTGCTTACTGGGCACTTTTACTTCCCTCCTGCCCAGACCAATTTTCAGCTTTCAGTGCTGTCGCACAATTGCCCAGTCATGCAACACTGTACCCAAACACTTGCCCCGTATCGTTTTTAAAAGCGGCCGACGTACACCTACAGCGATTCGTGCAGCCGTGCCAACCTGCCGCAGGATAATGATGGCGGCTGGTCGCCAATCATTGAAAAAAAAAAAAGCCTGTAACAAAAATGTGGATAATAGGGATGAGCCGAACACCCCCCTGTTCGGTTCGCACCAGAACCTTCGAACAGACAGAAAGTTTGCGCGAACTTTAGAAGCCT
Source organism: Rana muscosa (assembly GCA_029206835.1). Classification (NCBI taxonomy): domain Eukaryota; kingdom Metazoa; phylum Chordata; class Amphibia; order Anura; family Ranidae; genus Rana; species Rana muscosa. The sequence continues at coordinate 856,783,879 of CM055117.1, forward strand.
ATTAAATACAATGGACTCGAACGTTCGAAATCAAAAGTGCTAAATTATAAAGGCTAATGTGCAATTTATTGTCCTAAAAAGGGTTTGGGGACCCGGGTCCTGCTCCAGGGGACATGTATCAATGCAAAAAAACAAAAAAAAAAAAACAAACTGTAGTTTTTTCGGGAGCAGTGATTTTAATAATGCTTAAAGTGAAACAATAAAAGTGAAATATTCCTTTAAATTTCGTACCTAGGGTGTGTGTATAGTATGCCTGTAAAGTTGCGCTTAGAACTGTCCCAGCACAAAGTGTAATTTCTGAAGGAAAAAAGTCATTTAAAACTCACTCGCTGCTATAATGAATTGTCGGCTCCTGGAAATACATAGAAAAGTCACTGCTAAAAAAAAAAAAAAAAAAAAAAAAAAAAAAAAAAAAAAAAAAATGCGAGTGGGTCCCCCCAAATTCAATTACCAGGCCCTTCAGGTCTGGTATGGATATTAAGGGGAACCCTGCCGCAAATAAAAAAAAAAAAAAAAAAAGCGGAGTTCCCTCAAAAATCCATACCAGACCCTTTATCCGAGCACGCAACCTGGCCGGGATCTGGGGGTCCCCTTTGTTAAAGGGGTCTTCCAGATACCGATAAGCCCCCCGCCCGCAGACCCCCAGGCAAGGGTTGTGGGGATGAGGCCCTTGTCCCCATCAACATGGGGACATCCTCCCCATGTTGAGGGCATGTGGCCGGGTACGGTTCAGGAGGGGGGCGCTCTCTCATCCCCCCTTTTCCTGCGGCCTGGCAGGTTGTGTGCTTGGATAAAGGGTCTGGTATGGATTTTTGGGGGAACTCCACGCCATTTTTTTTTAAATTTGGGGTGGAGTTCCCCTTAAAATCTATACCAGACCTGAAGGGCCTGGTATGGATATTTGGGGGGAAGCCCACGCATTTCTTTTATTTTAATTTGCGGCAGGGTTCCCCTTATTATCCATACCAGACCTGAAGGGCCTGGTAATTTAATTTGGGGGGACCCCCACGCATTTTTTTTTATCAATGACTTTTCTATGTATTGCCGGGAGCCGACTATTCATTATAGCCGCGAGTGAGTTTTAAATGACTTTTTTCCTTCAGAAATGACACTTTGTGCAGGGACAGTTCTAAGCACGGGAAACAAGCGCGACTTTACAGGCATACTATATACACACACCCTAGGTACAAAATTTAAAGGAATATTTCACTTTTATTGTTTCACTTTAAGCATTATTAAAACCACTGCTCCCGAAAAAACTGCCATTTTTAAAACTTTTTTTTGCATTGATACATGTCCCCTGGGGCAGGACCCGGGTCCCCAAACACTTTTTATGACAATAACTTGCATATAAGCCTTTAAAATTAGCACTTTAGATTTCTCCTATAGACTTTTCGAATTTACCGCGAACACCCCAAATTGTTGGCTGTTCGGCGAACGGGCGAACAGGCAATGTTCGAGTCGAACATGAGTTTGACTCAAAGCTAATCCCTAGTGGCTAAATGTGAGTTACCTCGTTTACAAGCGATTTGCGTTTCAAATGCCTCTGAACATCCGTCCTGAATGCATTTTTGCGCTTTCCAAAAAATGCTTCTAAACGTAACTGCCTAGAAACGATTATAAAAACGACCCAGTGTAAATGTACTGATAGAATAACAGAGGAGAGTCCAGGGGCAGCTGGAAAGAAAAAAAAAAAAAAAAAAAAAAAAAAACACTCCAACTTCTCCTCAACATCCGTTTACCAGCAGCAGTGTACATGAAGCCTTAGGAATATGTCAGACAATAGACCACATTGTCTTTAGTTTTAGTAGAAGAAAAAAACTCACTTTAACAAGAGCCAGTGGGATTCCTGGGATAGTAGAGCCGTCCATAAACTTCTTTAAATCTTGGTTGAGAAACTCAAATACAAGGTAGAGTTTGTTTTCTGTGTGAATTACATCCAATAGCCTAAAAATCATATCAATAACAAAGTCAAAACACAGAAAGACCAAATACACTTTATTTGCCATATGTTGTATCTGATATCATCCTGTACTAAAGGCTTACAGGTACAGAAAAACGCATTTAGCTCATGTGTTTAGCACTTTAAATATCTGGTTCAAGGGCAGGTCAAACAGAGGAAAAATACATAAAAACGCTAGTTTACATAGAAGAAAAGAACTATACTGTGAAATTTCTGCAATGTCAGCTAGAGGTTAATAAATCCAATAGAATTATAGGTAGCAATCTACCCGTAGAACTTTATTTTTTTTTAACATAACGATCAACTTTCAAGTTAGATCTGCTTACAACATTTTATCTGTTACTGGTCCAGTAAAATACCACTAGAACTGGTAAGGCATTTCATCTGTCAGGCTTTTGGTGTTGCTTTGTTAACTGGAATGATCCCTCTCTCTCCCGTGAAGTTGGGCGTGAAATAGGACAGGTAGAGGTACACCAAAATGGAAACTTGTGCCAAACCGAAAATGTTTTTTTTTTGTTAAATATATACAGGTGCATCTCAAAACATTTGAATATCATGAAAAAATAGGATTTTTGTACTCACCGTAAAATCAGTTTCTCTGACGTCCATGGACTGACACAGCTCCCATACGGTTTACGTGTGGGTATATGTCCCTGCTTGTAGGAGAAGACCTAGGCAGAATGTTAGAAACATTCTAGAACAAAACCAGAGCTTAACAGCCCCGGCCCAGGGGGGCGGTCCCTCTGGACATTACCCTCCCACTTGCAGCCTCAGTTCGTAACAAAGCAGTACAAACCTTAAAAAAAGGGTGGGTGCTGTGACAGTCCATGGACTTCAGAAAAACGGATTTTTCGGTGAGTACAAAAATCTTATTTTCTCTTATCGTACACGGACCGACACAGCTCTCATACCGTTTACGTGTGGGACGTCCCAAAAGCAGTATAAGAAAAGGGTGGGAGCAAATAGTAAAGGAAAAAACAAAACTTCACTCCAAACCAGCAGAGCTCCTCAACGGAGGAGTTGCAACATTAAGCAGCGGCCTGCAACACTGCGGCCGAAGGAAGCATCCGAAGATGCAGCCACATCAACCTTATAGAATTTTGAAAAGGCATGAACGGACGACAAGGTCGTCGCCTTGCACACTTGTGCAACCGATGCTTGATGTCGGAAAGCCCAGGAAGCACCAATTGCCCTGGTGGCATGCGCCGTAACTGGAAAGGGAGGGGCCACCCCCTTAATGGCATAGGCCTGTATAACAGTCTGTCTGATCCATCTAGAAAAGGTGGCAGACAACACCGCTCGGCCCTGTTCGGACCAGAGACAGACACAACTAGTGAGTTCTATCACGTACCACATAAAATGTGTGAAGCGCAAACCCTCTGGAATACGATGTGTGAGGACACAAGGACGGGAGGACAAGGTCCACATGTAGGTAAAAAGCAGAGACCACCTTTTGTAAAAGGAAGGTCGTGGACGCAACACCGCCTTATCCTTATGGGTGAACAAATAGCGCGACTTGCAGAACAAGGCCGCCAACTCAGACACCCGTCTGACAGAAGTAATGGCCACTAAGAAGGCCACCTCCTGAGGCAAGGTCAAGAGGGGAATATCTCTCTGATATTTTCAAAGTGAGGGTCCTGGAGAACCGAGAGCACCAAATTCAAATCCAGAGGAGGGAGGAGGTTTCAACAGGAGGGAGCACATGGCGAACCCCCTGCACAAAAGCTGCTACAAAGGAATGACCCGCTAGCGGTTGCTGAAGGAAGACGGCCAAGGCCGAAAACTGACCCCTAAATGGTACTCAAAGCAAGCATTTGGGTCACACCACCCTGCAAGGACCGCAGGATACTGGGGACGGAATAAGTCTGTGGATGCTAGTCCAGCTCTTCGCACATAGCGATGTAAGCTTCCCAGGTACGGTGATATATCTTTCAAGCGGAAGACTTCCGTGCCCTGAACATGGTCGAAATCACCGAACCTGAGAGACCTCGGGCTCTCAGCACCTGGCTTTCAATAGCTATGCCGTTAAGTCAGAGACTGTAAAACAGGATGAAAAATAGGACCTTGAAACGGAAGCTTCTCCTGTATTGGCAACCGCCAAGGAACGTCCGCGATGAGACGTACCAGATCAGCGTACCAATGACGCCGAGACCCACCCGGCGTAAAGAGGATCACCGGAATCCCTTCGGCCACAACCCTGCGCAACAGGCAAGGAAGCAGCTGCAGCGGAGGATAACAGATATCAGGTGATAACGACCCCCATGGGGCCCACCAACGGATCCGAGGCATCCGCCCAAGGATCCCTGGACCTGACCACAAACCTTGATACCTTACGATTGAGTCGAGAGGCCCTCAGGTCCACATCCGGCATGCTCCACTGCCAGCATAGAATTTGAAAGACCTCCAGGTGTAAGGACCACTCTTCCTGGTCCAGCGTCTGGCGACTCCAATAGTCCGCCTGCCAATTGTCTACGCTTGAATGTAGACAGCCGATAGAGACCACGTGGTGAGGCATATTCTGATTGCCCGTATTTCCAGAACATTGATCGGTAAACGGGCTTCATCCAGAGTCCAAAGCCCTGGGGCTGACAGGACTCCCCAGACTCCACCCCAGCCCGTCAGGCTGGCGTCCGCCATGAACACCGTCCACTGGATGGGGAGGGACGACTTCCCGGACCGAAGAGTCGGGGACCACAACCACCACGCCAGGGACGCCCCGAGTGGGTGACTCATCTGGATCTGAAGATCCAAGGACAACGGGGATTTGTCCCAAGTGGACAGGATCTCTTACTGTAATGCCAGTGTGTGCAATTGGGCATACGGAACAGCCTCGAACGAGGCCCTCATGAGTCCCAGGACTCTCATGCAAAAAACGGGTTGACGACCATTTCCGAGACGTCAGGACCCACACTACAGACTGAAAAGAAAGTAACTTCTCCAGGGTTAGGAATAACTACGCCTCCGTGGAGTCCAGGATCAGACCGATATACTCCAAATGCTGAGCCGGGACCAGGACCGACTTCTGAATGTTCGGGAGCCACCCGAAGTCCCTAAGGGTCTGACTGACAATAGTCACACTTCTTCTAATTCTGAGCCATTGTCTGCTCTTAGAAGATCGTCCAGATAGCCCATGATAACAATGCCTCGCTATCTCAGCAAGGCTAGAACCGGAGCAAGCACCTTGGTAAAAAAATCTTTGGTGCTGAGGCTAGGCCAAAGGGAAGAGCCACAATTGATAGTGCACTTCGCCGATCGCAAAGCGCAGAAACTACTGTTGACGTGCGCAGATCGGAACATGCAAGTAGGCGTCCTCTGTGTCCAAGGATTCCAGAAAATCCCCTTGATGGAGTGTAGCGAACACCGCGCGAATGGATTCCATGCGGAACTTTTGCACCATCACAAAGGCATTCAGGCCTTGAGGCCCAGGATTGGCCGAACCCCCGTCCACTTTTTGGGACTACAAACAGATTTGAGTAGAAACGCTGAAAAACCTCTCCTGTGACGGAATCGGCACAATCACTCCAGACCTGATCAATCCTGTACAGCCCTTAAGAGGGCCGCCCAACGGGCAGGAAGGAAAGGGAGAATTGAGGGAAAGAATCTGTCTGGGGGCCAGGAACGGAATTCTATCCTGTATCCTGAGGTGACCACCTCGCACACCCACCGGTCGGAGATCCGGGAGGTCCACCGAACTGTGAACCTTCAAGGACGTCGCCCCACCCCAGAGTTGGGCAGGGGCAAGACTTCATGCGACAGCGGGCTTGGGAGCTTGCTTGGTAGGCTTATGCACCCAGGGACGCTTATGTCCCCCAGCCGCACTTTTTCCAGTCTGGGAGGGCTTACCCGTGGATTCTGACTGACGAAAAAAACTCCTTTGCCGGAAGGAAGGGCCCGGCCTACGGTGGGGCTCCTTTTTCCGTAACCGACTGAGGAAAAAATAGGATTTTTATAACAGCTTACCTGTAAAATCCTTTTCTTGGAGTACATCACGGGACACAGAGCGACATAGTCATTACTAATGGGTTATATAGATACCGTCAGGTGCTGGCACTGGCAACTTCCAAAACCGGAAGTACCCTCCCCTATATAAGCCCCTCCCATCCGGGAGCACCTCAGTTTTGTAGCAAAGCAATAAGTGTCCCTAAAGAGGGGCGGGAGCTCTGTGTCCCGTGATGTACTCCAAGAAAAGGATTTTACAGGTAAGCTGTTATAAAAATCCTATTTTCTTTCTCGTACATCACGGGACACAGAGCGACATAGTCATTACTAATGGGATGTCCTAAAGCAATGCCAAATGAGGGGGGGGATACACCATATATAAGCTGAGCGCTATCAGACATGAGGATCTTTTGCGGCCTGCAACACACTGCGCCCAAAGGCGACATCCTCCTGACTTCCAACGTCCACCTGGTAGAACCTAGTAAACGTGTGTACTGAAGACCATGTTGGGGCCTTACAGATTTGAGCCAGGGAGGCCTGGTGATGCACTGCCCATGGAGTTCCAACTGCTCTCGTGGAGTGCGCTCTAACTTTGAACGGAGGCGGTCTCCTTCTCAAGCCATAGGCTTGTATTATGACCTGTCGAATCCACTTGGCTAAAGTAGATTTTGACGCTGCCTGACCCTTTCTGGGGCCTTCCGGCAGAATAAACAAAGTATCCGTTCTGCGAATCTGAGCAGTGGCTTTTAGATAAGCTTTAACTGCTCTTACTACATCCAAAGAATGCAATAACTTTTCCTCTACCGAAGTAGGTTTGGGGAAAAAAGAAGGAAGAACCATATCTTGGTTCAAATGAAACCTCAATACCACCTTAGGAAGAAAGGCTGGATGAGGACGTAACACTACTCTGTCCTTATGGATAACCAGATATGGCTCCTTACAGGACATAGCTGCTAATTCCGACACTCTTTTAGCCGAACAAATGGCTACTAGAAAAATCAATTTCCTGGTGAGAAGCACCAAGGAAATATGCTGTAATGGTTCAAATGGTTGTTTCTGTAGAACTGACAGAACCAAGTTTAGATCCCATGGACATATGGGAATATTAACCGGAGGACTAATACGCATCACTCCTTGTATAAAGGCTTTGACTAGTGAATGCGAAGCCAAGGGCCTTTGAAAAAATATTGACAAGGCCGAAATCTGACCCTTGATAGTACTCAAGGCAAGCTTCCTATCTACAGCCCATTGTAGGAAGTTCAGAATCCTACCTATTACGTATTTACGTGGATGCCATTTTCTGGCCTCACACCAGGCGATGTACGCCTTCCAGATTCTATAGTAGATCTGCCTGGATACCGGTTTCCTGGCATTGATCATGGTAGACACCACAGCATTAGAGAGCCCTCTCTTCTTTAGAATGTGGGCTTCAATAGCCAGGCCGTCAAACCTAGGGCTGGTAAGGAAGGGTGGTATATCGGTCCCTGCGAAAGCAGGTCCGGACGATGTGGGAGGGTCCAAGGACTCCCCACAGACATTTTTACAATCTCCGCGTACCATGCTCTTCGGGGCCACGCTGGAGCCACCAGAATCACTGGTTTCTTTTCTACCCTGATTCTGCGGAGTAATCGAGGTAACAATTGTGGCGGTGGGAATGCATATATCAGCTTGAACTGATCCCAAGGGAACACTAGGGCATCCGAGCCGCAAGCAAGGGGATCCCTTGTCCAAGAGACAAACCTGTCCACTTTTGTGTTGAATCTGGATGCTAGCAGATCTACATCCGGTGTTCCCCACCGCTGACATATTGTCCGGAAAACCTCGGGATGAAGGGACCATTCCCCTGGGCATAATTGTTGGCGACTTAGAAAGTCCGCCTTCCAATTCCCCACTCCTGGAATGAATACCGCAGATATGGCTGGGACATATCTTTCTGCCCATCTCAGGATGTAATTTACTTCCCTTTGGGCTGCACGACTCCTGGTGCCCCCCTGACGATTGATATATGCCACTGCTGTGGCATTGTCTGATTGAACTCTGACAGGGGACCCTTGGAGTTTGGATGTCCATGCTACTAGGGCATACCGGGCTGCTCGTATCTCTAAGAGATTGATGGGCAGGGCCTTTTCTGCTTCTGACCACTTGCCCTGGAGAGACCATTGCTCCAGTACTGCTCCCCAGCCTACAAGGCTGGCATCTGTAGTGACCACCTTCCAGGAAATCGGACTGAAGGATTTCCCTCTTTCCAGATTCTGGGGAACCAACCACCAGCGGAGGCTCCTGCGAACGGAAGGGGACAAGGACATTGGTAAGTCCAGAGCCTGAACTTTTTTGTTCCAGGCTGACAGTATGACCCCTTGCAAATTCCTTGAATGGAATTGACCGTAGGGTACTGCTTCGAATGATGCCACCATTTTTCCCAGCAGCCTCATATACAGGCGTATGGACGGCTGTCTTTTTTGTACCCACTAAGTGGATCAAATCTTTCAAAGACAACACCTTTCCTCGAGGCAAGAATATTTTTCTCTGGCCTGAATCCAACCTTAGCCCCAAGTATTCCAGACTTTTGACTGGTTTTTAGGGCTGACTTGTCTCGGTTGATAATCCAACCGTGAGATTCCAGATACTTGATCGTCTTGTGAACGACCACGTCCAGTTTTTTCACTGAGTGGTCTATCAGCAACAAGTCATCCAGATATGCCATTATCATTACCCCTTGTGTTCTTAGATTGGCCAATAAAGGGCCAGAATTTTTGTAAACACTCGTGGTGCTGTGGCCAAACCGAAGGGTAAGGCTCTGAACTGAAAATGGCGCCCTTCTACTGCAAAGCGTAGAAATTTTTGGTGGACTGGAAAGATGGGAATGTGCAAATAAGCATCTTTGATGTTGATCGTGGCTAACCAATCCTCCCCTTGTAGGGCAGTGGCCACCGATCGGATCGACTCCATCGGAAAGTCCTGATATACAGGAATTTGTATAGCCCTTTTAGAATTAATATGGGCCTCCCGTCCGCGTTTGCTTCGGGACTGTAAAGAGGTTTGAGTAAAACCCGAACCCTCATTCTTCCAGGGGAACCTCCATAATTACTCCTTGGAGCAATAGTTGTTCTAGTGCCAACAGGAGGGACTCTCTCTTCCGGGGATCCCTTGGCACGTTTGACCTCAAAAATGGGAAGGAGGAGAGTCTTTTAACTCCAAACTGTATCCCAAACCTACTGCGGAGAGCACCTATCTGTCTTGATCGTGTCCCGCCAGGTCTCTTGCGAACAACTGGAGTCCTTCCCCCACCCGACTGAGTGGGGGCTTCAATGAATTTAACTTTGGGGGAGGTTTTGTACCTCCCCTGACCCAGGGTTTCTCATTACCCTGCTACTGTCCCTGTTTTTTACCCCCGGGATTTGACCGAGGAGGCCGTCGGAACTGTTACACAGCCGATGCCCCAGGGACTGGAGAAGCAGGCCTCTTAAAGAGGGACCTCTAACTCTGCTTTTAACCGGCAAGAGCGTATTTTTACCGCTGGAAATTTTCTGGATATATTTGTCCAGGTTTTCCCTGAATAAGCGTTCACCATGAAATGGGACGCTAACCAGCCATTCCTTACAGGGAGCTTCAGCAGACCAGTTTTTTAGCCATAGGAGCCTACGCATATGTACTATAGACAGCGTAAGGCGGGAGGCCTGATGGACTGAATCCTCTATGGCGTCAACCGCAAAGCCTAAGACTCTAGGTAGATCAGCTAGGGCAAAGCCTGCTGATCTGTCAAGTCCCTCAAGACCTGTTTCAACTGATCCTTCACTGCTTAGCAGACCCCAATAGCTGCTACTGCTGGTTGTATCACCAAGCAGATTTTCATAAGGACTCCAATCTTTTATCTATTGGGTTCTTGAACATTTGGACATTATCCACTGGACATGTCAGTGATTTATACATACAAGAGATGGCTGCGTCCACTGTAGGGACCTTCCATTTTTTTTTTTTTATTTTTTTTTTTATGAACTTATCCTCCATGGGATAGACCACCGGAAATCTCTTGGGGGAATAAATATTTTCTCAGGACGTTCCCAATCCTGGTAAATGAGCCCTTTCAGTAAAGGGTGAAGTGGAAAAGAACAAACAGTCTGGGGGCTTCTAGCGACCCCAACGAGGATACAGTAGTGGTTGATGGTTCCGCAAGGTGCATTTTTAAATGCTGATCGGACCATGTTAGTCAGAGACTGAACCCATAATCTTTCAGCTTGAGATGCTGAGAAAAGGTTCCCCCACTGTTGATTCCTCTATAACAGAATCAACCTCATCCTGATCCCCTTCAGGCAGGTCGATCCCTGTATGGGACTGTTGCTCTGCTAACAGGCACTCTGAAGGAGGAGACGGAGATCGGGCGTGCTTTCCCTGACAGGGAGGCAGCGATAAATGTTGACAATCTCTCTAATCCTCCCAGAGCTGAGGAAAAAACCTCCTCTGTTACATACACAGGAGCAGGTGACTGAGGACAGCCACAGTACCAAGTACCCCTGCGGGGTCTCTACGGTCACTTACCTCTGAACTTCAGGGGAGACTGGTGCAGCAGGAGTATGCCCAAGATCCTCCGAGCCCGATGAGACCCCCTTCGCTTCCTGGAAGATTCAGTTCCGGAGCTTCTGGACGGCATATTCCTAAGCCTAAAGCTGAGGTATTCCAGCCGTAATACACCACTTTTACTGAGAATAGTCTAGCACAATTGCTGCTATATCACAGTTGGTGTCTACTAATGTGCCTTTCTAGGGGATGCCTGTATCAACCGCTTGCTGTATGCCTTTAAATGTTGCCAGCTCTGTCTCTGTACTTCATAGCCAGCTCACTACAATATTGTGGTTTTTTTAAAACTGCTGGGACGCCCGCACATGCGCAGAAGCGCTGCGGCGCGCACAGAGCGTCATCCCCCAGGCTCCGCCCCCTTTCCCGGCTCACCTCTATATATAGAGGCGCGTGCTCGCGCACGCGGGCACGTGCGCCTTCGGCGCTAATTTCAAATATGGTAACAAGGGACAGGAGCCAGGGCCCCTCTTTGCCGCAGGCCGGGGGATGGACGAGCACTGCAACATGGCAGAGGAAGCAGTTTCCTATAAGAGAACTCACCATCTGCCTGGACTTTGCTCTGCTGAGAAGAAGCTAGTCCACATGACAAGAAAACATTCCACAGCGGCCTCTAGTGGACAAACACAGGTACCGCAGTCTAATATATTAAATATATAAAAAAAAAATGTATTTATTTTTTTCTTGACCACCATTAAAAATTATTACATTTTTTTAGTAGTTACAGGCATGCACAGAATTTTGCGGGAATACCATTAGGTAACAGACAGAAAGACAAATTAGGCTTGGGGGTCCCCCAATAGAACCAAGTTCCTGGGGGCCCCCACTTACCTGTTCCCCGCCGCAGGACTTTGTTTGGTCCACAAAAGCCCAAACTTCACCTATCACGGCAGGCATTGTAATCAAACCTTCAGGGACCGGGTTCCCAAGGATTCCACTCCCCTGGACCTGTATAGCACCCTGCACAGAAAACATCTTGGTCGTGGGTATGACCAGAGCTCTGGATCCCAGGGTCCAGCTCTCCTAAGAGAAGCATTACAGGCAAAACCTTGCTCTTCTCTGCAAGGCCCGGGTACCGACCGTTTAGCTATGAAGCTTTTTTGGTCGGATCCGGAATAGCTTACTGAGGCCCAAAAGAACCTGTATGCAAGCTCAGTGAAAAACACATGTTTCTTCTTGGCCAACACCTTAGACACTGGCAAAAAACTGAGGTGCTCCCGGATGGGAGGGGCTTATATAGGGGAGGGTACTTCCGGTTTTGGAAGTTGCCAGTGCCAGCACCTGACGGTATCTATATAACCCATTAGTAATGACTATGTCGCTCTGTGTCCCGTGATGTACGAGAAAGAAAGGAAGGTGCTCTTACCCCTTGTGACATCCATAATAATGGCATCCAGGGCGGCCCCAAACAGTCTACCGCCCTTAAAGGGCAAGTCAGCCAGGAGCTATTTGGAAGCTAGGTCGGCCAACCAGCATTTCAGCTGGATAAGGTGACGCAGCACCACAGCAGATAGAGGCCCCAGAAATGAAAGGGGCTTCATCCAAAGTGGCATCGCACACAGAGACTAAACCCTGCGCCAGTTGGCGAGCCAGGGTAATGGTCTCAGAAGGGAGATTATGCTCCTGAACCGTCTGGTGCAAAATCTTTGCCCATCCTGTGAGTGTCTTGAGACACAAGTGTTGCCGCCCCCATAGGGCGTAAGGCAGACCCCAATAAGGTAAACATAGTTCTACTCGCCACTTCTGACCTTCTGACCTCCTGTCAGTGGGATCCTTAAATGCAGGAGTCCCTTCCATTGGGAGCGTGGTAGCCTTATTCAAACGGGCGACCGGGGGGTCGACCACTGGGGGGGGGGAGCCCACTTCTTAACCAGGTCCTCGTTAAAATGGGTACCTCATGGCTAGGCGCCGCGGGACCATCAAAGTCTTCTGCGGCTTATCCCAGACTTGGTCAATGAATGTATCAAAAAAAAAAAAGGCACATATGGAAAAACCTTTTTGAATAAACGGCTTTAAAAGGAACCAAAAGGAGACTGCCGACAACTAGTCGCTAGGGACCGCAGGTGCAGGAGCACTGCCAGTTGCCTCAGACAAGTGTGGAGAAGCAGGTGAACTAGACTCCATACTGCCACCCTCTGAGACTTTTAAACACTATTATAGTGAGTAACACAGTCCACCCACTGGCTATGCTGAAGCTGAGGAGGGGATGATACCCAGAGTACTCACCAACCCTTGTAAGGACCTCTCATTCCGCTGTATGAAACCGCGCTGCCGCGCGGGTGAAGCCTGGGGAGAGTGAGGAGACTGCGAGGAGGACTGAGATTCGCACCGCAGCAGCGGCCAAGAGACAGAAACTGAAAGCAAAAACGCAGCGGCTTCAAGAAAATAGCCGCCGGCCGCATACATTACTGCGCCACCGATCTACGGCAAGATGGCCGCCGAGCGCGGTTTTCAAATCACCTCACAGTGCTAATGGCGTACACAGTACTGCACAACACACACACCAGAACACTGCACCTCTCCCAGGGTCATAAAAACAAACATGAGCGCCCCCAGCCAGGACAGAGTGACCCCCAAGCACCCCCACACAGCACAGCACCAGTACAGGGTGCAGAGAGGCAGCATAACGGAGGGAGGGGGGGGGGGAGAGACAGGGAGAAACCCCCCCACATAAAGAAACACAGCCAACATGTACTCACCTGTAGCAGGAGAGATTACTTACCCGACCCACTGGCTTGTTTCAGACAGACCTATCACAGAGCAGTACTGCGTAGCTGTCGGCCCCGTCCACCGCGAAAGATACAGACAGGTACTGTTTAATCTTGAGAGGACCGCGGGAGCTAAAAGTAACCCGGCCACCCCTGGAGTCATGGGGCATGTCGTGAACTGAGTCTCACGCACACAAGGCGAGGATAGGCACGCTCGATGGTCGGACAGGGAAGACTACGAGGATACCAGTGTACCCAACCTGTTGCCCAGCTGACAGCTGATTGAAGGTCTCAAAAATAAAATAAAATTCCCAAAGGAATAAAAATTAAAATAGGTAAATCTTCCAGGAGACTGGCTCCTGAGAGAGCCACTTCTTCTCCTTGGCAGAAAAAAATGCAGAGAACAGGAAAAAATGCTTGGACAGCCGCACTCCAAAAATGGTTGTTTATTAAAACAAAAATGTGAAAAACATATCACAGCATGGAAAGCAGCAAACAGGAGCTGACGCGTTTCGCACTGTGACTCAGTGCTTAATCACAGCTATGATTAAGCACTGAGTCACAGTGCGAAACGCGTCAGCTCCTGTTTGCTGCTTTCCATGCTGTGATATGTTTTTCACATTTTTGTTTTAATAAACAACCATTTTTGGAGTGCGGCTGTCCAAGCATTTTTTCCTGTTCTCTGCATTGTGATATGCACTGCCTGCACCCACGGCTCTAGGACCCTGTGAAGCATTTATCAGCTACACCTGAGCGGTTACTCCCTTTCCTGTTTGTCTTGGACTTTGGCAGAAAAAAAAACTGAGGCTGCAAGTGGGAGGGTAATGTCCGGAGGGACCGCCCCCCCCTGGGCGGGGCTGTTCAGCTCTGGTTTTGTTCTAGAATGTTTCTAACATTCTGCCTAGGTCTTCTCCTGCAAGCAGGGACATATACCCACACATACAGTATGAGAGCTGTGTCAGTCCATGGACGATAAGAGAAAGTTAATTTCAGTAATTCAATTCAAAAAGTGAAATGCATTTTATATAGATTCATTACACACAGAGTGATACGCGTATATTTCAACGATTATGGCTTACTGCTAGTAAAAACCCAGAATGCAGTATCTCAAAATTCGAATTTTGTGAAAAAGGTCAATATTGTAGACTCATGGTGGTGGAAGAAGAAGAAAGTCGAAAGAAGAAAGTCGAAAGTCAGCAGCTACAAATACTGTAGCAGCTGACTTAATATATTGACACTTACCTTCCAGGAGTCCAGTGATGTAGGCACCCTAGCCGATTTTCGGATCGGCTGTAGGGTGCCGTTGCCGCCATCTACACTAAAGGGAAATCAGCAATGAAGCCTTCCGGCTTCACAGCCGGTTCCCTACTGCGCATGCGCAAAGTGTGCTGCGCTTTCTAACTGGTCCGCCCCAGTAGAGGAAGAAGGAGGGGGCCAAACTTCCAGGAACGGCAACGTGAGGAGGAGACAGATAGATAATGTGGAGTTCCACCCAAAAGTGGAACCGCTTAACTCAAAACATCTGTAAAGGGTTTCCTGAGCCTTTAAATGGTCTCTCAGTCTGGTTCAGTAGGTTACACAATCATGGGGAAGACTGCTGACTTGACAGTTGTCCAGAAGACAGTCATTGACACCCTCCAAAAAGAAGGGTAAGTCACAAAGGGTCATTGCCAAAGAAGCTGGCTGTTCACAGTACTGTCTGTATCCAAGCATATTCAGGGAAAGTTGAGAGGAAGGAAAAAAAAAAAAAAAAGTGGTAGAAAAAAAGATGCATATGCAACAGTGATAACCACAGCTTTGAGAGGATTGTGAAGCAAAGTCCATTCAAGAAATTGGGGGAGATTCACAAGAAGTGGACAATGGCTGGTGTCAGTGCTTCAAGGGCCAACACACACACACACACACACACACACACACGCAGGCTACAACTGTCTCCTACCTGCAGCCAGCAGCCTCAGTTCGTATTAAAGCAGTATAAAACACAAAAAAAAAAAAAGGAGGAGGGGTGGGTGCTGTGTCAGTCCATGGACGTCAGAAAAGTATTTTACGGTGAGTACAAAAAAAAAAAAAAAAAATCATATTTCTCTTACCGTCCATGGACTGACACAGCATCTTCAATCTTGACAAAGTGAGACGTCCCAAAGCAGTGTCAAAGAACAAGGGGTGGGAACAGTATCAAGGAAAAACCAAACTACACCCCAAACAAGCAGTGCTCCTCACTTTAAACAGCCGCCTGCAAAACCTTGCGGC
Source organism: Rana muscosa (assembly GCA_029206835.1). Lineage (NCBI taxonomy): Eukaryota > Metazoa > Chordata > Amphibia > Anura > Ranidae > Rana > Rana muscosa. The sequence continues at coordinate 856,799,311 of CM055117.1, forward strand.
CGAAGGAAGCATCAGAAGATGCAGCCACATCAACCTTATAAAACTTTGAAAAGGTATGTGCGGACGACCAGGTCGCCACCTTGCACACTTGTGCAAAAGACGCTTAATGTGGGAAAGCCCAGGAAGCACCAATTGCCCTGGTTGAATGCGCCGTAACCGGAAAGGGAGGCACCTGCCCCTTAAGGGCATAGGCCTGTATGACAGTCTGCCTGATCCACCGTGAAATGGTGGCAGACGAAACCGATTGGCCCTGGTTTGGACCAGACACAGACAGCGAGTCAGACTTCCTAAATGAAGCCGTAGCAGACAGGTACACCCATAAAGCATGTACCACGTCTAACGTGTGAAGCGCAAACTCTGGGATGCGATGGACGAGGACATAAAGACAGAAGCACAATGTCCTCATTAAGGTGGAAGGCCGAGACCACCTTCGAGAGAAAAGAAGGCTGCGGGCATAGCACCGCCTTATCCTTATGGAGGACCAAGTATGGCGGTTTGCAAGACAAGGCCACCAATTCAGAAACCCTTCTGACAGAAGTAATGGCTACTAGGAAAGCCACCTTCTGAGACAAAAGTTAAAAAAGAGGAATCTCTCTGAGGTTCTCAAAAGGAGGTTCCTGAAGAACCGAGAGCACCAAATTCAAATCCCAAAAGGGGGAAGAGGTGGTTTAATAGGGGGGAGCACATGGCGGACCCCCCGTACGAAGGTACTAAATCAAAGAATGGCCCGCAAGAGAATAGCTAAAGCCAAAATCTGACCCTTAAATGGTGCTTAAAAGCAAGCTTTTTGTCCACACCGCGCTGTAAGAACAGCAGGATCCTGGGAACGGAATACGTCCGTGGACGCCAATCCAGCTCCTCGCACATAGCGATGTAGGCCCTCCAGGTACGGTGGTATATCTTCCTGGAGGAAGATTTCCGTGCCCTCAGCATGGTCGAGATGACCAAATCTGAGAGACCACGGTCCTTCAGCACCAAGCTTTCAATAGCCATGCCGTTAAAGGCAGCGACTAAAGCAGGATGAAGTATGGGACCTTGCGACAGAAGGTCCTCCCGCACAGGCAGTCGCCATGGAACGTCCGCCACTAGGCGCACAAGATCGGCGTACCAAGGACGCAGAGGCCAATCGGGAGCGATGAGGATCACCGGAATCCCCTCGGCCTCCACCCTGCGAAGAAGCAACTTCAGTGGAGGATAGGCATAAATCAACCAATACCGCCCCCACCAACGCATCTGCCCAGGGATCCCTGGACCTGGCCACGAATCTCGGCACCATGCGATTGAGTCGAGAGGCCAATTGGTCCACATCCGGCGTGCCCCACCTCCGGATGCAAGGACCATTCCCCCTGGTCCAACATCTGGCGGCTCAGATAGTCCGCCTGCCAGTTGTCTACTCCTGGAATGTAAACGGCCGACTGAGCCAGCACGCTTCTTTCCGCCCACCTTAGGATGTGAGCCACCTCGGACGCCGCAGCTGAGCTCCGCGTTCCCCCCTGATGGTTGACATAAGCCACCGCCATGGCGTTGTCCGACTGGATCCTGACTGAGCGTCCCTGCAGTCTCCTTGACCATGAGGAGAGGCACAGTTCGATTGCCCGGAGTTCCAGGACATTGATCAGCAGACGGGACTCATCCGGAGTCCAGAGCCCTTGAGGTGACAGAACTCCCCAGACTCCGCCCCAGCCCGAAAGACTGGCGTCCGGCGTGATCACAGTCCACTGGACAGGAAGGAACGACTTCCCTGACCGAAGGGCCAGGGATCTCAGCCACCATGTCAGGGATGCCCTGACCAGGTGACTCACCTGGATCTGACGATCCAGTGATAATAGAGACTTGTTCCAGCAAGATAGGATCTCCTTTTGTAAGACTCGAGTGTGGAATTGAGCATACGGCACCGCCTCGAAGGAAGCCACCATGAGTCCCAGGACCCTCATGCAAAAACAGAGTGACGACCATTTGCGGGACGTCAGCACCCGTACCGCAGATTTAAGAGTCTAATTTTTCTAAGGGTAGAAATACCCTCGCCTCCGAGGAGTCCAGGACCAATCCTAGGTACTCCAGACGCTGAGTCGGAACCAGGACAGACTTCTGAATGTTCAGCAGCCAGACAAATTCTCGGAGGGCCTGACTGGCCATCACCACATTTTCCTTTAATTCTGAGCCAGATTCTGCTCTCAGAAGATGATCATCTAGATAGCCCACGATAGCAATGCCTCGCTGTCTCAAAGCTAGGAATCAGGGAAAGCACCTTGGTGAAAACCCGCGGTGCTGACGCCAAACCAAAGGGAAGAGCCACAAACTGATAGTGAAGCGCAGAAACTTCTGGTGACCTGCGCAGATTGGGACATGCAAAAAAGCGTCCTTGATGTCCAAGGATGCCAGAAAATCCCCCGGGTGGAGCGCAGCAATCACCGAGCGAATGGATTCCATGCGGAATTTCCGAACCTTCACAAAGGCATTTAGGGCCTTGAGGTCCAGAATTGGATGGACTCTGTCCTTCTTTGGGACCACAAACAGATTTGAATACAATCCCTGAAACCTCTCCTTTGCCGGTACCGGCACAATTACTCCACACCTCAGCAAGTCCTGCACTGCCCCTAACAGGGCACCCCGACGCGCCGGAAGGAGAAAGAGATTTGAGGGAAAGAATCTGTCTGGTGGCCAGGAAAGGAACTCTATTCTGTACCCCAAGGTGACCACCTCGCATACCCACCGGTCAGAGATCCGGGAGGTCCACCGGTCCGTGAACCTGCGAAGTCGTCCCCCCACCCCAGAGTCAGGCGGGGACAAGACTTCATGCGTTGGCGGGCGGGCTTGCTTGCCGGCTTACGCACCCAGGGACGCTTCTGTCCTCCAGCCGCACGCTTGTCAGTCCGATAGAATTTTCCCGCAGGATCTGACTGACAAAAAAAACCTCTTCCGAGTGAGAAAGGAAGGACCCGGCTTACGGCGCAGCTCCTTTGCCTTAGTAGGCTGAGGAAGAAGGGTGCTCTTACCCCCCGTGACATTTTTAATAATGTCATCCAGGGAAGCACCAAATATAGCCTTCCGCCCTTGAAAGGCAAATCCGTCAGGAGCTTCTTAGAGGCCAGGTCAGCAGACCAGTATTTTAGCAAGATCAGGCGACGCAAAACCACTGCAGACACTGAGGCCCTAGAGATTAGGGGGGCAACTTCCATAGTGGCATCGCACACATACACCAGGCCCTGTACCATTTGGTCGGCCAGTGCAATGCAATCCGGGGGAAGATTATGCTCCTGCACAGTCTGGTGCAGAATCTTCACCCATTCCGTGAGTGTCTGAGACACCAGGGTCGCCACTACAAGAGGACGTAGCGCAGATCCCAGCATGGTGGACATGGCTCTGCTCACCACTTCCGAACCCCGGAGGAGAGGCCCATTTTTTAATCAGGCTCTCCTCAAAGGGGTACCTAACTGCCAGACGCTGCGAGACCGCAAAGGACTTCTGCGGTTTGTCCCAAACATGGTCTATGAATCTGTCAAAGAAAAGTGTATAGGGAAAAACCTTCTTAGAAGGATTAACCAAAAGGAGACTGCCTCCACCAGAGGTTCTTCAGCCGCAGCCTCCAGCTTGAGTGTCCCTGACAGCATCAATGAGTTCACTAACAAGCTTCCTGTCATGTACTGAAACAGATAAGGAGGAGTCTTCCTCACAAGGAATGTCTTGGTCAAAAATATCCAAAAATTCAGAGCTAGGGTCCTGTGCCGCAGCAATGCCCATATCAGAATCAGAGCACTCCCCTGGAGATGGTGTGGGGAGAGGGCGCTTTAAAGCTCCCTTGCGCTCGCACGCCGCTTCCATCCTGGCAACAAATGATTCCAGGACTGCCGACAACTGGTCCATAGGGACCGCAGGTGCAGAAGCACTGCCAGTTGCCTCTGACATGAATGGTTAAACAGGCGACACGACTCCATGATACCCACAGCACCCTCTGAGACTTTGTCAAAATGTGAGAAAAAAAAAGTCCACCCTCCGGCTTCACTGACTGTGGGGGGTTACCCAGGGGACTCACCAACCCGGCTAGGACCGCTCGGTTCTGCTGCCTGTGTCCCGCTCTCAGCGGGAGTGAACAGTGAAGTGACTGGAGGAGAATCGCGCCGTTCTTAGGCAGCGACAGAGGCCAACTAGCACAAAAAAAGTGTGCGACTTCAAGAAAATGGCCGCCGCAATGATAAGTGCGCCACAGCAAGATGGCCAACAATGCAATTTTCAATATAAAAGAAAAAAAAAACACATAGTAAAACACGGCGCCCAGCGGTGCAAGAAAAAACAGAAGGCCCAGGTTGACATAAGAAGCATCCCCACATAGAATGCAGACCCCCACCGGGACAGAATGACCCCCAGGCACCTCCAGTCAGAGCAAGGTGAACGAGTGTAGTAAAAACAAGGGGGGAAGACATGGAAACCCCCCTACCATAGGAACACACAGCATGTACTCACCTGCTGAGGCACTGGTGTGTTCCTGACAGGCCTATCACAGTGCAGTACTGAGTAACTGTCAGCCCGGTCCACTGTGAAAGATACAGCAAAACTGTTCAGACATATGTGGACCCTGGAGCAAAAAGCTCACCGGCCACCCCTGGAGCATGTCGTGGACTGATCTCACGCTGAGCGAGGATCAGCACGCTCGATGGTCGGACTGGGAAGACTACGAGGATAGCAACTACCCAACCTGTTGCCCAGCCGACTGTTGATAGAAGAAATCTCAAAAATAAAATAAAAAATTCAAAAAAGGAATAAAAATATTTTTTCAAGAGACTGGCTCCGAAGAGAGCCACGTCCTCTCCTCTGCTAGGCAGAAAAAACTGAGGCTGCTGGCTGCAGGTAGGAGGGTTATGTCCGGAGGGACCGCCCCCTGGGCGGGGCTGTTCAGCTCTGGTAATGGAATGCATGTTAAAACATCTATCATTCTGCCTAGTCTTCTCCTATGAGCAGGATCATAACCCACTTTGTCAAGATTGAAGATGCTGTGTCAGTCCATGGATGGTAAGAGAAATTTTGTTTTTAAATAAATGAAAACATTTGGTATGTTTCTATAATTATTAGATTTACCTACTTGACTATGTTAGGATGACTGAGCTCTTTAAGGAGAGAAATTTCTCGAATCGCTGTGCTTGGGACCCCTTCTGTCTCCCTAGAGGAGGAAAAACAAAGGTGTTAAAAACTTGAAGAACCTCAATATGTCAGATTAAAATTAGTCTGTGCTTTTACATTAGTTATTAAACATTTACGACATTCTACCTCTCATGAGTGAATATGCAAATCAGCAAATCTCACCACTACAAACCTATTTAGCATCTCTGCAACCCATACATGCCTCAGGATGAGTGACAGCAGCTCAGTTAAAGGGGTTGTAAAGGCAGAAGTTTTTTTTAACTTAAAAAGCGAAGTTCCACCCAAATGTGGAACTCTCGCTTAAATGCTTTCTCCCCATCCTCCGATGCCACATTTGGCACCTTTCAGGGAGAGGAGGGGAACCCGTTTTTTGACAGGTCCCCTTCCCCATTTCAAGAAACAGGTTGCGGCCCGATCTACCGGAAAGTTCGCCCCCCCCTTTCCCCGCTGCCGGGCCCAATTAGAAAGCGCAGCACGCTTTGTGCATGCGCAGTAGGGAACCAGTAGTTAAGTCTTCAATGCCTGGTTCCCTTACCAGGAATGGCAGTGGCAGCACCCGGGACTCCGAAGATCGGCTGGGGTGCTGACATGGCTGGCTCCCTGGACAGGTAAGTGCCCTAATATTAAAAGTCAGCAGCTACTGTATTTTTAGCTGCTGACTTAATTTTTTTCACTCAGGCTGGACCGCCTCTTTAATGCATTAAGATAAAAAGCCTTCTGTGTGCAGCAGCTGCCCCAGCACCCCCTAATACTTACCCGAGCCCCATCTCTGTCCAGCGAAGTCCACGAAT